>CAUJNA010003868.1:0-247534 GCA_963377175.1 Effrenium voratum
GTCCAAGTCGCGGGACCGCAGGGGCAGTGAGGCTGCCGTGCTCACGCCCTTTGCATACATGCAATCGCTGGCCCGGCGCGTGGAGAGCTCCATCCGCAACTCCTGGGATCTAGTGCCCGGGGTGCGCCGCATCACGATGAAGTGGCATTCGGTGTGGCACTCCGACCTGTGGCGTCGGCTCAAAGGCAAGCGGGCCGAGCTGAAGGAAACTCCCGATCAGGCATGGGTGGAAGCCGCGCAAGGCCTGTACAAAAAGTTGCAGAAAGGGGTGTACACCGTGCGCCGCAACGTGTGCAAGCCCATCAACTACGATGCGCGGAAGTTGTGGTACGCCAAAGACTTGACGCTGCCTGAGCAGGAGCTGTTGCGGGAAGTGCGGCACACGCAGCAGACCTTGCCGGGGACGGTGGAAGTCCGTCGCCGCATCGGCCGGTTCTTGTTCGGGGCCCGGGTGGAACTAGGAGAGCCGCTGTTCCTGACATTGTCGCCCACCACGCGGCACAACGGCCTCTGCCTCAAGTTCTCGCGGTATCGCCGTCCGGACCCGGCAGCAACAGGCATGTCCGGGCCATGGTTTGCACGAGACTCGTCTCAAGTATGGGACACGGCCGATGTCCAAATCGAGCTGCCGAATTATGACGTCCGGCGAGAGCTGACGGCCAGAGACCCGTGGGCGGTTGTCGTCGCCTTCCAGGCCATGGTGCGCTTCGTGTTTGGCACCCTGCTCGGCCTGCGCATGTGCTTCCGATGCCCAAATTGCACGTGCCGCGATCAGACAGGGCTCGGGTTTCACGTGACGGGCGGCGTGCTGGGCCTGGTCCACGCCATGTGCGGCGCGATTGAGTACCAAGCAAACTCGACACCGCATTTTCACTGCAACGTGTACTTGGCATGCGTGTGGCAGCAGCCCCTGCAGAAACTTGCCGACCTGCTGCAGGCCGAAGTGCTGCGTGTGGCGGAAGTGTTCGACTTTCAGCAGTGGCTGCATTGCGAGGAGCATGTTCTGCACGAGAAGCACCAAGCCGAGGTGCAGGCAGTGGAAAAGTCGTGGCTGCAAAACTACCGCGGTCCAGAGAAGGACGCTTTGTGCTTGTGGCCCTGCTTCCTACTGCAAGACACGCAGCCGAGCGCGTGGACGCAAGATCAAGCAGAACAGGCGGCAGCCACGGATGCAGCGAGGTTCAAGGCAGCCTACGATGCAGCTGTGCAGCAAAAGCTGACGCATCAGCAGCATCACGTGCACCCGTGGAGTGCCTCGCAGCAAGCCCGCTTGCCGCTGCCAGCATGCCGCAAAAAGAACGCTCCGAATAAATGCAAGCACGGCTTCCCGCGGCCGCCCAATCCGCGCTGCAGAGTCATTTGCCGCGGCAGCGCGCGCAAGTTCAAGCTCAGCACCCGGGGTCGCCGTAATGCGCTGGGCACTGTGCTCGGTCGCCGGCACGATCCGTGGCTGTCTGGCACCTGCCGAGCGTTCGCCTTGATGCTGATGGGCAACAGTCACACCGGCCTGAACTACCGCGTGCCTCTGGCGAGCAGCACGCATGATCCGGACTGCGCTCGGGACTGTCTTGGGGCGCAGACCGTCCGACGGCTCCAGCGAGCCATCGCCCAAGCGGCTCGCCGTGCCACCAAGTATTTCACGGGGTACTTACAAAAACCGCAGCCTCTGGGCCGGAAAGAGCGCAGCACGCGGCGAGGCAATTGAGCTTCTTGGACACCAAGCCGTGTGAGGGCAAGGAGCTGCAGCGATACAGGCAAGTCGTCAACCGGGTGCTGGGAGACCTCGAGTTTCGTTGCTCCGTCCGACCACTCACGGAAGAGTTCATGCTGGCTGGCTTTTGGGACGTGAGCGAGCCGTCTTCGGCCGAATGCATTCGCAGCTTCTGTGTGGCCCCATTCGTGGGGCACGAGTGGTTGACGCAGCTTGATGCAGTCACCGAACAGCGGAAGAAACTCAAGCCACACAGCAAAGGCAATGCAGAGTTCAAGCTGTCCGAGCTGTACGGGTGGCGAGGCACGGACCCACGCGTGTACTTCTTGTCTCCATGGGAGTTTGTGAAATGGTGGGAAGTGAAGAAGCTGCAGCCGCCTTCTGCGGCGGCCGAAGGGGACGAGCGCGGCCTGAGTGAGTGGAGCCCCGGACGCTCCCAGAGCATGGCGCAAGGCCAGCCGTCTGCGCCCGCAGACGGCTGGAAGTTCGGACGGGACTATCGCTGGCGCGACCCCTTGCCACCCCGTCTCGCAGCGAGCGTCCTGCGCCCGCCGTGCAAGAGCCAAACCCAGGCGGCCGCAGCGCACTACCTGCAACGGCGTCAGGAGCCTGTGGTGCCTTTCCCAAGCCTGTGCCCGCTTCCAAAAAGTGACATGCCCGCAGACACACAAGCACGGTTCCTGAACGTGTATCTGCGACCGTGGACCTTGGATGCGGCAGACGCGAGCCTGCACGTGCCGCACATCACGGCGCTGGACCTGCCCATCTCCTCCTTGCAAGCAAGTAAGCCACGGCGACGGCTGCTACAAAAGACAGCCCCTGCAGACAGAAGCCACAGCGCAGCTTGGCGAGACTATGCGACGCAGCACACGGTGTCCGAGCACGCTGCCAGGACAATCCGCAACTTCTTGGCCGCGGCCGAATGCACGCCTGACGAAGAAGACTTGGAGCAGGACAAGAAGGAGAAGCAATGCGCCGAAGTGGACACGACTTGGGTGGATGTAGCCACAGTTCGCCGACTCAGTGAGGGCGGCGGCTTCCAGTACTCCAGCCGCACGGCCCCGCAGTGCGCAACATAGTCCAGCAGTGGCGCACCAATGCCGATGCGGAGCAAGTGGCGGACCTCGCACGGTGCGCAGGGGTCCCAGATCCCAAGGAAGCCCTCGGAGCCGGAGCAGGAGATGCACCGCAGGAGCGGCCGAGCGAAGCGCGCGCTCAGCCGGCAGTGGCGTGCGTGTACGGCAAGCTGAGTGCACAGGCAGCTGCGCTATGGCTGCGCAACTTGCACGACCCCAGCACTCTGGCACGGCCCAGCGCAGAGCAGCAGGCCTTTTTGCAGGCCGTGATAGATCGCTGCCTGCGGGAAGCATGCGAGGAGGCAGAGGACAAGCCCTTTCGTAGCGAGCCACTGCGTGCCTTCTTGCACGGCGTGCCGGGGCGGGAGCCAGACCCTCAAGTGGCTGCGCGGCTTTTTCGAAGAGATATGCGGGTGGATGCAGGGGCAAGAGTTTGTGTACTTGGCCTCACAAAACACCCAAGCTGCGCTGATCGACGGAAACACGCTGCACTCGTTTGCCGAGCTGCAAGTCAAGGCTCCCAAGCAGAGGCGACAAACGCAGTTTGGCCCCGACAAATTCGTCAAGTACCAACGACTCCGGTGGCTGATAGTCGACGAATGCAGCACCGTCGCGCTAGAGGTCTTGGCCGTCTTGCAAAAGCGGCTGGCAGAAGCGACCCGCAAGAAGCGCTCCTGGAAGTGCAGAGACACCCCGCACGAGCGGCCGTTCGGCGGCGTGAACTTCCTTTGCGCAGGGGACTTCTGGCAGTTCCCCGCGGTGCGCGCCACCTCGCTGTTCCAAAACCCTTTCAGCAAAGGGGTCAGCGTCCAAGTCGCCAACCTGCACCGCCTGTTTTGGACGCACGGGACGGCATGCAGCGCTTGTTTGAGCTGACAAAAGAACATCGCTGCGTGGACCCGTGGCTGAGCCACGTGCTCTTGCAAGCCCGGTATGGGCGGCTGTCCCAAGAGGTGTGGTGCTTCCTACACGGCTATCCCACACTGCACGCAGGCAGTTGGTGCCCGAACAGCGGCCAGTGCGACTGCAAGCAGGACCGGTGCAACGGACTGGCCGCAGCGTGGCAGCGGGAGATCCAATCCGGCACCCCACGCTCGTGGGACGTCCGCGTGAGGGAGGAGGGTGACGTGTGCGCCACCGAGCGAGAGCGCCGGCGCATCGTCGCTGGCTCTGCACGTGAGACGCCTGATCCACAGGCATCTAAGTTTCTAGAAGGACCTGTCGTGCACGGCTTCAACGCGGCCAAGTATGTAGCTGCACTGCTGCGAGCCCGATGGGTGGCCCACGAGCGGCAACACGTGCTCCTTTGGGTTGTGGCGCAGGATACACCTCTGTTTCAGCTCGAGCCGGAAGCTGCGATCGGGGAGCTGCAAGCTCGCAAAGAAAACTGGCTGCAGCGCCACGACCAGGCCACTGGCGGCATCAGGGCTTGCTGCCTTTGCTTCCCAGCATGCCGGTTCGCGTCACGCAGACTCTGCCCGAGCTGCGGCCACTGCGCTTGTTCAAAAACAGTCGCGCGAAGCTGTTGAACTGGTGCTTGCAGGATGCGGATGCTGCGGCGGTGCAGGCGACTACCGCAACCGAAGTCGTTCTGCAAAGCATGCCGACATGTCTCCTGATACAAGTCGAGGGTGCCACTTGGAAACAGCTACCGAGCCTCCCCGCCGGGGTCGCATGCATCCGGCCAGTGCAGCAGCACTGGAAGGTCGCTGCGACCGGCAGTGCCACCGTTTTGCGAAGAGGCTTCCCAGTGGCTTGTGACTATGCCGGCACAGCGCACTCCTTCATGGGAGCCACACTGCCCGCCTGCACAATAGATCTTGGGTTCTGGGACAGCACGCCCTCGCGAGACGCGCAGCTCAGTGCCTACATGTGTTTGTCTCGCGTGAAGCGCGCCGAGGACTTGTGCGTGAGCCGGCCATTTGGGCCCAACCTCTTGGGCCAAGGCGATCTCACAGGCCCGCGCACGCTGCTCGAAACGCACCGGCAGACCATTACCTTGGAAGAAGCCAAGGTGAGGTTCCAGCAGGAAGCCAAGCAACGCAGCCGGCACCCGGAAGTGCTGCTGAGCTGTCGCCTCTGCAGCGTAGCGCGCGCAGGTCAGGAGTCGCTCAAGCCCCTGACCGCTTTCTTGGCGAACGAAGACGCCGCCCGCTTCAGCGTCGTGGCGCAGGGCATGGACAGGGTGTGCCGCGCGTGTCGCGCAAAGTGCCCGGCCGGCCAGTCCCGCCAAGCAGAGTGCGGTGATACTTTGTGCGCATGGTGCCAAGGAGTGCCAATGACACAGCCAGGTTTGTGCAAGATATGCAGCACCAAGCCTCTCGCCTGCTCCAAGTGCGGCGATGCCGCCAAAAAAGGCCAAAAGCGCACACTGGCAGACTTCAACTTAGATGAGATTCTCAGAAAGAAACGCACGAAGGAGCTGCGCCGCGCACGCTGCAAGCAGTGTGAAGCAGCTGCACCGATCAGAGCCACAAAGGCAGCCAAGTGCAAGCAGTGTGGTCACTGGAAGTCTCGAAGCCACGTGACCGGGCTCGACTCAGAAACCAACGAAGGGATCTGCAGAACCTGTGCCACGCGCAATGCCAAGCCGCCGGCACAGCCGCCGGCCAAAGCGTGCCAGCAATGCGGCAACGCCTTGCCCAAATATGCAACGCCCGGCACATGGTGCGACAGCTGCGCCTTCCCGCCGTGCCAGGGCGGGTGCGGACACGCGCGCCCGCGAAAAAGTGCGTACCACGCCAAAAATCGCCCCACTTGGGTCTGCAACAGGTGTGCCGCCAACAAGTGCAGCCAATGCGGTGGAGACTTGCTACAGACAGCAAACGCAGACTCGTGGTGCGAGAGCTGCGCTTTCCCGCCATGCCAGGGCGGGTGTGGACAAGCCCGTCCACGCAAGGGAGAGTACCGCGCCAGAGTCTGTCCCAACTGGACTTGCAACCAGTGTGCCGCAAACACGTGCAGCCAATGCGGCGGAGGCTTGCCAAAGACGGCCAAAGCAACCTCTTGGTGCAACAACTGCGCCTTCCCGCCATGCCAAGGGGGGTGTGGGCGAGGGCGCCCCCGCAGCAATGAGTACCGCGCCAGAAGTTGGCCCTCCTGGGTGTGCCGTGAGTGCGCGCGCAAGCCAAGTGAGACTCCCGGCCAAAAGCGCCACAAGCGGGGCTGAGCTGCGACACAAGTCAGACAGGCCGGACCAAAGTTATGCTCAGGTAGTGCAGGGACTGGCCCGCACGAAGGAATTAAAACTCAAAAGCGAAGTTTCAAGGCAAGTGAGAAAAAAAGCTTCCAGCCAACGGAGCAGAGCCAGCCAGAACGTGGCTCCGGCCATGCAAGCATGCGGCTCGGCCCGAGCGTACTGCTCGGAGAAGCCTAGCTTGGAGCAAGCGTCATGATCGTTCAAGACGTGTTGGCGCGGCAGAAAGAAAAAGGCCGTGGCAAACGTGTGATCATTTGAGACACCTCTTCTGTTGTCTGCGTCCCATTGTGTAGCGGGCCGTTGGCAGCAGTGTTTGCCAAAGACGGCCAAAGCAACCTCTTGGTGCAACAACTGCGCCTTCCCGCCATGCCAAGGGGGGTGTGGGCGAGGGCGCCCCCGCAGCAATGAGTACCGCGCCAGAAGTTGGCCCTCCTGGGTGTGCCGTGAGTGCGCGCGCAAGCCAAGTGAGACTCCCGGCCAAAAGCGCCACAAGCGGGGCTGAGCTGCGACACAAGTCAGACAGGCCGGACCAAAGTTATGCTCAGGTAGTGCAGGGACTGGCCCGCACGAAGGAATTAAAACTCAAAAGCGAAGTTTCAAGGCAAGTGAGAAAAAAAGCTTCCAGCCAACGGAGCAGAGCCAGCCAGAACGTGGCTCCGGCCATGTGCGGCGGGAGCGTACTGCTCGGAGAAGCCTAGCTTGGAGCAAGCGTCATGATCGTTCAAGACGTGTTGGCGCGGCAGAAAGAAAAAGGCCGTGGCAAACGTGTGATCATTTGAGACACCTCTTCTGTTGTCTGCGTCCCATTGTGTAGCGGGCCGTTGGCAGGTTTTTTTCGTGCGAGGCTTCTGGTCTAACAACCAAGGCTGGTGTTATGATCTCGGTGGGTTTGGTGGTCAAGCAACAAGCCTTGTGGCGGGTCACCCGAGTTGGGGCACGGGGAAGTGCAGACCATGGGGAAGCGCAGGCCGTGGCCAACATGTGACCGTTTCAAAGATCGAGTCCGTTGTCAGCAGATGATGCTGGCAATGCTGGGGGTGTTGTTTCTGCCTGCATTTTCCAGCATTTTGTTTCCTCTCCAGTGCCTTCTTCATGCTGTTTCCCTTGCATTTCCCCTAAGCCCCTTGTTTCGCATCGCCAGCATGCATAGCATCATCCGCATCATCCGGGATGATGCTGGCAATGCTGGGGGTGTTGTCCAGTATTAGGCACCCCCTAAAAATGCTCGTTTTTAAGCGCTGCGGGGAGATGCTACAAAAATCGCCGAAACCAATCCGCAAATCCTTCGCCCCTTATAAGGGCGGGCCCAGCGCAAAACCTACCTTCATGGTCCGCGCATGGTCGGCGGCATGGGGCGCGCGGCCTTATACCTGAAGGTAAGCCCTAACGGGCTTTGGCCTGCGGCCCGATCACGTCCGGTGGCCGGACCCTTGTCCCTCCAAATTCCTAAATATTTTCATCAACGCCCCTTCATTTCCATCAATTTTGCATCCTTTTTGTCCATCCTTTTTTTCCACTACGGGCACCCCCCCAAAAAAAACAACAACAAAAAAACACGCTCGGTTTTTTGACCCCGCGCGGAAATTATCATTTCCTTTTCCTTTAGTTCCTGCTAGTTCCCGGGATTTGAACTTCATTTCCGTTGCATGTCATGCAGTGTCCTGGCATTTCCCTGCACTTCCTTTCGCTCATGTCAGCTCCCTTCAGCTCCTTGAACGCCCCTTCACTGCTCGCACTCCTTTCCTTCAGTTTCTCTTCGCAACAACTTCTTTTCGTTCCCATCCTCCGGCTCCCTTCGCGTTCTGCCTGCATTTTCCAGCATTTTGTTTCCTCTCCAGTGCCTTCTTCATGCTGTTTCCCTTACATTTCCCTAAGCCCCTTGTTTCGCATCGCCAGCATGCATAGCATCATCCGCATCATCCGGGATGATGCTGGCAATGCTGGGGGTGTTGTCCAGTATTAGGCACCCCCTAAAAACGCTCGTTTTTGGACGCCGCGGGGAGATGCTACAAAAATCGCCGAAACCAATCCGCAAATCCTTCGCCCCTTATAAGGGCGGGCCCAGCGCAAAACCTACCTTCATGGTCCGCGCATGGTCGGCGGCATGGGGCGCGCGGCCTTATACCTGAAGGTAAGCCCTAACGGGCTGTGGCCTGCGGCCCGATCACGTCCGGTGGCCGGATTTAAGGGCTGCCGCCCAGTGCCGCCGACCCCTCCGCTGGGGGCCAGCCGAGGTTTTTTTTTGTTCTGGCAGCGGCTTTTGGCTGGTTCAGGCTTGCTGGCTTGCTGGCTTGCTCGCTCGCTTGATTGTTTGCTTGTTTTCAGCGCTTGTCCAGGCCGCGCTCGTTTGCCCACACAGCGAGCACCAACCAAAGGAGCGCTATATGGAAAGTAGACAGCAATCGGTCCCCAGGGCGCAACCAGCAAGAACAGCTTCGCGTCCAGCGCGCTTGGAGGCCGCACTCGCTTCGCTGCAGCGAGCACGAACCAAAGGAGTGCGCCGGCAGCCTGCTCCGCCGCGGCCGAGTGCCTAACGTCGCATTTGAGTCCAACATGCAGCAAAGCTATCGGTGCAGAGGGAGCGGCCAGCCACAAAAGCTTCGCTTCCCGCGCTTTTCCAGGCCGCACTCGTTTGTCCACAGCGAGCGCCAACGAAAGGAGTGCGCCGGCAGCAGAAAGGAAAAGGAAAGCAACCAAAGGAGTGCGCAGAAAAGGAGAAAAAGGAAGAAAAAAGGCCGTACGGGCGGGCCGCGAGAGAGCTTCAGCGCTGAAAACTGTGCCCTGCAAGTGTTCGAGCGCTGTTTTAGGCCGCACTCGTTTGCCCCCCACAGCGAGCACCAACCAAAGGAGTGCGAAGACAGGCCGAACGGGCTGGCCGTGACAGAGCTTCAGCGCTGAAATCTGCGGCCAGCAGGGGTTTGAGCACTCTCGGCCTTCTCAGCTCAGGGGTAGTTGGTGCAGCGGCATCACACCCAGCGGCGGGCTCAATCCCCGGCCTGTCCATGCCCATGCGCGCCTGCGTCTGGGACAGTCTGCCGATCCCTGCTATTCTTTCCTTTGGGTTTGCTGTGCGTCTTGCCAAGGGCGGCTGTTTCCACCGCGGCCGGGTGCCGAACGTCACTTTTGAATCCTATATAGAAAGTAGAAAGCTATCGGTCCCCAGGGCGCGACCAGCAAGAACAGCTTCGCATCCAGCGCGCTTGGAGGCCGCACTCGCTTCGCCGCAGCGAGCACGAACCAAAGGAGTGCGCCGGCAGCCTGCTCCGCCGCTAGAAAGCTATCGGTCCCCAGGGCGCGACCAGCAAGAACAGCTTCGCGTCCAGCGCGTTTGGAGGCCGCACTCGCTTCGCCGCAGCGAGCACGAACCAAAGGAGTGCGCCGGCAGCCTGCTCCGCCGCGGCCGGGTGCCTAACGTCGCGTTTGAGTTGCCTCTTTTCGCTGTGGGCAAACGAGCGCGGCCTGGAAAAGCGCTCAAGCACCTGCAGGGCACAGTTTTCAGCGCTGAAGCTCTGTCACGGCCCGCTCGTCCGGCCTTTTTGCTTCCTTTCTGCTGCCGGCGCACTCCTTTGGTTGGTTCTCGCTGTGTGCAAAGGAGTGCGGGCCCGCCCATTCAGCCTCTAGTCTTCCTTTCTCTTTCCTTTTCCTCTCTGCTGCCGGCGCAAGCGCGGGAAGCGAAGCTTTTGTGGCTGGCCGCTCCCTCTGGACCGCTTCAGCGCTGAAAGCTATGCGCAGCAGGTATTTGAGCACTCTCGGCCTGCTCAGCTCAGGGGCAGTTGGTGGTAGGCATGCACCGCTCAAAGCATGCAGAGGAGCTGCCTTCAATCCAACCATCCTTCCATCACGGCCTGCCATTGGCCGTTTCAACCAGGATGTCTTTGGGTTTTGCTTCCACAAAAACTTAGGCAACCTGAGCCAATCCCCATTTCAGGCTGAAGCTATTGCCGAACAGGCACCGCTCTGTCACGGCCCGCTCATCCGGCCTTTTTGGCTTCCTTTCTGCTTGCCAGCGCCTCAACAGTTGGTTTCGCTGTGGGCAAGGAGTGCAGCCCGCGCGTTCGGCCTCTAGTCTTCCTTTCTGCTGCCTTTCCTCTGCTGCCTTTTAAGCGCAGGAAGCAAACTTTGTGGCTGGCGCTCCCTCTGGACAGCTGCTTTTTGAGCTTTATGCGCAGCAGGTAGTTGAGCACTCTCGGCCTGCTCAGCTCAGGGGCAGTTGGTGTAGTGGCATCACACCCGCACAGCATGCGAGAGGGGCCGGGTTCAATCCCCGCCTGTCCATGCCCATGTGCGCCTGCGTCTGTCACAGTTTGCCTCTCCCTGGTCTTTCATCCCTTTGGGTTTGCTGTGCGTCTTGCCAGACCGGCTGGTACGCCGCGGCCGGGTGCCAAACGTCACTTTTGAATCCTATATAGAAGGTAGAAAGCTATCGGTCCCCAGGGCGCGACCAGCAAGAACAGCTTCGCGTCCAGCGCGCTTGGAGGCCGCACTCGCTTCGCCGCAGCGAGCACGAACCAGGAGTGCGCCGGCAGCCTGCTCCGCCGCGGCCGGGTGCCTAACGTCGCGGCTGAGTCCAATATGCAGCAAGGCTATGGGTCTAGAGGGAGCGGCCAGCCAGAAAAGCTTCGCTTCCCGCGCTTTTCCAGGCCGCACTCGTTTGTCCACAGCGAGCGCCAACCAAAGGAGTGCGCCGGCAGCAGAAAGGAAAAGGAAAGAAAAGAAACGAAGAAGAACAAGAAAAAAGGGAAAGAAAGAAGGCTGGTAAGGTACAGGGCTGAACGGGCGAGGGCGAAAGGGAAGGGAGAAGGCTGCCACAGTCACACTCCAACGCTCGAACACTCCCCCAGCGCCTTCCCCTTGCAGCAGGGGGTCGGCGGAGAAAGCTATGGCAGCAGTGGCCTGCTCAGCTCAGGGGCAGTTGGTGTAGTCACACCCGCTCAGCATGCGAGAGGGGCTGGGTTCAATCCCCGGCCTGTCCATGCCCATGTGCGCCTGCGTCTGTCACAGTTTGCCTCTCCCTGGTCGTTCATCCCTTTGGGTTTGCTGTGCGTCTTGCCAAGACCGGCTGGTACGCCGCGGAAAGCGCTCAAGCACCTGCAGGGCACAGTTTTCAGCGCTGAAGCTCTGTCACGGCCCGCTGTCGTGAGTTTTTGGTCTTCCTTTCTGCTGCCGGCGCACGCTCTGCTTGCGCTTGCTCTGTCACGGCCCGCTCGTCCGGCCTTTTTGGCTGCCGGCGCACTCCTTTGGTTGGTTCTCGCTGTGGGCAAAGGAGTGCGGGCCCGCCCGTTCGGCCTCTAGTCTTCCTTTCTGCCGGCGCACTCCTCGGCCTGCTCAGCTCAGGGGCAGTTGGTGTAGTGGTATCACACCCGCTCAGCATGCGAGAGGGGCTGGGTTCAATCCCCGGCCTGTCCATGCCCATGTGCGCCTGCGTCTGTCACAGTTTGCCTCTCCCTGGTCTTTCATCCCTTTGGGTTTGCTGTGCGTCTTGCCAAGACCGGCTGGTACGCCGCGGCCGGGTGCCGAACGTCACTTTTGAATCCTATATAGAAAGTAGAAAGCTATCGGTCCCCAGGGCGCGACCAGCAAGAACAGCTTCGCGTCCAGCGCGCTTGGAGGCCGCACTCGCTTCGCCGCAGCGAGCACGAACCAAAGGAGTGCGCCGGCAGCCTGCTCCGCCGCGGCCGGGTGCCTAACGTCGCGGCTGAGTCCAATATGCAGCAAGGCTATGGGTCTATAGGCCGCACTCGGGCGAGCGGCCAGCAGCAGAAGAAGCTTCGCTTCCCGCGCTTTTCCAGGCCGCACTCGTTTGTCCACAGCGAGCGCCAACCAAAGGAGTGCGCCGGCAGCAGAAAGGAAAAGGAAAGAAAAGAAACGAAGAAGAACAAGAAAAAAGGGAAAGAAAGAAGGCTGGTAAGGTACAGGGCTGAACGGGCGAGGGCGAAAGGGAAGGGAGAAGGCTGCCACAGTCACGCTCCAACGCTAAACGAACACTCCCCCAGCGCCTTCCCCTTGCAGGCAGGGGGTCGGCGGATATAGGGGGTCCCTTGTGCCAGACCCGAATTGAGGGGGGGTCATGGAAGCCAATCAGAAAACTCACGTGCTTGTGTTTTTGCCAGGCTGCCTTGCAGTGGAGACCACCCTCAAGCATGCGTGTGATGTCGTTTTGGCTGCCCGGCTTCCAAAACCCCGCACGGTTCATTCACTGAAGCAAGAAGGCCAACCAACAATCATTTTGGTCAAAGTCGTCTGAAAGAATGGGGTAGAAGCATTGGCTCTTCTCAGTCTGTTGCCATCCAGCCACATGGGCATGGTTCCAAGCCAATGGTACCATTTTGGAGTTTTCAGTGCACTACTGATTTTAGAACCTATTTTTGTGGTTGGATTGGTTGATGTTCACTACGATTTGGCTTTTGACCCATGCCCACATGTTTTCATGAACCATGAAATAACTGGAAGGACAAGTTCACGCTTTGCTTTGCAGAGGTGAGGACCGATCTCCTTCCCGTTCAGTTGGGGGGGGCTCTCTCTTCTCGTTCCCTGAGTCCAACTCAGGGGTGCTTTTTTTTAACTGTTCAACAGGCATGGCCACGGATGTTGTGTGTTTTCCGTGCTGTTCAGGGGAAGCTTCGGGTTACCTCTTCTAGTTGGTGGTTTGGATTGGTGGTTCGGGGAGGTTCTCCTTAGAGGGCAGATGATTCTCCACCCATAGCAAACCACCAGCTCGGGGGGAAGCTGATCAGCGAATGATTTTGGCACCGGCCCAGGTATTTGGCAGCGCTGCCGAATGACTACAAGACCCTTCGGCGACGCTTGCTTCAGCGGTAAGCTGGTGTCGTCAGAATGTCCGCGGCTTTCCGGCCATCTTTTGGTTTTGCTGGCAGGCATTTAGTGAGTCTCTCCATCTCTCCCAAATTGTTGTTCCTAGACTACTCGATATCTTGACCAAGCTTCCAATTGGTTAAGGCCCCAGGGAAACATGTCCAGTAGGAATGAATTCCTTTTTTTAAACCAACAAGGGAAAGTAATAATAATTAAACAAAAAGAACGGAGACAAGTGAGCAGAAGCCAGCATGAGGTCCACTTTCATGGCCGCACTGTATGAAGTATGTGATTTCTTTAGGATCTTTTTTTTTCCGGGTGTGCCTCAGCATTCTGTATTTGTGTGTGTGTGTGTGTGTCGGTGTGTGGTTGCTTTTTAAGGGTGCTCTCTCCAGCTTTAAAGGGACCCAACAGATTTGGCCCATGTTTGGCGAAGCCACCGCAACTCCGACCCAATAGCAATCAAACAAAATTCGGATAGATGTCTTCCTCAGTCAGAGGCTCTGGCTAGGCTTCCGGAGTAGTTCTGGGGGTTGCTATTGGGATGCCACCTAGGCTTGTTGCTCCTATAGTTGTTGAGGGGACCAGGGACCCCTGGAAAAAAAAGCAACCCAAGAGTTGAACTAGACACAAAAACAGCCTTGTTGCTAAAATCGCCCTATTGAGATTGGGGGGCCCTAGTGGGAGGCCCTGTTGGGAGGCCCTATTGGGAGGCCCTTGATGACCACTTCGTTCAATGTTGGGACCAATTTACATTGTAGCAGTGATTGCCTTGACTAAAATGATGCGATACTTTGTCAATTCTGGGACCATTTTACATGTTTCGCCTTGAGAAAATGATGAATACAGAACATGTTTCAATCTTAGGTTTGCGGTTGAAGGCATGGGATGCATTGCTGCTTCCGTTAGGAGTGGCCGGCACCTTTGGGCGGCACTGTGACTGGACCAAGTTCTTCGCTGCGAGCCGCGAGGACGGACGCGGACTCGATCGATTTGCGCGAGGCAGTCGGCTGGAAAAAGGAAGATGGCGAGGAAATCTAGGCTCATTTAACCAAACTCCCTTTTCCCAAGTTGTTGGGTTTAATCGTTTTGTGGGAAGACAAGTTTAGTGACAAGCAACAGACATGTTGTTTGACCAATCCACGCAAGAAGTGAGAAGTTGTTTCTTTCTTTGCAGGTTGCGATAGGTTTCTTCATTTCAGCTGGTAGGTTCTTTATTCAGGTTTCTCAGCTTTCGAAGCGCTTTGGATGCCCCTGCGATTTCACCAGTTCTCCAGTTTCCGGACTCGAACCTTCCACATGGTTGTGGAAAACATGCCTTTTCGCCGTTTTCAGAGATTCCAAGGAAGGCTCTTTAGATGATACGCCATAGTCAAGGGATGGGAATCCGACTTTGGCATCACAGAAATCGTTATTTTCACGACCATTGATGATCATGTTACAGAATCATGTTATACATTTTTTCGCCGCAAACCACGAGTCTGGTTGCTTTGCTTGACCAAATCCACCGAAAGTAGTTGGAAGAGGCAGCTTTGTGCTCTTCGAACCACATAAAGTGTCTTTCTTGTGGAACCCTCGTTTCAGGTGAATCTTTCTGATTTATCCAGGTCATTTGCGGGAGCTTCCTTTGAATATTTTGCGCGTTTAGGTCCAGTTTAGGTCTTGGTCAGCCTTACATACTGGAGCCTTATTTTGGCCCCTTTTCACGGTGGCCAATGTCGTGCCCCACCACGGTTTCTTCCAAATAGTGCTACAATCGTTTCAGGCCTTAGGGCCCGAACTAGATAGCAATACGGAGGCGATGAGGCCCTTTCGTGGAATTTATGGAGCTTGCAACTCGCGTGGGCGACATCCCCCTTTGGGCAGGAGAAGAGGGAATCCTGGCGCCTCCGCGTACGTGGCAGCTGGTTTGAAATCGCGGCTTGGTCCGAAAGCACAGGCCTTCACCATAAGTCCCAACCGGAACATTGGGAAAACGGTGCCCCTGCAACATCCACAGAAAGCACCTCTCATGGGAACTTTGGATTACAGCCACCCCACCCCCCCAATCACTAGAGGAGATGCTTCACTTTTCTGGAGACACCTGTTGATGCACCCGGTTCATAATTCTGAGGCAGGTGTGGTTTGCAGGGGGCAAGGTTTCAAAGCTGTTAGTTGTCCACAGCCGCGACGCAACTTCTGTCGCTCTTCCTTTCCAGTCGGTTTTCTGGGCAAACTTCCCATGTGGGCAAACGAGCCCGGGCCCATGATTAAGGTGCTTGCCTCAGGGGGGTTCTTGTGGAAAGGTAACTGCTCGTTTTTCGGCGCGGTTACTGGCAATACTTTGCGGCGCGGTTACAGCACGATCTCTCTTGTGGAGGTGTCGTGCATAGAAGATGCGTTGTTTGGTTCAGTTTGGTTCAGTTCTGCCTGGAGATAGCGCTCCCAATATAGTTAGACTGCTGGACATGCTTTTGCACTTGCCTAGATGCCAGCTTTTTTGATTTGGGTTTTCCGGTTCTGAGGCAGCGCCGCCAGTACAACCCGAAAGATTGGCCTTTTGCTTGCGGCTCATTTGGACAAGTCTGCCTAGACAATGTCTATCCTTGATATCAAACACGGGTTGATAATAAGGAGTGGGCCATTTTAAAGGCAATGCTTCACTTTCGGAAGAAAACACTTGCAGCAAGTTGGTTGATCCGGGGTCGACACTACCCTACTTATTGTGGAAAGCATGTTTCGTCAGATTGGCCATCAGCAGCGAGAACCGTGTCCATTGTACCATCGCTAGTCAAGGCAAAAATGTGGGCACTTTCATTTCTAGACCCTCAAAGGCAGAGTTTTGACTGTCGCCTTTTCGGACCATGTTCAGTCAGTCAACGTTGGCCCAGGTGAATCCCTTCTGCCTTCTGACCTGTTGCTGGCTTCGCGTGGAGTAAGGTCGAATGTCTTAGCTTGGGCTCAAGAGCTCTCTCAACTTGCCCAAGCTACAGTACCTACATCCCGTGTCTCTCTCCCCCGTGTCTTTACTTGCGCAATGGCAGACAGTCCGTTGCCGCAGAGCTTGAGCTGCGCAAAAGGTTCAGAAGGAGAACTTGGGTTTGGTTCAGAAGTGGCAAGAGATCGTCTCCGCCGCCCAGCCTGAGGACAAGCTGGTCACGCCAACAGATGCGGATTTGGACAAGCGCCGCAGCCTCACTGAATACCTCTTCAGCTCGGATGCGAAGCTCGTCCGAGAATTTCCGTGGCACCTGCAAGGGGAGGGCCGGGCTTTGCCCCGACGGCAGGCCAAAGGAGTGATGTTCCTTACGGGCCAAGAGAGGCCCACACTCTTGTCACGTGATGAAGCTTAGCAATGGGCTGAGGGCGAACTGCCCAATGTTGGGCAGTTCGCCCTCAGCCCGTTGCCAACCTTTCTCAGGTAAACTCATTGGCAGGCAAGAGAGCACCCAGAAAGTCCTTCGCCAACCAGATCACTATGCAGTTCGCCGTGAGAGCTTTTGCCAGGTCCGCGCAACCAGGCCGGGTCTCGAGGACCTGGCCAAGGCCCTCACGGCGATCTGCATGGTGACCATCCTGCATGATCAAGATTTGTGTGAGCAAGGCATCAGCGGGGAGATGTGGTGCAGGACTCCACGGTGTCACGGATTCAGTTGCAACAACCGAATTGGGAAACAGAACGCACCAAATCTTGGTGGCTCCCGCCCAGCCATCCCCTTAGTTTTTGTTGCCTTCTAGTTTTTAGTGGTAGTTTCCATTTAACCCACTAAAAGCTAAACTTTTAGCGGGGGATCTGAGAACAGCCCAGAAATGTGCAAGTTCGCTTCCACGGAAGATTCTGCAGTTTGCACGTCGTGGAAATCCACTTTCTCGCACCGAGTTTCAGCTTTTCAAACACGCCCAGCGCCAGGCAAAGCAATGGTTTGCAGCCACGCGGAAAGCGGCCCGTTCCTCTTTTTTTGGCATCCATTGCGCCATTGTTGGTCAAGGAAAAAAGCTGGGCGCTTTGATTAATAGACCCTCAAAGGGCAGAGTTCGTTGGGTCCAACTTGGCTTGTGCGAAAGACAGGTTGTTTTGCAGGTGACCTTTTCCAGGTTCTCACTTGTTCTGCCAGGGATGGGAAGAACGGGAAGGGGCTGCCCTGGAAGCCACACGGGATGATTTTCGTCGCGGTCCTATCAAACCAGCAAGCGAATGCGTTTGCAACGGGAAGCCAAAAGTCAAGCCGAAATCCATTTTGTGGGTCCCCTATTCATGGTTGTTGTTGGGAAACATTTTACATTCTTATTGTGGTTTAGTGGTTGAAATCCAACCACTTAACTGCTAAAGTGTATTTTTTTGCTCCCCTTCCAACGTCAACCAAGTATTTTAGTACAGACCTAGCTTGCCAAATAGTCACAGGCTTTCCAGCTTCCTCTTCGCAGTTCGCGGCTTGGATTGCTGGTTTGGTGGTTCAGGGAAATTCTTGTCTACCCTCTAGGGTTCAAATCCCCAAAAGCGCCAACCAAACCTCCAATTCAGGGAACTCACCGGCAGGTTGCCGGGATCCAGTGATGCCGGAAAGTTCCCCAAGATGCGCTCTACTCAGTTTTGCATTCATACTTTGTGGAGGATGGGTGCTGGAAGGCGTTATTGATTTTGTCCGTTCCTCACGTTGCGGACTTTTTTCTCAAATGGACGCCTTTGGGTGGTCAACAGAAAGTGCAGACTTGTTGGCCACTCCGCTGAAGAAGCGACTTTCTTTTATTTTTTCAAGAAGGGTCTTGCTGGGTGTGCGTCATCGCTTGACGAGCAGCTTCTTTTTGCAGAGGGGCACAGAGTTTCATTGGCTGCCTTCCATTGCTGAACCCAAGATGATAGTTGCCCTGCCTGTCGAATGTGAAGCTCAGGCACCTCGTGGGCTCAAAGCAGCCCTTCTGCCATTTGCTTAAGAATATTTTGTTGTGTTTACCCGTTGGTTTCAAAGGGACTCTATCACTACTGGAAATATATATATATATATGTTTATATATTTTTGTTTCCATCGGACTTAAGCAAATGGAAGCCTCCATCGCTCCTTAAGCGTCGGTTTGGTCGCCTTGCGTGTAATATTGCGCTTGAAGACACCAAGCTTCTCTGAAAGTCTTTGGAATGAGATCCTTGCATCATCACTGCTTGGCGCTGGGACGGTTTTGGCCCAACTCCTTGCGGATTTGTCAGAGCAGGTTCCAGTCGGTGTGCACAAAGAGTTGGGAGGTGAGCTCCCTGGGTCGAGTGAAGAACCTGAAGGGTGCTGTGCACCACGGGACCCTGAGCTGCAACGGTTACAGACGAGCCTTTATTGAGGGGAAGAATTACCTAGTGCACCGCTTGGTGGCAAGAGCATTTCGTGGGCCTCCTCCTTCCGCTGCCCACACGCAGGTGAATCACTTGGATGGCGACAGGGAAAACAACAGGATTGAGAACCTTGAGTATGTCACGCCGCTTGAAAATTCGATTCACAGGCAGAACAAGCCGGGACGCACAAAGGCAGTCAGGTGCCGGCCTCGTGATGGAGGGCCGTGGGAAACATTTTCTTCTCAACGCGAAGCAGCTCACGCTCTAGGGCTGGATGCCTCTGCTGTTAGCCATTGCTGCTCAGGTCGCCAACGGCATGCTGGCGGGTTTCAATTTAAGCATGCTGTCGAACCAGAGCCGGCAAGGTTAGCAGGAGAGGTTTGGCGAGCAGCTCACTACCCCGGCATTAACGGTGCTCTTGAGGGCTGGATGGTGAGCAGCCAAGGCCGCATCAGGACTCATGTGGGACACATTACTCGCGGGAGCCGCCTTGCATCAGGCTATTTGATGGCTCATTGCCGCTTAAGAGCTGCTAACCTCAACCGAAAGTTCCTGGTGCATCGCTTGGTTGCTGCAAGTTTCTTTGGGCAGCCCAGCTCAGCTGACCTTCAAGTCAATCACTTGGATGGCAACCGGGCAAACAACATCGTTAACAATTTGGAGTACGCGACGCCTGCGCAAAACGTTCAGCATGCATACTCACGAAGGGCTGGCGGCAAAATTGAGCGACCCAACGCATTCAAGCGCCTGTTTGCCCGTCAGATTTGCGGCACTCACTGCTGGATGCACTTTGAGTCTGTAAAAGAGGCTGCTGCACATACTGGCGTATTCACCAGTCATATTTCTATCGTTCTCCGTGGGGGACACGGCTATGCAAAGAATTGGGAGTTCAAGTTTGCAGTCAGTGAGGAGCTTCGCGGTGAGGAATGGCGTCAAGTGATACTTGATTGGTCGTGTGCTTCTGGGTATGGCGCCAAACTGGCGCCGGCTGAATGATAGAGGGCTTCAACATACTTTGCAGTGTCAACAGAGGAAGCCAATGAGCTGCAAATGTGTACTTCGCGTACTACGCTTGCAAGTAGATTGCAACATTTGAGCCGGAGTCGCAACACACTGCAAAATGATAAGGAGTAAGAACAACACGACAACCATGCAAAGGATCGAACAGGTTAGCACCGCCTTTGTCAACATTGTAAGAACCAAGGGCATGTTGCCCATCAGGCCACCAGTTGGGATATAAGTGTGTGTGGGTGTGTGTGTGTGGGTGTGTGTGTGTATTTAAGGATTCCCTCAAAGACCAGCCGAAAGGAAAAGGGGCTTTGGACACGCCCAAATTGCTGTGTTTGTGCTGCAGGGAGGCACACTTTGTTTGGCCCAACGCCACTGTTGAACCTTCCTGGCTCATGTTTTACCTCTGCGCAGGTGAGTACGTTGACCTTCGATGCATGGGTCCTGGCAAGATTTGGCTTCCCCCACCAGACGTACCCGTGCAAAAGGTGGACCTTCATTGGCTTGACCTTGTGGGATGTATGAAGCCAATGATCGCTACCTGAGTCGTGACTCTCGATTGAGAAGCCTCCCAGTGATTTGTCAGGGATCTCCACTGGCAGAAAGAGCCCCTCTAAACCAGCAACCTCCTTTGTCATTTTCTACTTGCTCACACAGTGATGCTGCTGATGCTGCTTTGTTCTTCCCTTTCAGTTGGCGGTGCCACAATCAGCGGGGCTTGGGAAGCTTGCCTGATTTGTGAATGATACTGGCTGTGGAGGGTCTGCACCTCTTGGTAGGTTAGGCTACTTCAACTTTCTTATGGATATTTTATGTTCCCCTGTTGATTTTAAAGGGAATCTATCACAGGCGACTTCATCAAATGTATGTTAATCCATCCCAGCCTTGCCGCGAATCGGATTGAGGTGAACCTGGCGCGGATTTTTCCAGAGGCGCAGGCGGATGAGAGTTGGATGCGGACCCAGTGGGAGGCAGAAACCGGGGTCAAGGATGTGTTCCGCACCAGACGCTTGGCATAGGATCTTCAGATCCACCCTACTTTGATTGTTCAACCAGCCTAGTAGGTTATGACCATTGTTCTAAGTGGGGGAACCGGGCTTGAGGGCCAGTCCAACCTATTTGCCAGGTACAGCTCCCAAGTAACCCTCCTCCATTGTCCCCCTGGTTTCCTCCAAACAGGACCACCAGGTAGACCCCCCTGCAGCCCAGCACTGGCCAACCGGCTCGTTGTTATGAAACGTAGTCTGGAAACAGTTTCGTTTTCGTTTTGGTTGAAAATCGATGTCGACTTCCTGGTTGACCTGTTGCCATCTATTTCCCCAAACCGACACTCTATGGTTGGAACTCTTCGGCAACGAGTACTCGGCGACCCCAGTTCCCTCTTGGTTGCCTCCCAAATTTTAGGCCATGAGTTAGGGATTATTTTTGGAGAAACGGCGAGTTCGGGGGGCGGGGTGGGAGCGAATTCGATGGAATTCGAGGTGGGGGACCGCTTGTGGCTGCCTTTTGAGGGTACTTTTTTGGCGAACAGAACGCAGCGAGCGGTCAATCACCTGCGGTTTGCCTCGGTTTTCCTAGCGGAACCCCTAAGTTCTTGCCGAGCCTTTCCTCAAAAAGAGGGTCTTCGGCTCCCTTTGGAAAGCTCCGGATTTGGCCAGCCATCGTGGAATTTGGTTGCCAAACCACCTTGGGATGAAAGGAAGTACGCTGCTTGCCATGTTGTTAGTCGCTGAGTTCACTCGGACCTTTCCTAGATGATCAGTTCTTCAAAATGTAGCTCGAATCTCTTTGTTTCTCTCAAACGGCAGGGATCAAACGGTGAACCATGACCTCCACAGAATTCCTACTATGGTCCTTATCAATAAATTCACAGAAACTCCCCTTTTTCCAAGTTCCTGAGTACGCTTGATTCCCGTATTAGGGTGTGTCTCAGAATACTGGAACCCTCCAAACTGCTTGGTCCCTTTAGCACCCTAAATAAAGCCGCCACAGAACACCATGGGATATCTGTCTTTCTGGAGACTTCCGCACTTGCGAGCTGCGCCCAGGATTGTGGTCGGGCACCTCGGCAGCAGTCAGAGAGATTCGCCTCCGCTTGCACCCCTTGCTCCCTGTCTGCTTGGTGGGCTCCCCACTCGGATTTTTGTTTACCCTCCTGTCGACTAAAACTTATGGAACCCGGCGGAGAAATGGTCCCTTCAAAGGAGAATCGTCCAAACCAGAACCCCTCAGTCAGATTCCATGTTAGTGGACAGGAGGGTAACGCCAAGACGACTTCACCCTTTTTCTGCCGCGCAAAATGCCTGTGTGTGGAGGATGGGCTGAAAAAAGCCCCAAAAGTCTTGGTTCAACTGTGGGGCAACAGCGTTCCCATTTTTTGAAGTTTTTTCTTTTTTGGGGACCCATTGGAATCTCATACGCGATCCGTATGATTTTGGGTGGCACTGAGTTCCCGGACTTGCCTTCTGGGAAGACCATTCTAATGTCAAATGATTTTTGTTTGGACTGATGGAAAGTGAAAGCCTCCCTTCCCGTTGTTCACTTCTTGGGTTTGTACCATTTTAGTGGCACTCAAGCTTGGACTCGTTTCGGGCCGTGTCGCGCCATGCACTCAGGAAGCGAGAAAGTGAATCATAGAGAATCAGGAATCAGCCCTTGGAATTATTGGCTTGTGTGCTTATGCCAAATCAGCCTGTGCGGGTCGTCAAAGATTGATGGGCTTACATCTATTTTGCATGAGCCAGCGTGCAATTAGTGTCTTTTTTGTTCGGGTGCAAGTGCAATCAAGCCAATATAAGCCGCAAGCTGAGCGAGGTTGTTTCGCCTTTATGGGGTTGTGCTACAGCAAAACTCAAGGAAACCCCATTCAGTGATTCATCGATTTTGAGAGAAACATTTAGTCTAGCGCCATTGGCGACATTCGGACGTTTTTCCCTCCTCAGGAGCAGTGATGGATTCAGGCGGGTCCTTTCAGTTTGGATATTCTCCCTGAAAGTTGACATGGGAAAAAAACCCAGTAGGGGGTTCGCTAAAACGAGATTCCCCTACAAATGGATATTATTTGGCTTCAATGTGAATCTGCATGAAGCACCTACGTGAGTGTTAAATAGCCACTATTCTTGGGTTTTCATGATTTTCCATGTCAAAGGAGCGCGAAACGGGATGGATATGTTTGATGTTCCCCCGCTCCCTGTCATTTTGGCCCCGCTATGATTGGTGTACCCAGCTCCAGCCTCGCGCTTTTTTTGCAATGCTCAGATACCAGGCAACACCATCCAGAAGAGTTTGCTGATGGCCGTCCACACAGCTCGGAATCACCTGGATGACGCTGACATCTTCTGCTGGCTCGAGCTGGACAGCGCAGCTTGTCCAATGGGGAAAAACGGATGCGGGTATACCAACTAGGGCTGCGCCAAGTTCTGAGTTCCGGTTGGCCACTATTGCTTTAGCAACCTCATGTCTTGATGGGTGTTTGCTTGGATCTTTGGACTTTAATTTTCTGGTTGAAACAGCTGAGATTGCCCATTGGACCCACGCTAAGCCAAAAGCTTTTTGCAGAGAGGTCGTTAAAGCAACCAAGATGTCGGCTTCCTTCCAAGGGCGCCCCCAACAGGACAACCATAATTTTAAGGTTCCCTAAAAAAGAGACACCCAAATGGAGGGGGGGGGAATGGTGCCACAAGTTTACCCAACGGACATGTTGATCTGGGGGCTCCGGTTCTTAGGTTCCCGCTGCAAGTCACTCAGCGCCCCTTTTCGAGGCGTTCATCGCGGAAAACCTGCGAGCCTTCGCGCGAGTGCAGAACCTGCGTGCTGAGGACCTGTTGAGAGAATCGGACCTTAAGCCAGAGTTGCAGTTGCGAGTTCCTGGAGTTTAGTCACCCTTTACTTTCTTTAATGAAGTTGTGCAAGGATGATCAAGATCAAGACCACATGTAATTATGTAATTCTTGAAATATCACATTTGGTCTATTCCATCATATTTCGACTCATTTCCATGAAATTGACCTCTACTTGCTCCTTGATCACTTTAGCGGCAAACAAACAAACAGTTTGGACTTGTTCCCCCAGCTGAACGCTTCGGGCTCTCAGATAAATTCGTCTCTGGCATGGTTCGGAGCAGCTGAAGAAGCGCTTGCAGGCCTTCTCGGGCTCCGCAAAGGTTCCGGGTGCTGTTGGGGATGCTCTTTTGCTTATCGCCCTTTGCCCTTTCTTGGGGTTCGACAGAAATCAAAGGGTGCCCTTTCGTTCCCCAAGGCCAAAGGAGATCTGTGGCTGTTCCTCATTGTCCTTTGCCCTTTCTTGGGGTTGGACAGAAACGCCAAAGGCTGCTCTTCCGTTAAGGCCACACCCTGGGAATCCCAAGGCACCCATGAAGAAAATGGCCTTGACACCGAAAATTGGATGACAATCCTTAGGTAAACAATGGTGGTATAGGAGCCCAACCCTTTTTTTTGTGGGGGAAAACCGAACCCCAGGCCACAGGATATTTGTGGCTTTTGCTTTGTTCCATTCTGCACTGGTCTTGGACCATCAAGTTTTGACGCAAGAAAAGGCAGGCCGCCCGTGTTATGGAAGCTACCCCGTTCCAACGCTTCTCACAGACTGCAGTTGGATCCAGAGAGGCCTTTTGGCGAGTTCTCCACTCACCCCCTACTCCAAATGCCCGCTTGAAGGGTCTATGTTGAAGGAGAGTCCATCGCACATACGGCCTTTTTTCAGTCAGGGGTTGGCTCATACCCCAAACAAGCCCAAGACATATCCCCCAGCAGCCCCGGAGCCTCCCCCGAATCAAACCACCCCAAAGGTAGGATTGGCGGATTGACCCCAGTCGCTCGTGCATTTGGAGGGAAACCTGTACGCAAAGCTTGATTTGATTTACCTTGAGGTTGGGCCAGTTGATGCCTCCAGGCTGAGCCTCTTCGTAGCTGTAGCATTTGTTTCGGCCAGTGAGGAGCCCTACTTTGTTGCGGCATTGCACTTGGGCCGTGGGCTCGGTCAGACAGAGCCAGTTGGGCAGCAAAAGCGTGAACTGAACTATCCAGACCGCGCAGGTTGCGAGCGGTCGGCCCCTGTAAATCATGTTTGTTCCACAGATGGAAGGGCCGTTTGAGATGTCCAAGTTTTGGTGCAACAGGTCCACTTTGCTTTCAAGTTGGTTGTTGGGTTGGTGTTTGGCTCTTGGTTCGGCTGGTTTGCGCTTTGTTCTTCTGTGCTTTGTGCTTGGGTCTTGGTTTCGTTGGCTGCTGGCTCTCCAGATCTCAGTTTCCGGGGTTTTGGCACCGGCCTCGAAGTTCCCAGCATGTGCGTGTTGCTTGCCCAGGCAAGGCGCGAGCCCCTGAGCCATGTTCAACATTACTCTCACTTGCCCAAGGCGAATTTACCTTTGACCTTGTAGCTTTCGGCCGTTTGGTCCATTTGCAGTCATGGCCCCAAACGATTAACCCTACTTAAAAAAAGGAAAGATACTTTATGATGACCTTTCCCGTACGCCTTCATATTTCTGGGGCCTTTGGGCAACTGAGTACTTGTTCATTGCCAGAGAGCGAGTTTTTTGGAGCGCCTTCAGAGAGTGCGCTTGTTTTCCTTTTATCCAACTCCACAACGTAGCAGGATCTGAAGAACCTCTCACTTCCTTGGAACACGTGTGGCTTCCCACCAATCAACTTTTTGCGCAGGTGGCACCAGCTACCAAGTTGTGGGTTCTTATTTGGCCATTCAAGAGTGATGCAGAATCCTATAGAATCCTTTTGTCAGATGGTAGTGATTCCCTTGTTGTACTAGGTCCTGGTCTCTGATGGGGAGAATCTGGATATTCCCCCCCTCCCGATTTTGAACAAGCCAGGTAACGGTCCGTTGCGCTTTTGTCAGCTTCAACATGCTATATTCCACAGAGCCCATTGCAAACATCGGTCACCAGGGCTTCTTCTGGGAAGCAACGCAGGTGGATGCCCCTGGCCAAAATTGCAAGAAAGGGAAGAAAGAAATCCTGTATTTTATCGTGATTTTATGGTCCTCTGCTTGGGGAGGGTGGGTTTGCAAGCCATATTTACGACAAATCCAGGAATTTGTTGCGATTTCACGGTGCTGTGGTTGGGGAGGGTTGGTTTGCAAGCCATATTTACGACAAATCCAGGAATTTGTTGTGATTTCACGGTGCTGTGGTTGGGGAGGGTTGGTTTGCAAGCCATATTTACGACAAATCCAGGAATTTGTTGTGATTTCACAGGGTTGGTTTGCTGCCAGCTGCAAACGCCACTGTTGCCACTCACTTGCTGGTTTTCAAGGAGGCATGTTGAAGCAACTTTTGAACACCAGATCTTCTCTGCCCGCTTTTCCGCGCCTAAAAAAAAAAAAAACGCGACGCGACCCCTCCGTTTCCCTCGTCCGTTCGGGTGAGGCATGAAGCTCCAGGTGGGGATCTTCCCGCACACCGCCGGGGGCATTTGCGTCACAAAGGCGGGCCTGGCGCGCCTGGCCAGGCACTTGGAGCGGCGCCTTGGCTTCGACATAGGGCCCCACGAAGCGCGCGAAGCTGGCCTTCGCGCCCGGGGGGGGGGGGGCGAAGACCTAGCAGTGGAACGGAATCCCAAGCCAACAAAAAGGAAAGGGAACCTGCATGGAGGTCTGGAGTTTTTGAGGACTTCATTTTTGTGGGTCCAGATCCCGTTTCTTGACACAGAGCCAAACGGAAATACGAGGTCGTATCCCCAACAGCCCGGAATCTCCGGAAGTTTCCCTGAAAGAGCTGCTATGAATCACTCTGGAGCCGATCTGGGCGCAGAGAACCCCTAAGCTTGCAGCTGGGGAAAAAGGGGACTCTTTCTTTTGGTACCGTATTTTTAAGACGGACCTAGAACCATGGACATGCCAACTGGGAATCGGGGGAAGCTGAGCTCGGCTCGGTCCTTTTGGGGGCCAGGACTAAAATGGGTCAATGAGTAGATCTCCGTTCGCCAGGTGGAAACATCTTTTGGAGCACGCCCCCCCCCCCCCCCCCTTTTAGGTTCTTTCATGAATTTGGAGGCGGCTATGCGGCCATGGTCAATGGGGGTCTCCGGTTTGGTTTTGGTTA
The DNA here is from genome assembly GCA_963377175.1 of Effrenium voratum. NCBI lineage: Eukaryota > Dinophyceae > Suessiales > Symbiodiniaceae > Effrenium > Effrenium voratum. Next base: position 26,179 of record CAUJNA010003868.1, read on the forward strand.
AAATAGTGACTTTGAACCCGCATAAATGGTGGTGGTCCGTTCGGTTTGCTTTTAGGCAGCCAAAGAACGGTGTCCCTTCAAACTCCCATTGGAGGTGAAAGAAACAACAGAAACCCAGGAAGCCAGGTGTTGCCTTTGTTCCTTGTTTTGGATTTGGAGATGGAGCTGACCGCTTTGGGGCTACCAGCGAAAACCATCGGTGTTGGTTCTTTACTTTGGGATCCATTTGTTTGTTTGATTGTTTGTTTTGGAATTATCTTTGGTGCTGTGTGATACCTTTGGTTTTCCCATTGTGATCCTTGTTTAATCATGGCCCCAAAACTTTGGTGCATTTTGCCAAGGGATGTTAGGACTTTAACTTTTTGCTAACTAGTGGGTTTTCCATTAACCACTAAAAGTTAGTCACTTTTAGCAGGGGAGCAGAAAGCAACCCAGTTATCGTATGATTTTCAGATAGGTGTCGTTCGGTTAGTTTCCCCTATGATCACGAAGTAATTGGTCCTCACAAATCCCACCGCTGAATCATGATGGTTTAGGGCCTTCAGGCAGGTGTTCTTTTTAGGTCAGTTTAGTCAACTTCTTTCAGTTTGGTTGACAAGCATTTGCCAGTGCCATTTGATTGTTCGATCGGGTACCTTTCTTCCCAAGGGAATGATGAGCTCAAGGTGCACTTTCGAGTTAAGCTTAATCCCCGAGTTCCTGGCTGTTCTGCTTGTGGATGACCATGGCGTAAGCAAACCGTTTAGATTTGTTCTGAGCAATGCGCTCAGGAAGTGAGCAGTTCAAAGGCGTGTGTACCCTCGGCGCTTTGGAGTCCTAAAAGCTGGATTGCCAACTTGTTTGAGGTATTGGCTATTGGCAATACTCAGTGCGAACTGCTCCATTTCAATTCCATGCCCAAACCAAACTAGCAATGCCAGTTTATGTGCTCCATACAAAATTCAGCCTTGCCCGAAGAAAGGTTAGCATTGCCCAACTCAAGGCTATGCGCAAATCTCACTGAAGAGAAACAGTTGACTGATTCCACTGCTGGGGGGTGTTCAAAAGCAAGAGTCCCATATTGCCTCATCAGAAGATGATGTTTATTGGAAAACGCAACCCGCAGGTGCACAAACCGGTGAACATATATATGAACAGGATTCCAGGTTTCAAGATCCGCGTGTTTCATCTATACACATATATATATATATATTTATAGGTTTTTTCTCACCCTTTGAGGGATCTTATGGTGGATTTTCCCCTCCTTCGGACCTTGAAAAAAGGCGCGCTCCATCCCCTCAGAGCCGGAAAACGGTTATCCACTGGGTCCACTCGGATTCGATAGGCTGGAGATGGACGCCGTGAAGTACCCCTTTCCAAAGAGAGCCCTGGCCTCGGTGTGCAGAGGCTTAGCCCAAGCTGCGCGCTGGGACCGACCAAGCGGCCCAAGCGAAACCGACCAAGTGGGAACCTCCCCTTCCGGACCAAACGGGGGGCTTCATGTTTTAGGGGCTCCTTCATTTGAGCCACTTGCTCAGAGCCGTAGATGAAGGTTATTTACTAAGGAATAGTCCCAACCACAAATGGGTGCGGATATCCGCCGTTTGAATTCTTTACATGGTTCTGGGTAGACTCATTTGAGGATTCGGTTGATTATGCTTCCTCGGATGAGTCAAGGGGCCACATATTAGGAACATCCTCATCTACAACATCCGCCCATTTCATGGGCTTCTTTCACCTTTCCTCGGAGAAACCGAGCGAAAGCCCATGATGTAGGTTCTTTTGGGTTTTTTAGGTTGTTATTTCAGGTTTTGGAAATATTGTATGATTTTCAGATAAGCTCCCGCAGGAGAACTTCCTCTGAGATCATGATATAATCTGGTCCACACATACCCCAGTCGCGTCTTGTGCAGATCATGCTGTGGCTTCACACCGGCTGGTAGATGGGCTTAGCCCCCAGTTTGGGCGGAGCAAATCATCCATTCCTCCTGCCCTGACTTTGTTTGGGAAGGTGGATTACTTTTTGGTGGGTATTAAAAGGAAAATCCAACACCAACCATTTGTAGAGCCTTCCCCCCCCCCATTTAGTGGCAAGCAAAAAAGTATGGACATGGCATGGTGGGGCCGATGCGCTGGATCAGAAATGAGTGTAAGAGATTGTGAGCCATCTGGTTCCAGGTCACATGGCATGGGTGGCAAATGGTGCATGAGGCCCAGGGCCAAGATGTCCAGAATTCAAAAGGTTGTACTACACACAGACCGCTGGAACAAACAATGTACGGATAAGCCAAAACTAAAAGCAAATTAGAGGTAAATACAAATATGCCACAAGCAAGGTTTCATGGTTTCAGTGAAGAACCATCACATGTGGAGGGGAACACCCCCCTATCAACTTTTCGGGTTTGGACCATTTTAGTGTCACTCAAAAGTTGTTTACTTTTTTGGCCAATCCTCTCGATCGGAAGACAGAATATGAAGAGTTTACCAAAGCGCGGGGTCAACTTCTTCATTCTGACCGCGGGCCATGTCCGAAATGGTCCGAGCGACCTGCTGCACCCTCGCTGGGTCTGAAGTGGAGCTGCAAGCGCAGAAGGGCCAAGACTTGCGCGAGGCCCTGCAAAGGACGCGGCGGCGGCGGCGCTTTCGGGGAACCCGTTTTTTGGTTTGTGTTCGTGTTTAGCAGGAGCCTGGGGCATGATGTGACTGGGAGTGGGGGCAGTTTGGGAAGCCCCCTTTGGCACGCTTCAAAGGACACTAAGGACAAGGCCTTCACCTTGAAGGAAGTCTGTGGGGAGCGGTGTTTCTTGGATAGGTTTTAGTAGTTCTCCACATGAGTTGTCTCTCAGAACCCTGCGGGAAATCTACAAATCCATGATAATCCATGTTATGCTTTGAAGGTTGGCCAGTTCCTGCAGAAATTCCTGTAGCTGGTTTCTACGATTCGGATTTGACCCAGTTTCTGTGTCCTGCGAAAAAGGGGAAAAAACGAACATGGCCGCGCTTCCTGAGTGTCTGGACTCGATTCATTTTGGGAAGACCATTTTGGTGGTAGACAGACACTTTCGACCTTTGTGGCCAGTCTGCTCGGGAAGTGAGAGGAACATGGCAAACCTCCATTTGCTTAATATTGCGTGTTGGTTTTAAAAGGAATTCATCACTACTGGAAATATTTTCTAATTTTCGTGGGGCCTTAAGCAAATGGAAGCAAGTAGTTCGGAATATGAGAACACTTGAATGGCGCCAGGATCCTGCCTGAACTCGAGCCGCGATCGCGGCTGCTGCTGTGGGCCAGCAAGGATCGGGCTCGGGCTTGTCTCACTGATTTCCTGGATATTAACCTTGGTGGGCAGAGAATTGTTTGTAGTGCATAAAGCAAGTCAGACTTTAGGAAGCACGAGCTTTAGCTCTGCTTCGTTTCCTTGGCAATCCTTGCATGCATGGCCACCTTTTTTGTTCTGCTGCGGCAGCCCACCTGGCGAAAAGCCAAGGATAAATGAACCCCTGGTTGATGAATAGAGGTGTCGACTAAACAGAGAATCCGCGTGCTACAAAAAGGCTTCAGAGAAGAAACGGGCAAAACCAATTCCTTAATTAGCCCACAATCCCATTTTAGAGACCATGCTTTATTTTGGGGAAAGCCTGCCCCTATGAATCCTGGGGTGGACGAGGGCCCCCATTCACACGCTTTCAGGGTTTCCTCGATTTTTGAAACCTCCCAAAGTGGCAATTTTCATGGAAACCAACAATTGAGGGGAAATCCGATGACCCATGTCTCTGGAAAGCGCCAAAGTGGTGCGCTGGCCGTTTCCCAGCCGCTAGACGGGGTGGAACTTTGTTTCCTTCAGTAGATCTTGTGCGTGATGACAGCTTTACGTTGCACAACATTTATTGGCGAAATAACATCGTAGTCTCTCTGGACGTGTTTCCGCAGAGGGCTTAAGCAACTGGATGTTTTTGTTCACTAAGAAAGAAACTCTTGTCCATCGCAAAAAGGAGTTTCAAAGGCTTAACTTACACGAACATCTACAGGACATGGCCCCCATAGCCCAAACTTCCATTTGCTTAAGAATATGTTTGATTTTCCCTGTTGGTTCTACAAAGAATCTATCACTACTGGATTGTGTTGTTTCTCTCTCTTTTTTGTCAGGGACTCAAGCAAATGGAGGTAAATAAGCTGTTTTCCTGCAGAGCGTCCTGCAACCCAAGCCGTTGAGAGTTCTTTTAATAGCGTCATCTATTTGATTGTTTTGTATAATGACTGCATTTTTGAAAGAATCTGCAAACTGTGTTGGCCCTACTTCAGGCACAATGCATATAACTGGGGAGATACTGCGGATGGACGAAATCCATTTCGCACCACCTAAGAAACCCTGGAATGTTGATTTCCCCGTAAATACCACCAAACAATGGTGTCTCATGGTTGCTTGGGCGGTGCGAAGTGGATTTCGTCCATCCACAGTATTCCCCAGACCTGACTCACGAGGTTTCCCATGGTTTCCCATGGAAACCCCAAGTGCTGCGAAGGGCTCGGACTCCATGCGCAGTGGCTGGATGTCTCGCGGGCTTGTGAGGCGGACCGCGAGATCCAGGACGCCGAGGATCTGCGAGTCCTCGGGGAAGAGATCGAGGTGAAGGCGCAGCTCGGAGCTGGGAGGATCTGAGAGGATCCCCACCGGGCCCCTTAAAGGGGGTCCATGACTGGATTTGTTTCCCAGCTGAAGCAAATGAAAGGCTCGATTTTGCTTATTGCACCGGGGGAGGAAGTAGATAGCACAGTTCGAATTTGTGGGGTCAGTTAAGGGGATGTCTCCACCGGGTCCCTTTCTGGAATTGGGGGAGGGGGGATTTCGACCCCTGGTCTGGCAACCCATTGTCCCTCTTATTGGGAAGACTAGGATTTGATAGGTGTCCTTTGTTGAGTTCGCTTGGTGCAAAATGGACTGGATGGCACTAACTTATTCAGTTTGGATGGATGGCACTAACTAACTTAGAAAGTTAGATGGGCTATGGATGGTAAAAAGAATAGATGGCACGGGTTTAGATGGGTTTCTTCCATTTACCAGGGCCATCCATTTGTCCAAAACGCCGCCCAGGCTTGGACCGGGAAAAAAGCGAAGCCACGGAGAAAGGGAAACCAGGAGGAAAACCATCATTTTGGTTGGGCTTTTTGTTTGTCTTTTCTTGGGCTTGGTACCCCTTTCACTCAAAAACCAGAGTTCCGTTTCGGAGCTTTAGTCACTTTTTCTGGTTTGGTTGCCAAGTTGCCATTTTAGCGGTAAAAAAGGTGAAGGACACCAAGAGGAAAACCATCATTTTGGTTGGGCTGTGTTTGTCTTTTGTTGTGGTTGGTGCCCCTTCCACTCAGAAAGTTTCGGAGCTTTAGCCACTTAGTAGGTTTGGTTGCCATTTGAGTGGTAAAAGTTTGGATTTTTGTTGGGCCATCCCATCCATTCGGGAAGTGAGAGCCATGGTTCTTGGTGGTTCCAAGGGAATCTATCACTACTGGATTTTTTTCCGGGGGTCTTAACCACATGGAAGCTTAGGTTTTTAGTGTCTTTAGTTGGTTTAGTGGCAGTTTCCTTTTGGAAGGGGACCTGAGGACAGCGCAGGGTTGTCTTACTTCAGCTTCTCTCCAGCTGGTGATTTGGGCTGGTGGTTTGGAGGATAGGGCATGGCTTCCCGTTTACCCTGAACAAGAAACAGGGGGTTCATATCCCTAAACCACCAATCCAAACCAGCAATGACGGGATGCTTTTTAGTTCCTGGTTCCTGGAGTGTACACTTTTTTTTCCGCTTTGGATCATATGAGTGGCAAGCAAAGACGTTTGGCTGCTCTTTGTTGGGCCAACCCACTCCGCAAATCAGGAAGGTGAGTTGTAATTGAGGCTGACGTTAGTGCCAGCAAAAGTTGAGAAGCCATGGTTGCAAGGAATGGTCCACCTAGTGGATCCCAGTTGCCACGTCCTGTATTATACAATTATAGTAGCATATCGTTGGGTCTTGTCGTTTTGCTCGTATCGGGCAGTTCCACCTTGGGTACCTACATTTTGAAGCAGCTTTTGGCAGGGGTTTCTCCCTCTCCCTTTGTGGAACCTGCAAAAGTGCGCAGTCTTAGAAACCGCCCGTAAATCGAGAAACACGTTCCATCTGGGGAGATCGGGTCATAACCAAAGTGTAAGACTGGAGTACCCAGGGAACCCTCACAATTGCCTGAAACTTTGTTATATATATTCCGCTGGCATTTGCCTGAAAATTTCCTGTTCCCAGCTTCTTTTTGTTGATGTTTGGGCCTTTCGGGTAAATCCGGAAAATGTTTGGCTGGTTTGCTGGTGTTCCTTCAAAACCCGGGTGGGCCCTTTGTTCCTAAAACCTGAGCCCGTCTCCACGCTATCAGCCAGAAAGCCCAAGCTGAAAGCTTTGTCCGCCAAACTTGAACTGAGGTACTTGCTTGCCCAAAGCGAATCGACCTGAACTGACCTTTCAGCTTCCTTTCTTTGGTCCGATTTTGGTCAAGGTTTTTAGAAGGCCATTTGTGGGCGGACTTAGGCGAAACGAAGCTTTGAGGCATCACAACCTTGGCAGGTGTTGCAAGTTTTGTTCATGAATTCCAAAAGGTGTACTGTTTATGTCCAGGAAACGAGGCTTGGACTCACCACACTGGCTCGGTTTCGAGGTGTTGAAGGTGTTCGACCACGATTTCCCTGGGCGCAAGCTGGACGTGGACTGCACGATTTGCCCCCACTGCCGCATGTGCACCTGGAGCTCCAGGGGTAGCAAACCGTGCGTGTTCGATACCGACGAGGTGGGCCGACCAAACGCGTCATGCGGTCGATCTGTGTGGCTATTTGGGTTGGATCTTTGGACTTCAACTTTTTGGGAAACCAGGGTTGTTGTTGGGATTTGTTTTTTTTCATTTTTGCTTATTGTGGTTTAGTGGTGGAAATCCAACCACTTAACTGCCAAAATGTATTTGTTTTGCTCGCCTTCCAACGTCAACCAAGAAAACGGTGGATTTTCCATTGGCCGCTCCATTTTTCGTGTTGAGCATGTGATGTTCATTAGGGAAGACGACTCGACGACCCATCTGGGCCGTTCAAAATGGAGTGTTTGCCAATCCCAATCCACAATCCCAATTGGGAAACCACTACAAGGGGGACCACTTTCGTAACCAATCTTGTATGACTGCCATTTGGTACTTATGGCTCCATACAGGTATCCCAGAGCTTGTTCTTGATCATCTTTTGGGTTGCCATGCTAAACGAAAGTAGGCACCACGTTTCTCAGTTGCCCAAGGCGCATCGACATCCTGAAGGGTTCCGATGACTCACTCCCTGAGTTCCGTTTCAAGCAACAAGTTTGGCAGGGCTCCTTAAAAGATACATGTTGCCCATTTGATACATGGCTTTTTGCACCAAAATAAAAGGACGCCACCATTTGCAAGGCAATGTTCAGGTGTATAATGTAAGGATCCCTGTTTTATTTCCAGGTCCTTTGGGCATCCGAGATTTTGGTTGGGCACAGATTGGTTTTGATAGGGGCGAGCGGGCGGTCTTTGCGGCTGCGGCTTGGGCCCGGGCGCTTCTGAGAGGCAATTTGATTTTTTGTTTGCTGCGGTTTTCTGGCGTTCCTCCGAACCCAAACTGATTTAGGATTGCAGACTTAACTCACCTGTTTGTCTCTTTGCTGTTTTCGGTTTCCGTCGGGCATAGCAAACTCACCATGTACAGCTTCTGGCTCTTTTGGGTGTCCTTGATTTTTCCACTCAGCTAGCAAGAAGTCGCCTTTTGCAGTTCTAATCCTGGTTAAGTGTAACTTCTTGGGGTTACCCCTTAGTGAAGACTACGTTTGGATCGAACAAGTATCAATTGTGATTTTGCTGAGATTGGAGACGGTTTCCCTCCCCAAAAACAAGCAGGGAAATTGATAGGGACACCTAAAGGACAAATTTCCAGCAGGGTCCCTCTTTCAGGTTCCAATTGTTTTGGTTCCCGTAAGCTTGTTTTTGTTTAAGTGTCCCAGCTCCGACTTGTTGATGCAAGGGCTGGATCCTTGGAGCTGTCTAGTCTACAGCCCGACAGCAGGCATCACCAGGCTCAGTTCAGTAGGAGTCTTCAACCCCACAAACGGTTATTTGCCGAAAGCAAACCAACAAGATCCGGCCGTTTAATTTTCTTTGATTGGTTCATGATTGGTTCATGTGCAGAGGCCCCAAAAGGATGGTGTCAGCTGAGGGCGTAACTGGAGCTTTTCCACCAGTCACTGAACTGGGCTGAGGCTTGCGTGATCTGCGGAGTTTGCTACAAGTGCCGAAGTCAGCCCTGCCTGCGGGAGCGCCCTCCCGACTTGCCGCCTTCGGAATCCGCACGGGAACAGCCTGAGGCAGGACCTGTGCCAAATGTGCCTAAGGCGGCTTAAGCGAGGGAAGCAGTGCTTCCAGTTGCCTCTATAGGATCTATATAGGCTGTTCATGGCCCTTTTCTGGTTGCAAAATTATCACTGCGTTTGATGTGTTTTGTTGGCTGATTCCGTGCTTGTTCACAAAGTTTTTTGCTAGCATCACCAGGGTTGGCGGGTTGGCAAGAATGGTTGTCCGCGCTCAAGGATCCAACAGGTGCCGTTTAGGCAAACAATGTGCAGGACCCAAAACCACTTTACAGTTGGCTATGCCAAGATGTTTAATCCCTTCTCCCTGCTTGCAAACCGTGCTTCTCCCCAAATAAATCAAAGTCCCCTAATAATTTAGAAATAACGGAGGAGAAAGAAACAAGCAGGTTCCTGCTCCATGTTGGGGCTGCCAACTCATGTGTTTTTAACTACTGGGAGAAGAACGCCCCCACATGGAATCCACATTTTCCTGCTGGTAGGTAGCGCATGAATGTCTAATCAACCTTGCCTCTGTTACTCTGTTTGCGTGAGCAGTTTCCAATCAGGTCTTTCGGGTTCGATGCTGATATCAATAAATTCAGTTCATCCCGAATCACTTGAACAACTTTTGGCTCAAGGCAGAAAGGTCAGAGGTCTTTGCATCGTCGCAGCCATAGTCACTTGACTTTTCTTGACTTGAATCGTACATTCGTCTGGTTATCAGCCGTAGACTCAATTAATGCGACAGTTAGCTACGCCTGGGAAGAGACAGCTCATCTGGGCCTCTTTGGTTGGCGTGGAGCCGGCAGAAGAGATAGGCTCGGTATATTGCGTGACGGTCTGAGCAAGGGCATCTTCTCGAACGAGCCTCCTATTTTTTTTTGGACAGCACCTGGGATCGATTGCAACGAGCAAGGGTGAGCGACAAGAAGAGCCTCGTCAACACCGGGTGCGTTTTCAGGTAGTCAGGTCTGCGGAGGGAACTGCTCCTCTTAGGCTTCTGCAGCGCGAGCGGCTCCAAGCCGCAGAGCCTGCATCGTCGTTTGCAGGGTGCCCCAGGTGACCGCAAGGCTGCGCCGAGCAGGACTCCACCCACTCCAGCAGCGGTCGTCACGCCAACCCAAGGGACCAGTGAAGCAATCGTTTCACAAGCCTGTCATTTTCTCATTGGCTTGACATGTCAGAACTCTTTGCGCCGGAGCGCATCACCGACTGGAAGTGCAAAGGAAGAGTTCCCGTGCATAGGGACAACTGGCAAGGGACTCCATACTAAAGGGCCGTGGTTCTTCCCTAAAGGACGTGTGTTGCCAGACCATGCGCAATTGCGTGCAGCTGCAGCGAACCCTTTAGACGGCAATCTCAGGGCAACGCAAAGGCTTGTTGAGCAAGACGGTGACAGCCAAGCACAAGCCAAGAGGGCCAAAGAGTTCCTTGAACTCACCAACCTCATGGGAGTCGCAAGGACAATCCTTACCCACAGGTGCATGTAGCCCTTTTCCTAGGTCTTAGATGCACTAATACCGATGCGTGCTTTACTTCGACAAACTCCTGTCCTCCCTGGCCTCGGCCTGGCCTTCACGAACTTGACAAGAACAGTTGTGACCAAAGTCGTCATTGAACAGTGCCTTAATTGCGATTAGCTCCCTAATTGTGATTTGCGGGGTTCGGTTCCCTGTGCTCCCTGGTCACAATGGCAACGTGTCAATCGCCAGCAACACAGAAAACCATTTGCTAAGAAACTCAAGAAGACGCAGAAGCATTCTAGAAAATTATTGGGAAACTTCATTCGTTGTGCAGACAAAGTCCTTAGTCAAGGGGGCCACGCCGCATTCGAATGGCCGAAGACATGCGAGGGCTGGGATCTGCCAGGGCTAGTCAGGTTCATCTAGAGGCGGCATGACTTGTTTGTGCGGAACCACAACGTGGAGGGTCGTAACCTTTTCGTGGAGATTGGCCAAAAGCCCCGACGAAGCCAAGTGCAGTCATCCGCATGATTACAAGCATTCACCTCTCGAAGGCAGTCCAAAAGTGCCTTTTATCCCATGTACATAACGAGATGCATTTCTTATTCCTTGTGTCCTTGCTGCACCGCCTGCGATGCCTGTGCAAGTGTCAGCTGGCCCAATGCCTCTGCAAGAACACTTGCGTGGCGAGCACGCCCCTGGTGAAGCGGCAGGCCACCAAAAACTTCCAGAGGCAGAAAGCGTTGAAAGCGCCTTTCCCGGGGAAGACGACGAAGTCAACGGGCGAGTTGGTAACGGAACCTGGGCTTTCGATGAGGTCATCTCAAGCGAAGACCTTTTGGCAAGATGTAAAAAGAATAAAGAGCCTATCAACATTGCCTCTCTTATGAGGATCTTGTCGATCAAACATTGGGAGACTCCGGGCTTGCAAACTCAAAGCTCGGATTGTTTCCCGGGGAGACAACCGGAATGACCGGTGTCAACATCAATTTAGCGTATGGCGCTCTTCAAGAGCACGAAGCTCGTCAGTCACACGTAGTAAAACCCTGCACCCTGCCGTATCTTGGGACCAAGTTACCTACCTGGGTCATCTTCTCGTGGGAGTTGACCCCAGCTAAATACCGGCACACCAAACAGCCGTGTGTTAAAGCTGGTTAGACGCTTGTATGGGCGTCCCGAACCAGGGTACCACTAGGATCAACGGCGACGGGAATTCATGCAAACCTTACAACGAAAACATGTCGATGAATTTCCATCATCATTTTGGTTCGCTAGACGGAGGCTTCTCAAAACATGCTATGTCGACGACATGTTGAGCTCTGGCGCACCAGAGAATCTTCATGAGGATCTCAGAAGCATTGGGAGCCAAGATCCCTTTATTCTCACAATGGCAGCCCCGGAAAGCTTGCACTGCACATGTGTTCCCTATGAAATCGAACATTTCGAGCGAAACCTTGGTCGTGCCATGGACCCGATCGAAGTTGTGCTGTCGGCCCGGCACGCAGTCAACCTGAATTGGAGGTTCAGTCTGCAAGTGTTTTTCAGTTTACTGCCGGAACTTGTCTTGCTCTGTTGAAGGGGCATACGTGATTCACCTGTATGGGTCGAACGGGCACTCGTTGCAAGGGCATACCAGCGACCCGCCGAACTGCTTAAATTGTGCTTGTACACCGCTGCCGATCATTGCAGTGGCATCGAGCATACCAAAAGCACAAGTAGCAAGTTTTTGTCCATCGAGGATCCTAACACCTTGTGACCGATCGCGCACAAAGCTTCCTATCCAAGTTCAGCGGACAGATCACCACACCGTTGCCGGTGTGCAAATGGGTCCATGCTCTACGCCTATTCTAAAGCTCAACTTGCTAAGTGCCATCTCGTGAAGCGGTAACGCTCCGAGACACCTAGGCCAGAGGGTTCAAAAACTCAGCTGGAGTCTTCGCGCTTGTCAAGTGGAGAAGGAATGCCCCCACGTGGAGTTCACATTTTTCTGCTGGTAGTGCATGCACGCTAGTTAACCTTGCCTCCGGAATCCATGTTTGCGTGAACAGTTTCCAATCAGGTCTTTCGGGTTCGATGCTGTTCAGTTCATCCCAAATCACTTGAATAGCTTTTGGCCCAAGGCAAAAGGGTCAGAGTGCTTTGCATCGTCGCAGCCATAGTCACTTGACTTTTCTTGGCTTGAACCGTACATTCGTTGCTGGGTCGTTTGTCCGGAGGCGAGGTCGGGCAGACATCGTCACTTTGTGTTTGTTTGTTTTTATTTGTCAAAAACATGCAATTAGGGGGCTACCTTGGTCTATGTCCCAGTCAATGAGTTCCATTTGCTGAAGCCAGCAGTGAGACAGTGATAGATTCCCTCTGAAACCAACAAGGCAAAATCGCGAGTTCTAAATTGAATCAAAGATGAGGGCCAACGGTTGGCAAGTGAGCTGTTCGCTTCAAGGCTCTGGATCTGCCGCTGCAAGAACATCCAACTCCACAAGCCTGAGGACGGGGATCCAACTTCTCTTTACGGTTTATTGGGTGGCAAGCCCAGCCATCCCGCTCAACTTAGCTTAGTGGGTTTTTGGTTGGCTTAGCGGTACTTGCAACCCCCAAGTTGTTCACTTATTGACCGGGCTGGTCAAAGGCAATCCTTACCTTTACTTACCTTTAGTTATCCATTTGTAGTGGTTTCACAATTGGGATTTTGGCTTGGGATTGGCAGCCCTCGGCTCATCCGAGGCTTATTCAGGGATAGCCCCGAACCCCCCCTAGGAGTCCATGACCGTTTTTTGGTGACGCAGGGCTTGGCATGACCGACACCCTCCCTCCCGCAGAGTTGTCAAATTGCGCGTCCCGGTCGGCGCTGCACTTGCCACTCGATGCTGGGAACGCTCCTGGCATCCAAGCAGAAGGAAAGGTGTGCAAAGGCAGGTCTAGAGTCACCCGCAACTTTGTTTCTAGGGGGAAGCGATAAATCGACCAATCTACCCTTATGAAACCAGGCTAAGGGTTTCCCATTCTTTTCACTTTTCGGCAAACACCAGCCGTGTTCTTCGGCTTCCAAAAAATATACAGATAGGCCTTTGTCTGAATAAAAGGACTTGTGAAGATGACCAGTGAGAGGCTGATAGAATAGGTCCATACGTGAACCCATGGCAATTTTCATTGGGGGCTGATGTCCCTTTCTTAAGCCCACAGTTTACCCCACAAACTAGGGGTTCAGGGGGTCATATATGGGCATATACATTCACCTAGCCAGCAGGATTCGGTTTTGCAGGCGTTGATCTTGCCGAGTGTAAACCTGGCCCTGTTCGGGAGAACTTGACTCAAGCGTCCCCGCCGTTCTGCCCCCGGGTTGGCCCGGTCTTTCCCTTTGGCCCGTTCCACCTTCAATCGAAGGCAGATGGATTTCCTTGCGAGGTGTTGGGGGTTTGGGCAAGTCAGTGTCGGCCTGGGTCCCCTTGCAGAAAGACTCAGTTCTTGAAAGCCGGTGGCTTTCAACCGTCCCCCCGAAATGATCACCGCATTTATGCCCGGCCTCACCGGTCGCGCGACGCAAGGTCTGACTGCGTTTGGTTTCCCCAAATCGAGTTCCCGTGAAACGGCAGCCCAAACAGGGTGATCGCCTGAACGATTTCTGGGTCAACTGAGTGGAAAGAGCGCCCAGGATGTGTCCCTTTCTGAGCGCTTGGAGCTTGGGAGCGCGAGCTGGGCCGGCCTTTGCCTGGGTGTCGAGAGACCACTCTGGAGTCATCCCCGCCATTTTCTGGTCAGGCCAGGATAATTATGCTATGGATCACCTGTTCTTGGATCAAGTCTGTTTGGTTGTTTTGTTTGTTTGTTCATTTTTGGTGGGGCTGCAAAAAACAGCCAAGCCCATATCAAGGCGTGTGAAGTATGGAGTTCTGGATTTATCACGTCACCTGTTCTGTTTTAGATAGTTAGACATCACTTTGCTGTTTGAGACAGGTCCTTTCTGCTTGAGACATCGCATGATGGTTGCCAATGAAAGTTTTCCTTTTTTCAGGGTGGTGCTATGCTGCTACGAAGTCTTTGGTGTGACCGAAAGGGAAGAGCAACCAATTGAAATTGCAGGCAACCTAGCTGTCCCGGCCCTCAGCACATGTGCAGGGTGCCATTCACCCTGACTGCCTGAGTTCTTGTTGGGTCAAGACCGCAGAGAAAGCCCTAAGGCTATGAATTTAGAGGCAAATAGCTACCTCTCAAGGGAAAAACCCTCAGGGGGCGAGTCAACTACCTCAAGAGTGGCTGGGGGACGTGAACCACCGAGTTCTGATTGCCGCCAGCAGGGGCGCGAAGGCGCAAAATCGGCACTTGTTTTGCAATTCCAACGACTCCAACATCGCGTTTTTTCCAGTTGAAGTTGACACCTTCCCGGCAGAGAAGACACCTGATGGATGTGGCATGGAGTTCGCGGGATGAATGGTGCCTAGACCTGCCCATGGCAGGGACCTCTTTGGTCCCTGGTGCAGTCTCCATGTGGCTCACAACGAAAAAGCGAATCCACGGCGAAGGCCTCAACAAAAAGAAGTGCGGCCGAAACGAGTGCAGTCGGCTCGAGCTCGCGCGCATTGGGAAGCCCTGCGTCGTTGCTTCCGAGCGCTTGACTGTTACAGGGGTTCCATGATGTAGGTCCTTTTCTTCAGCATTTGGGAATGGGTTAGCGCTGGCAGAAGATATGTTTCTGGGGTCATAACACTCACACATGTGTTGTGTGCGTCCACATTCATGCTCGAACTCATGCATTGATGCGCTGCACATGGTTTGCAAAAATTATGCGCCACGTTCAACTTACGGACTTTGCCCAGCTCGTTGCATTCAAGGCTAGTGCTTAAGTGTTCGAGCGCTGGTGAGACAGCCATGCGCATTGTATCCGGTTCTAGCACCTTAAGCTGTTAGAACCCAGGATTAATAATCCCGTCCCGTTGTTAGGGGAGTGTTCCCTCCAAAAGTGATGAACCCCCACAAACAGGGGACACCCCCCAATCAAAATTAACCCGGGGTTCTGCTTAATCCGGGGTTAACATTAAAAGGAGCTCAGCCAACTTCCAGTGCTGGAGAAGGCGAAAAGGCCACCGTAGGTAACCCTTCGCCAGCTGTGCCTTGGCTTCCTCCCTGGCTTGGCTACCTACTATCCTGTTGACTGGGTGTGCTTTTTGTTTCAGGGTATTCTGTTGGAAAGGGTGTTGTTTTTAGCCGAGCCCTGGCACAGGACCAACCCTGGCAGGCGGTTGGTTGGTTGGTTGGTTGGTTGGTTGGTTGGTTGGTTGGTTGGTTGGTTGGTTGGTTGGTTGGTTGGTTGGCGCCTCGGTAGGACGGAGGTTTGGGATGGGTTCAGGGTAGGTTTAGGGTAGGTCAAAGCCTGTTGATGCTGCAAACGATGCTGAGGATGCTCTAACGATTCTGGGCCCTACGCTTTTCTGACTACCCGAAGTTGGCGTGGGTTCCAGGTTGGCTCAGGCTTGGCTTCGGCCATGGTTGTGTTCAAGCCCACTTCGGCGTCTTAATGTAGGTAGCATACCTTAAGCCACCCAAGTGGGCTTAAACACAACCATGGCCGATTTTACACCCACCCCAAACCAGTTTTAAACCCATCCGAGACCAACCCCAAAAAGCCCCGCCATAAACCAGCACTAAACCATCTACCTCAAGCACAGCCACCCCCCAAATTAGGCCTGGAACCCACCCCACTGGAACCCACCCCAAACCCAGCCAACCAAAGCCTGGTGATGCTGAAAACGATGCTCAGGGTGTGAAAACGATGCCAGGCGGACTACCCTAAACCCACCCCAAACCTTTGTCCGTTAGTGTCTCTTTTCATGCACGCCAGGCTGTGCCAGGTCAGGTTAATGCCAGGGCTGTGCAAAAAAACACCTCAGCCGTATTATGTGTTTGATGGTTTAAAGGGAAGTCAAGAGGAAAGACATTATGTTGGAGGTCCCCTAGAAAAAAGACACACTTAAGGAAGCAAGATCCGTACTGTGGATGGACGAAATCCATTTCGCACCACTTTGAAGCCATGGTTGAAACCATAACGGCTGTTGGTATTTACGTTGCGGAATCCTGAGAAAGTGGGTTTCTGAACGGTGGTGCGAAAACCAGATTCGCAACCACACGGCGCCAGTTTTCTTCCATTTGCTTAAGACTCGTGTTTATTGCCTTTTTTTGTTAAAAAGGGAATCTATCACCACTGGAAATATGTTTTTTTGTCCAGGGTGCGAACCAGCAAATGGAAGCTTTAGCTCCAGCCGCGCGGCTCAGGTGGGGTTTTGGGCGCCGGTGCTGAAAGCGCCGGAGGCGTCGAAGGAGTTGGCTGCGCGGGTGCACGGCTGCGGCTTCGTGGCAGGACATTGGCCGGGCACCGAGTCAGCGATGGAGCGCGTGCGGTGAGTGGAGCGCGAGCGAGAAGGAGCAAAGGGTAGGATGCGGAGATGCGGATTGCTTGTTTTGGTTGAATGTGTTTTTGGAGTTGGTACCATTTGTTTGGTCCAACCAAAAAAAACCATCATTTTGGCTTGGCTCTGTGTGTGCGTCTTTTGTTGGAGTTGGTACCCTTTAAGCTCACTTCCTGAGTTCTTGGACTTGAAACGTTTGATCAAGACCATTCTAGTGCTGAACAAATAGTTTGGACTTCTTTTGGCCCATTCTGTCAGGGATTTTTTTTTGGGGGGGGGGACCTCTTTTTTGTGGTTTTACTTCAAGGGATCGCATTGTTTTTGTTTTAGTTTTTTCTTGGCAGGGGGTCCCTCAAAAAGACACACCCTTGCATCCCATCCATTTGGTTCCCGATCCAATCTTAAGGCTCGAGGGATTCCTGTCTCAAATTGGATTGGCGCAAACTTTAAAATTTGTTGGGGAACCTTACAACCTTACGGGAAGACTACCCGCTCAAATTTCAGTGGTTGGTTCACGCAGTTAACGGAACTGACCAATAAAGTGATATTTTTGTTGATTGGGGAACTGTTATAGTGGATGGCCCGCCTTTTTTCTGTTGGTTTTTATTTTTTGGTTGGTTGCCCACAGGTCAATGGATCCAGTCACCCCCAAGAAACCTGGAGATGGACGCAGCCCCCGGCAGGTGGGACATCATGCTCGGGCGCTGCTTCGTGGCCGCGAATGTGTCGGCACACCCCAAGGCGGAGAGGGAAACCAGGTAGAATTCCTGTGGGTTCTTGAAATGGGAACGCACAGATGTTTTGGTTGGATTTATTGCCTTCTGTTGGTGTTGTTGTTTTTGTGTTTTTGTTGCTTGTTTGGATATTTAGCCTTCTTGGTTGGGAACATGTGTTGAAGGTGTACTTCTCCACGCGCCAAGAAGCTGCACTGTTTGAACTTGTTCAGCCACAGATAACCCCCCCCCCCCTTCCCCACAAAAACAAAGGCACATCCTTGAGGGTTCATTGCGGGCTTTGCCAGGGTACAACTCACCATTTGGGGCACCCCAACAAGGAGGACTACTTGTTCGGGGCTCCAGGAAGTTTAGACTATTCTATTTGCTTAAGTATATGTGTTGCTGTCCCCTGGTTTTTTTCTAGGGCAGCGCTATCACTACTGAGTAACTACTGGCCGTACTTGTTCATGTGTTTCCAGGGACCCCTGAAAAATGGAGGGACAGGGATGTAGGCAGCTCAGGACCCACAGTTGCCGCGTCGGGGCTCGTGTCCACAAAGGGCTTATTTGTTTTTTGTCCAGGTCCTTTGGACAACTGATAAATGCTGGGTTTCCTTTTGGCTGTCCTTTCAAGTCACGCGACAAAGGTATCTGCCAAAATGCGCACCCATCGCATTTGTCCGTGGTTCAAGCACGTGTTCTTTTTTTTTTTTTGGGGGGGGGGTTGGGCCCCAACCCAACAGTCCAGCTATTTGTTTTTGCTTTTAATTGCCGACTATCACATTTTGGCAAGGACCAGGACCCTTTGACCTGACAATAAAAACATGCTGCCATAAGGGGTGTCACACACCAAAGTCCCACTAAAAGGGGACGTCCGACTATGAATCAAGCAGGGGTGTATTCATCCACAGTTCCCATCATTTGAGCTGTTTGTGATTGTTGCCGGGGCGCCGTTTTCCAGGGCAACATTAATTTTGAATTGGGCACATATACCCCCAAAACTCCGGTGGTGTCCTTCTTTCATTTTGTTGGGGACGGATTTTCCTAAACAAAGCTCACTTACCCAAAGCCGAGCCTCGAACTTTGGGTTTTTCTGATTCGGTCAATGTTTCGCCAGCACGCAAGGCGTTCGCCATGGTATTTCCATGTCCCCCCAAGGGCTGACTTTTAAGGCGTCAGTCACAGGACCCGCTGGCCCAGGTGGAGGACACCTTGGGGCGCTACTACTTCGCCACGGAGCCCTTGCCTTGCCTCTTGCCTGAGTTCCGACCTTTTCTTCCGGCGCCAAAAAAGGACCCTGGCGCTGCAACATGGGACGGACCCCGCTTTGCGCGATCCGCTTGCCCGTTTTTAGGGCCGCCACAGTGTAGGGCACTGGGAGAACTGGCCCAAAAAGTTTATGTGGCTGTGGCTCCAAAAAACCGGAATTCCAAAATGGAACCCTGGTAAGTGGAACCATGGACCAAAACCTGCGTAACCCCTCCTGTTTAATTTTGAGCCACACCCATGGCTCTCCCAAGATGAAAGCTGCCTTGTCAAACCTTTCAAGCAGTCTCCGGGCACCCTCCAAAAGCACAAACCCATAGATACATGCATAGTATCGAGTCAACCCATGTTGTTCTAAGACGCTGCTTTACTTTGGGAATGCAAGGATGGTGGGCCTCCCAAGGTGTTCGTCCATTTGCTTAAGTTTGCTTGTTTTTTGAAGCAACTACTGATAACTACTGGCCATATGTGTTCATTGATCTGTTTCCAGGAGGGGGAATTCGCACATAATATATGTGTATACCCAGACTGGAAGCAGTGACCACGATAGCAGGTAACCCTTCGCTATATTTTCCTCTAGGTTTTACATCATGGTGTGCCTTGGCCCGCTATAGGGGCTTGCCCGGAAGCACTGGGATATATAGTTACCCGACAAACCCATATACTTCCATTTGCTGAAATGAAAACTATTTGCTTTCCCCTTTCGGTTTTAAAGGGAAGCTATCACTACTGGACATATTTTACTTTTTCAATGGGAGAAAGAATCAATTGGAAGTTTTAAGACAACCACACGGATTCCCCATGCCGAGATATCCCATACATAAATACATATATATATATATATATATATATAGATACCCCAACCCAAACTGCCCTATATATAGATACCCCATGTATATGGATAGCCGACAAACCCATATATATATATATACAGAGATCTTTACAAGTACCAAACATCCCGAAAAACATCTCTACTCGAGGCCAGGAACACCTCCGCGGCCGGCAGCTGCCGCCTTTGCCGGGCCCGAGGTTCTCAGACCGCCTGAGGTGCTTCGGACTGGGAAGAAGGGGAGAGGTGGATGATATGGGTTTGCCTAATTTATAGCGAGAGCTGCCCTTTTTCAGAGTTTGGCATGTGCGCCACACAGGGGTACTTGTATCACGGAAAATTCCCAGTCACTTTGTGCAAATAGGCATCCTCCACATCACAAGAGGCGTTTTCCACATGAGTCATCCATGCCCTTGTTGGCAGTTCATCGGCTGCAGGCTCGCCCAGCTCACCTGAAAGTAGGATAAAGGTCCTTTACCCTGGTATCCCTCAATTCAGCTTGTTGGCTTATAGTAAAATTTGCAGATGGAGGTGTCTTTCAGGAGACCCCCAAAATGGCTTCGGTTTTCCAGTTGGTTTCCCTTTAGACCACAAAAACAGGGGTACCCCCAACAAAAAAGCAAACCCATACTGCCGTCGCAGGGTTTTCCAGGGTCCTCATTTGGTTTTCAGGTCTGTGTTTAAGTTAATTATGTGTGTTTGTTTTTCCTTCGCATGAGGTATGTGGTTTCCCATGTTTGCCATTAACCATGTATGTTGTAGTTCATTGTTTTTGCTCGACAGCGAGGAGCTTGTCGCACAATGGATGGCTGGCTATTTCACCCCGGGTCCAGTCAACGAGCAACTGCAATTGAGAGGTCTCCGTGCACAAGGCAAAATGTGTTCCTGTGTTGAAAATAAGCCGAACACCCTTTCTTGGCTTGGGGGAATGATGCAAGGAATCCGCTCTTCTAGGTTTTGGGCTTGGCACCCCATCGGCTTCTTGTGGAGACATTGCCAGTGCTATCGGTGAACGAAAGGCATGACCTTTCCATGGCGCCAAGGGGCCAGTGCTCATTGGGCGGGCTGAGCTTCTAAGCTTAAGGGGCTCCCTAGGTTGTGTTTGCTCCCCAGATCCCCATCCAATTTGGAGCCCTCCAAGAAAGTAGGGCGGCTGGTCCCAGTTTTTGTCCAGCGATCAATGATCAAAAGATACGCCTTGGGGTACACCCAGCTGAAGCTGAGCTGCACATTTGAGAGAATGACAGCCAACTTGTTCTTAGGATACGTTTTTGTTTGTCAGCCACATTGCCCTGTTGTCCGCCCGTGTTGTTTGTTGGTTTCTCCTGGTTTTGGTGGTTGCTTTTCACCGTGTGTCTTGGTATTGACCCCCCCCTGCCCTGGCACCTTGCATTCTCATGTTCGTGGGTTTGTGAAATGCTCAGTGAATTCCAGTAGTTACCCTTGGGGTGGGTAAGCTGTTTTCCCTTTGGCTTTTACTTCACCAGAAATAGCTCCCCTTTTTGCTTTTTTGCTTGTTTGGGGTTCCCTTTGTTTTCCACTAACCAGGCAAAAAATATATTTTTTGCAGGGGTCCTAATTCCAGCCAAGTTTAGAGGGTGGTTTGCTTGGTTAGCTACTGTGGCAATGTGTACCCTTTGAAAAACCAGGCCCTTTGGACTGAGAGACGGATTATGCCCTTCATTTAGGGCAACCCATGTTCCTTTTCTGGGGAAGACCACCAAATGAAATTGGGCGACCTCTTCCCCCCCCCCCCCCTCCAAAAGGTAGGGTTGCAAAACAGACCCCTAAAAAAACAAATGCCCTAACAGAAGGAGGGTTGCAAACTAGACCCATCATAGCCCCCCCCCAAGGACTTGAGCGGAGGAATGGCAATGATATTGCTCCATGAGTGGATGCTGTGAATCAAGCACAGAACAAACGAGAGACACCCGCCCCCCGCCCAGGTAGGGTTGCAAAATAGACCCCTAGAAAGACGAATGCCTAACATTACTAACAGCAGGAGGGTTCAGTGTCCATCATACTGTGGATGGACGAAATCCTGCACCAATTTGAAACCATGGTTGAAACCATTGTTTGTTGGTATTTACGTTGGGGAATCATCCTTCTAGGGTTTCTTAGGTGGTGCGAAATGGATTTTGTCCATCCACAGTATGCACCCCGCCCAAGGTAGGGGGCATGAGACGGGGGCGCTTTGGACACGAGGCGTTTGGGCGCCGCGGTCTGCGAGACCTACGGCTTCGCTCCGGAGCTGCACCGCTTTGCGGTCTGCGAACCGGAGCCTCAGCCAACGAATCGGTCTCTAAAAGGAGTTGTGTCTGGTTTCTGTCTGACATCATGTTTTGTTTCTTCTTCTTTTTTTGTTTTTTTTTTTTGGTTTTTTTAAAGAGAGAGAGAGAAACAACATCATGTGTGTGTGTGTTTGTGCTCTCTGACATCATATTTTGGTTCTGTTGTTTGACATCATGTCGCCTCGCGAAAAGACGCATAGGGGTGGATCTGCAGGGTTGTTTTCTTGCCTCCCCTCTATTGCACCTTGGTGGAACTATTCACTTCTAGGCCTACGGATTGTCATCTAAATGTACAGGGTACTGAGCCCCCTAATCTGTTTAGCCATCGTTCTTTTCAATAACCGGCAGGGTTGTTCAGAGTTTCCTTGAAAGAAGCATCCCTGGAAAATATCACTACCTGAGTTCCGTTTCAGACTAACTTTTCGGGTTCGAAGTTGGACTTGTTTCCCCCGCTCAGGAAATTAGCTTTATAGCCTAAATATGAACCAGAGACTGATTATCATGTTTGGAATGCCCCAGATGTTGGCCAAGTATTGGGAAGACCTCGCTTGTTGGGGAGTCTCAGCCAGGGGAAACGTCCATGGTAGATCCTTGAGGTAAAAATAGCGAAGAGTTACTTGCTATAGCGGCTTGCCTGGAGGCACTGGGAAACCTTGCACAGGGTTCCGATATGATATTTGCCATAACGCACGTCACCTTTTGAACCTGTCTACATTCTTGTCAAGTAACGTGGCACCCACCACACGGTCCCATTAAAATAGAAATAGTCTTCCAGGACCCGTCAGTCAGGTTCCATGTGGATGGGCGGGTAAGGGGAGTTTGTCCTTGTTGAGTGATGTTGGGCAAGATTGCTGGGATCCCTACCAAAGGCAGACCCCCAGTCTCTCACTTCGCGCGAATCCACGTTTTCCCAGCGGGTTTAGTTCCTTTCAGTGTTTTACTCGTTCCTTCCCCAGAATTGTTTCCCTTTGTATTTTTGTTGCTTTTTTGGGGGTTCCCTTTGTTTTCCACTATCAGGCCAAAAATATCATTTCTTGCTGGGGTCCTAATTCCAGCCAAGGTTCCTTCAGCTAGTTGCTGACCCCCTTTTGTTTGGGTGAGAACTGTAGTGACCCTTGGAAAGTCCAGGGGTAGAAACCTTTGACAGACTCTCACACTGGCGAAAGTGGCACATGTTGCCAATAGAGCCTACAATTTTGGAAATGTCGCTTGGCTTCGCCAAATCTGCATGTGGAGGTTGGTCTTTCTCACGCAGCATCTAAAGTCAGTCAAAAACCATTCTGACCGCGGCGCTCGTGGGTTTGCCTTCCCCGCACATTGAATACAAAGGCATTGCCGTACTCGAATCGCACAGCCATCACGACAATTCCAGCTTAATGTTGGACAGAGCCTGGCCTGTTTATTTATTCTCCTGCGGCATCTTCGAAACTGGGAGTAGGTGCTGGTTGCTGAGTAAGCCATCTTTGTGCGCATTCCCATCCAAGCCGGCACTGGATGGATGTGCGTCTTTCACTTTTCCATGTGCATCTTGTAGAACTCCGAGTTGCCATGCAACAATGAACCACTCCCGTTTTTGTGTGGGTAAGGGCAAGGGGCATTCTGTGACATCATTCCGATCGAGACATATTATGAAAACCTTGGCTGCCATTTGGCTGGATCTTTCACATGTCGTTTGTTTTTGGCAAGTTGTGGTTGCCACTTGCAATTTTGTGCGACAGGGGCAACCGCCACACAGCAAGGACATGACAGAACAATGAGCAATCTGCTTTCCCGTTCTGGGCTGCGCTTTGAAGTCAGACTAAGAGGTCTTTTTATCCGCAATAGTCGCCACAGTCTCTCAGTGAAAAGAAGGTCTAGAATCAACAATCCCAGGGGCGGTTTGTGCTAGTCGGCTGTATGCTGGGAGTGTGCACCCGTAGGGCCTTTCGAGGGAACCCGACCTATGGATCCCTAGAAAGGAAGGCCTTAAGGCCTCACTAAGGTTTGCTCGTTGTGTATGAGGGGCGCTGCACGCTTTCCCTTGTTTTGGGGCTGGGGCTATGCTGTCGCATGTCTGCTCATGTCGCTGACCTTTTGGCTTCCGCGCTGCTAGCTGAACTTGCTGCATTTTTTGCGGATACTGATTCTTGTTTGTTGAGCAGGGCCGAACACATTGGCTACTTTAGTTTGCAAAACAATCAACGGAGTGTGACAAGAATGAGGGGTTCAACTTCAAAATGTGTATTATGCACGAGACTGGGTGCTTTCAGCGCATCGGGGAAACCATCATGTAAAACCAAGAGGTAAGAATCGTCGGTTACCTATTGTAGTGGTAAGTGGAAACACTGGGAGGCTTCTTGGTTCCAAGCCGTTTTGAGGAAGAGGTGATGCCTGTCGCGGACTACTGGATATCTCCCTTCGCCATAGGCCGGACGGGGAACTTTGCCTCCGGTGGTGGTCTTTCGTTTTGTTTTTTTCTGGCCCAAGTGGTAGGTTCAAGGGACAGCACCTGTTCAGGGGAAAGCACAGATTCCAGTTTCCGACTTAGACCATGTGCTTCAGAATAATTGAACATGTATCCCTGTTGGTTTTAAAGCGAAACCATCACTGGGCGTACGTGAAATATATTTTCCCGGGGGGCTGGAATTCGCAAGTGGAAGGATATTGGGACAATTCGGGGCAGCTTGCAGCTCGGCACGATTGTTGGCAGTTGCGGATGTTCCCGAGGTCCTTATTGCAACCACGAAAGGAACAGTGGCACTGAAAGCTTTCATTCACCCTGGAGCCCCCCCACCCCTTCCCCCCCCTCCGATGGTTCAGCGCTGCGGCATTTGTCTTATTTGAAGCGTGCCTATCCGATGGTTAGCTTCAGCACGTACTTGTAGCAAGCACTTGTGGTGCTTTCTTTGGAGCCGGGTTCAAAACGGCTGTGGGGGGGGGGGGGTTGGGGGGCTGCTCCCGCTAGCAGCTACCGAGTGAACGCGGACCGAGTGGTTGCTAAGCTTGCTCCCGCTTCCCATGGCCACTGGGGGCAAAGCTTGCCAGCTTGCCCTTGGGTCAGAGCAATTTGACCCTAGAATGCTCCCAGTTGCCCTGCGACGCCCTTTTTTTCTTTTTTTTGGAAAGGTTTCCCTTCAAACTCAAGCAAAAAAGGATGCCCTTCTTCCATGGCCGCTGGGCATCTGAGTGCTTGGCTTGTGGTTTTCCCTCGCCCCCACGTAAGCCACAATCAAAACCCGGGTAGATGAAGGTTAGGGACAATCCCAACCACAAATAGCTGCGGATCTCCGCCTTCTTATTTCTTGAAGCATGGTTCTGGATACCTGGAATCTCCATGAACCTTGAAAAATAGGTCCATGGCCTCATTACTTAGGATAACTTACCTCTTAAAAACACAACTTTTCAACTTTTTGGGTAACATGGGCTATATGTCTGTAAAAGGTTAACTTCCCCAATCCTTGGAGTTTTACGGGGTAAGATAATGACCAACCAAGAAAAACCCCAGGCAGACCATTTTACTACCGATCGGGTTTGGATTGCCGTGGATGCTGTGAGGCTTCCACGGCTACAAGAACCTCTCGCAGCTGCTGCACGCCTACCGCGCCTGGGCCAAAGAACGAGACGATCGCCTAAGCCATGCCAGCCAAATAGGCGATTTGCCACCATAGGTAATGGCGGCACTAGCTTTAGGTACCTAGCTCCCCCAGTAGTGCCCTTTCTCACCCCTTTTTTGGGGCGATTTGCCTACCATAGAGCAGGTAGGTAGTCCCTGCACTATTTTTAGGTACCTAGGTCCCCCATTAGTGCCCTTTCTCACCCCTTTTTTGGGGCGACTTGCCACCATAGAGCAGGTACTCCCTTCACCATTTTTTTAGGTACCTAGGTCCCTCAGTAGTGCCCTTTCTCACCCCTTTTTTGGGAGGGCTCCCCTACTAAAATAGACCACAGCAAAAAAAAGAAGAAAAACAAAGTAGGTACCCTTATTCTAACCTCTCAAGTCTGGAGGACCTACAGCGCATCACGGTTTCCTCTTACCCTAGAAGCCTGGAAGCACTGGGATTGTCATAGGTTGCCTGAGCATCTCCCGAGGCTTTCTCACCAAGGCCCACAAAGAATCTACCGGAGATGACGCGATCCTTTTTTCTTTCCATTTTGCCAAGAGGTGATCACTTTTTTTGTTCTTCTCATTTTGCCAAGAGGTGATCACTTTTTTTGTTCTTCCCATTTTGCCAAGAGGTGATCACTTTTTTGTTCTTCCCATTTTGCCAAGAGGTGATCACTCTTTTTGTTCTTCCCATTTTGCCAAGAGGTGATCACTTGTTTGTTTCCTTCCCATGTTGCCAAGAGGTGATCACTTTTTTTGTTCTTCCCATTTTGCCAAGAGGTGATCACTTTTGTTGTTTTTCCAATTTTGCCAAGAGGTGATCACTTTTTTGTTCTTCCCATTTTGCCAAGAGGTGATCACTTTTTTTGTTCTTCCCATTTTGCCAAGAGGTGATCACTTTTGTTGTTCTTCCCATTTTGCCAAGAGGTGATCACTTGTTTTGTTCTTCCCATTTTGCCAAGAGGTGATCACTTTTTTTGTTCTTCCCATTTTGCCAAGAGGTGATCACTTTTTTTGTTCTTCCCATTTTGCCAAGAGGTGATCACTTTTTTTGTTCTTCCCATTTTGCCAAGAGGTGATCACTGTTGTTGTTCTTCCCATTTTGCCAAGAGGTGATCACTTTTTTTGTTCTTCCCATTTTGCCAAGAGGTGATCACTGTTGTTGTTCTTCCCAATTTGCCAAGAGGTGATCACTGTTTTTGTTCTTCCCATTTTGCCAAGAGGTGATCACTTTTGTTGTTCTTCCCATTTTGCCAAGAGGTGATCACTTTTTTTGTTCTTCCAATTTTGCCAAGAGGTGATCACTTTTTTTGTTCTTCCCATTTTGCCAAGAGGTGATTACTTTTTTTGTTCTTTCCATTTTGCCAAGAGGTGATCACTTTTTTTGTTCTTCCCATTTTGCCAAGAGGTGATTACTTTTTTTTGTTTCCTTCCCATTTTGCCAAGAGGTGATCACTTTTTTTGTTCTTCCCATTTTGCCAAGAGATGATCACTTTTTTTGTTCCTTTCCCATTTTGCCAAGAGGTGATCATTTTTTATCGTTTGTTATTTTATTTTTCTCGGGGATCAACTGAGGGCAACTGAGTGTTGAAAGGTTGTTGAAAACGCATCGCCTTTCATTGCCTTGTGAAATGAGCTTCCTTTGAAGCAGGGTCGGGGTGAAGATGTTTGTTGTTTTCATCTGCGACTTGAGCATGCTGAAACATGTATTTAGACTGGCCCCGGGGATTTAAACAAACAACATCAGCCGTTTACGCATCACAGAGAAGAACCTTGGGCATGTCCCCCCTCAAGCGCGCAGCAGGCAAGTGTGAGGCACACCAATCTAACACCAACGCTGCTGCGCCGTCCGCGGCCTCCCATCTCTTCAAATAAATAGGTTCTGGTTTAGAAGGGATAGCCTGGGTCGCCAATTGCTGCTTTTTTTCCCTGGGACGGTTTTTTCGGCGTTGCTGGAGGACGTGGCGCTTTGGGGGAACAGGTTTCGGCACACGTTTTAAAGGCTACGTGGGCGTTACGGGGCGGAGGGCTACTGGGAGTTGCTGTTTTTGTTCCCTGAAAAGTGTCTGGAACAATGCAGCAACTTCGCTATCTATATCTATCTGTAGGAGTGCCTGTTTAAACACAGGACGCGAAAGTCAACGGGTTTATTTGGCGCTGCTCATTTCTTCAGATCTATTCTTCTTCTGACTGGGGAACCCCCTGAGCTGGTCGAAAAGGGAAGCCAAAGAGAAAGCGTCCATTCAACTTGGAGGTCCTTTGCTTGAGAGAGGCTTTGCTTCTCACGGGATCGGTCAACATGCCCGTGTAACTTCTGTCCCTTTCGGGCGGGTCACACAAGCGGCTTTCTCCAATTCGCTTAAAAGCTCGCGCGCGTGGGAAAGAAGCGCGAGCGGCGAGCGCAAGCAAGGAGTACTCTACGGATCCGAGACTTGCACCTGGGCGCTTTCCTACCGGCCAAAGGCTCCTGAGCTGCGCTCGGCGCTGTGCACCCGAACAGTTTGGTGGAGGGTGGAGGGTCCAACGCACACGCTCGGCGCTGGAGGGTGGGGGTGAAAAATTGGACCCTGCCACCATCCGCCAGTTTCGTAGAGGGTTACTGTTGTTGGTGCGTGTTAGGTTTTGCTTTTCGTTTTTGGTTCTGTTCATGTTTAGGTTTGGGGGCTGCACAAAGCAGTCAGTTTCTTGCCCAATCCATACCAAGGTTTAGAATGTGTCAGTGTGAATGGCTTAAGGCAGTCCAAATACCCAGATCCAGCCCCAACCGCCAAAGCAGAGATACTGAGAAGCTTCCATTTGTTTAAGAATATGTTTTGTGTTCCCCTGGTTGTAAACGGAGTCGATCACTACTGGACATACTTTGATTTTTTCCAGGGGGCTAAAGCAAATGGAAGGAAGTCATGTTTGGGGATGTCGCATTTGTCCAGGGTTCCATCTTTGATTATCCCAAGATGGACTCAATCCCATGGCCGTTGATTTGCCAAAAGGGGGATCCTGTCTCCTGCCCTCCTGAGGTCTTGCCGGCGCCGAGTGGCCAGATGCACCAAAAAAAGGACGGCGTTTCGCGCGTAAGCATTCAGAAGCGTGGCATCATTTCTGGTTCCGAATTTGGTTTGCACCTTACGAAGCTCACCAAGGCCGGAGGCGAATCGACCTTTGGGTTTCCCATTCTCGGGCATGCTTTGGTGGCCCCAAAGGTAATCACCTGATTTGTCCTTCCCCAGAATTAGTTCCCCCTTTTACTTTTTTGCTTTTACAAAGGGTCCCCTTCGTTTGCCACTAAGCAGGAAACAAAAAACACACATTTTTTTCTGGGGTCCTAATTCCAGCCTAGTTTCCAGGTCCCATCCGCAACTGCATAAAACTTGTCGGTTCAGTCACGCAGCTAATAGGAGCTCAGGATCGAAAAAAAGTATTGGAAGGGTGTGTCGGTTTTGAGGATAGCTGTTTGGATAAGGTTTTCCTTCATTTGCTGAAATGAACATATGTTTGTATGTTCCCTTGTTGTTAGGAAACAAAAAAAACATCACTACTGGCCCTAAACCAAATGGAAGAATGTTTCAAGGGAAACAAAAGGAGACCCAGCAGTTTTGAGGGTCCGCAATTCTGGTCAAACTCATAAAAGCCCATGTGGAATCCCCAAACCCTTCAGTTTAGCAACACTTCCATGAAACCTTCCACCTCCCGGAGCGCTCTGGAGCCCGGCAAGCAACCGCTTGTCACCCCGGGCCCCTTTCGGAACCCTACCCCAGAGCTCAAAAGTTCACTGCGATGCTAGGAGACCCGCTGCTTTCAGGGAATAGAACGCGGGTGTGTCGGTGTCTCCCTCTATCTCCCTCTCAAGGCCGGACTTCTTTACTTTGCTTTCGCCGCGGGAAATGAATCTGCGGTCTACATGACGAACAACCCAAGCAGAGCACCGTCTTCCCAGACGCCGCGCCGTCAGTTGCTGAGTGGCACCATTTCTTGGATCCCCCGCATTCTGTTTGGCATGTTCTCCACGCAAGATGGCAAACCCCAAGAAGGAGGGTACCTTTTTGCACCAACGTCACTGGCAACTGGGAAAGCTGACTTGTCCAGACCCGAATTTCTTGGAGAGTGCAACTCTTGTACACTTCCCGCACCCACTTGGAAACCCCGGGTTTTTGCAGGGCTCCTTAAAAGATACATTTGCCCATTTGAAACATGTTGCTTTTTCCACCAAAATAAAGGGAAACCACAATTTACAAGGCAATGTGCAGGTGTATAATGTAAGAATCCCTGTTCAGGGAATAGAAAGCGGGTGTGTCCCTCTCAAGGCCGGACTTCTTTACTTTGCTTTCGCCGCGGGAAATGAATCTGCGGTCTACATGACGAACAACCCAAGCAGAGCACCGTCTTCCCAGACGCCGCGCCGTCAGTTGCTGAGTGGCACCATTTCTTGGATCCCCCGCATTCTGTTTGGCATGTTCTCCACGCAAGATGGCAAACCCCAAGAAGGAGGGTACCTTTTTGCACCAACGTCACTGGCAACTGGGAAAGCTGACTTGTCCAGACCCGAATTTCTTGGAGAGTGCAACTCTTGTACACTTCCCGCACCCGCGTGGAAACCCCGGGTTTTTGCAGGGCTCCTTAAAAGATACATTTGCCCATTTGAAACATGTTGCTTTTTCCACCAAAGTGAAGGGAAACCACAATTTACAAGGCAATGTTCAGGTGTAAAATGCATCCGGATCCCTGTTTTGGTTCGGAAGGACATGTTCTGCGGTGTGTCGGTTTCGTGGATTCCGATTTGCCGCGACATGCTCGGGGCTTTGCCCGCAGCCCGTTTTTCCCGCCGGGACCCAGCACCTTGGAATACAGGCCGGGCGAAGCTTCGGAGGACTGGGCTCCTTGAAGTAAGTCCAAGGATTCCGTTTGGTTTCTGTATCCAGTCAAGGGGGTTGATGTTCTGAGAGCCTGGGTGTAGTTAACCCAAGGGGGTCGATTTTCTGAGAGCCGAGTTGGGTGGGTGCTTTTCTGAGGGTAACAACTCGTTTTGGGGGGCGTATTGGAAATGGGAAACCAAAAGGAAAACTACCGCATGGCGGTGGCTGAAAAAAATGGTTCTCCATTTCGAGACCCCTTGTTTCATGGGGGCTGGGAGGGGGGGAGGAGGGGGGAGCCCAAATAAGCCCTTTATTGAGCCCTTAATAAGGCCTTATGTGAGGCTTGTTTGGGCTCCCTGCCCCTTCCCCCCCTCTCCCAGCCCCCATGGTTGTTGGATGTTTGAAGGCAATCATAAGGAGAATCCAAGGTGAACCTGGCGAAGGATTCGCTTGCTGGGATCCACTGCGTGACCTGTTGACTTGCCTTGGACGACTTGGACTTTGCATACTGTCTTGAATCACCGGTCAATTGGGGGTTATTTCAATGGAGGAAACAAAGGCGTTGCAAATCTTGCCTCACATCGACAAATTGAATGGGGAAGGCGACTTTTACGAAGCAAGGATGGCTTGCAATCATTGGAACTTAGCTGTGGGTTGGGGCTCCAAGTCGATAGAGTCGCTTTTGCAAAGATCGACCTTTTCCCGGTCCAGTGTGTATGGTCCTGTGGCGTACAGATCCCATGTACCTGGAGCAGTGACCCGAATCAAGTGGTAATGACCTCATTTCTTCCCCAGAATTAGCTCCCCCTTTTCCTTTTTTGCTTTTTTTGGGTCCCCTTTGTTTTCCACTAAGCTGGCAAAACATATTTTTGGGCTGGGGTCCTAATTCCAGCCTAGATTTTCATTCGGCTCGGAGACTTCAGATCTTCGCTTCTAGTCGCCAGTAGGGGGGCGTTGGGATTGGGAATGGCTCCTTTGGCTCACCCGCCGGGCTCTTATTGCTTGGGGCTGGGACCGTGGAGTTTAACTATTTGAGCTCTCAGAGCTACTGCGTTCTTTCAACAATAAAGTAAACTCTCTACGGAACATCCTTCAACAATGGGCAAACTGGAATTGTTTGTATTGTGGGTACCTAGGGCTTCAAGAACCTGCAAAAATGTCGTACCCTGACTAAAACATCGTGTTTTTTCTCGATTTTCTGAAAACATCGTGTTTTCAGGAAAAATATTGTGTTTTTGATAAAACCCCTTAAAAATTGGCTTCTGAGGCCAAACACTCATTTGGAGCAAAGGGTCAAAGGCAAGGGTCGGGAGTGGATTCACACAGACATCACCCATTAAGATTTCAACTGAGGGCAACGCTCTATACTGAGTATGCTTCAAATTCTAAGAACCACATTGATGAGCCTGACAGCCAGGGTGTGCAGCTGGCTTCAGTCTTGAAGTACCTTTCACAGCAACAGGCACCTGAAGACTGGCGCCAGGTCATACCGAACCAGTTTGAAGGGGGTGCTGGAATCCGAAAGCTCCTTTTGGTGCAAAACAAGACCAGGTGACACTTTTGAGATTGTTTTTATCAATTTTGAGTTTTTTTTAGCAAATGGGGCGGGATCCTGGCGGCTAACCGCAGAAACCCGCAGAAAACCCGTAGAAACCCATAGAAAACCCGTAGAAACCCGTAGAAAGCCCGCAGCCCCAACCGAAAACATCGTGTTTTTGGAAAACATCGTGTTTTCTAACCCGTAGCTAAACCGTGGAGAACCCGTAGTAAAGCGTGGCAAAGCGTGGAAATTCTATGGGTTTTTCGGGTTCAACCACGAATGCGCTAATTCGAGAATGTTGCTGGAAAACAACGAAGTCGTGAGCAAAAGCACGGTCTTTGCTTGAGCTTGCGCGCTGTTCGAAGCCAGCACGCCCTCATCATGGCACTGCTGCTTGACAAGTGTCATAAAACCGTGGTACTTTTGACTATTTGGGTCCCCGGCCTCCTTCTTTCAGGTTGGAGTTGCGAAAGACGAGTGGCGAATGCGAAGCTGATTTCGTTGCGAGTACAAAAGGGGAGGGCGATGGGAGATTCTGAGGTTGAGATGATGCTTTTGAGATCTTTTGAGAACGGATGACGAGTTGAAGGAATGTATGGGAAACTGCTTGAAATCGAAAATGCGGTGTTTCCCGAAAACATCGTGTTTTCCCAAAAAACATCGTGTTTTTTGTAGGTATGACATTTTCATCGGTTTTTGAGGCTCCTGGTATAGTGCTTGCTGGGATCGCGAAAAACATGTACTAAAATGGCACCTGGCAAAGGAGACCACGATTTAACGTTTGCGCAACTTTAGCTTTTTAAAAATACATTTTGAGCCACCCCGAATAGGAATGTCTGAAACTCACCGCTGACATGGTTGGTTTCCTTTTGGTTCCTCTGCAAAGACCAACCGGATCTGAACCTTCTGAACGGAATCGCTGCAACCAAGCGACCTGGATACCTCCAGTTGCTTAAGAATATGTTTGTAATTTCCCTTGTTGGTTTTACAAGGAAGTCATCACTACTGGAAATATATATTTTTTCCAGGGGTCTTATCCAAATAGAAGTGCCAACTGGTGCAGGATTCTCTTCATTTGCAGTAGGACCCCTGATTTTCTTTGCCCGGCCAATTACCCGCTTTCCAACAACAAATGGGGGCAAGAGGGTCTTTCCCAGATGTGGTGTCCTTTTGGTTTCCGCTTAGAGCCACCAAAAAGGGGGTGCCCCCAGAAAATAACATACCCATGGCCCATATTATAGATATATATATATATATACATACACAACCTTGAGGGTACGACGGTGTAACCGCTGGCCATCCTTGACTCAAGGGTGGCTCTTTTGAAGTGGTGCTGCCGTCCTTTGATATGGGGGGTCAAGTTGGACTAACGCCTCTCCGGATTATGCGTTCCACCTCAGTTGCCCCTTTCGCAAATCGACCGGATGTGACCAGATCTTGTTTGTCCAACTTGGGGTTCCCGTTTTGAGCGGTGCCAAAAAGGTGATCATCTTTCATTTCCAGGTCCCCAAAGGACAACTGAGCCACATGTGCTTCAACTGCCGGACTGGTTGTCATAGGTGTCTTTTGGAAAGAAATAAGATGGCACCGGTGAAAAATCTAGGCAAACTGAAACCAGTGCCATCTATTTCCACGTTAGGTGGTTTGACGGGAAAAGCATGACATGGTTGTTGTTGGGAAGCATTTTGCATTTTTGCTTATTGTGGTTTAGTGGGATATCTCCACTTAACTTCTAAAATTCAAATGTTTGCTCCCCTTCCAACGTCAACCAAGCTAACGGGGTGTCGCAGTGAGGAGATCCACTGGGTCCGCCAGCTAGGTGCCCTTTCTCACCCCTCGAGATTCGGTTCCCCTACTAAAATAGACTACAGAACAAATTGGGTACCCTGATTCTATCCTCTCTACTGGAGGACCTAGACTACATTGTGGAAACTTCTCTGAAGATCCGGTGCGAGGCCGACATTAAATCTGGTGAATTCACAGCAGACCAACAAAAACAGTCTGATCAATCATAGGAAGACACCCCAAATGGCAAGGGCGAGGTGTGAGAGGGAAACCACATGTTGGTACCAGTTTTGGAACGGGTTTTACATGGTTGTTGTTGGGAAACATTTTACATGTTTGCTTATTGTAGTTTAGTGGTTGAAATCCAACCACTTAACTGCTAGAATTCAAATGTTTGCTCTCCTTCCAACGTCAACCAAGTTTAGGGTCACTGTGATTAGCCACGGATCTTAGGATGGCAACCGGCTTTTGTACCACCTGCCGCCAGGTGTGCTGGCCCAGGCACGCTTCCTGCATTTGCTTCTTCGATTTTGTTTTGCCCCGGTTGGCTTTAAAGGGAATCTGAATCTATCGCTACGACTTGTGTTTTGTTGGATGAAGGGATGAACTCGCATATGGAAGCAGCAAGGGGAGCTATTGCCGAAGAGTGACGATCGAAGTGGCTAAGAATATGAACTTTCCATGGCTCCCCTTGCTATGGCCTTCAATCAGTCTGGTACTAAAATGTTTGGAGCATTTGAATTGGGGTTCGGAGCTCTGAAAAACAAACGTGCAATTATTTGGCCCCCTGTATTATGTTGATTAACTTTGTTTTGTGTTGACCCTTGGATGTCAGCGGATCGGAAGCCCAAAAAAACCTGCCGCAAGCTTGGCATGTGCATGTGCAACCCTGCCAGAGCCAACAAACGATTGCTTGGGCTGGGGCAGCAACCACCAAGAAACTGCGTCCTTGCCACCGAGAAACCTTTTGGCTGGGTTCCCCAGTAGTGCCCTTTTACCAACTTTTTTTGGGGAGGGGTTCCCTACCAAAATAGACTACAGAAAAAAGGGTACCCTTATTCTAACCTCTCTACTGGAGGACCTAGTTGGTGATTCACACCTTGTTGGGGATGACCTTTTGGAATGAGATTAAGGCGTTCCCCCAGCACACAGCCAGACCCTTTCTGTGTTTGGAATCATGGGCGGGGTGGGGGTGGGGAGCCTCATGAAGAAGGAACTCAGCGCTTGCAAGCAAGTACCACTTTTGTAGGTAACCCTTTGGTATGTTGGCCTCTAGCCTTTGCATGACGGGTTAGCCTTTTACTCCTGGGTTGGAAACTGCAATGTACTCTCAGGGGGCCGGTCAAGCGGGGTGGGTGGTTCAGCCCTTAGGGAGCCTTAGGGACCCCCCCCCCCCCCGCGTGATTGGAACACTCCCCCCTAGCTTTTTGGTTATGTGGTTGGATCTTTGGACTTTAACTTTTGGAAAACTTGTCGCATTTTGTATCGGACCCACAAACACTGTAACTTGCAGAGGGGTCTCGCCAGCAACCAAGCCAAGCCTAGGTATTCCCCAGTAGTGCCATCTTTCTCACCTTTTTTTTTGGAGAGGGTTCCCCTACTTAAATAGACTACAAAAAAAGAAACGGTACCCTTATTCTAACCTCTCAAATCTGGAGGACCTAGGGATTCCCCAAAAACTGAGGGCGCTGGACATTCGGCCCCGTCCTTTCACAGGGCGGGGGGCATGCCGCGGCCCGGCCGCGCGCGGGGGGCGCCTGTGGCTTCTGCCCTGGAGGCGGGTGCCGTCTGGTCCGTTTCATTTTTGGTGGTTTTACAAAGAGGCCAAATTCAGAGGGCAAGAATGTTTTTCTTGTTTTTTTTTGTTTCGGGGGGGGGGTCCGCGAAATAAACTAAAAAAGACAAACACTTCCAGTTGATATGGGAGGACATGGGACATACACAGTTTCCTTCGGCTCCGTGCCTAAACTTGCCCAGGGAACAGGGTCCTTTACAGGATGCATTGGGGCGAGCGAAACAAAGACCAAAGATGAGGTCCTTGTGAAGCAGGACATGCAGCTCATCCGCACTCAGCTGTACCTGTCAGGGATCTGTCACTCTTGGGGCAGTTTGTTCACCTGACACCCAAGAAGGTGAACTTCTTCTACCAGGATAAATGGGCAACTGGCTGTGTGTGTGTGATTGTGTGTGTGATTGTGTGTGTGATTGTGTGTGTGATTATGTGTGTGATTGTGTGTGTGTGATTGTGTGTGTGTGATTGTGTGTGTGTGATTGTGTGTGTGTGATTGTGTGTGTGATTGTGTGTGTGATTGTGTGTGTGTGTGTGTGATTGTGTGATTGTGTGTGTGATTGTGTGTGTGATTGTGTGTGTGATTGTGTGTGTGTGTGTGTGTGTGATTGTGTGTGTGATTGTGTGTGTGTGTGTGATTGTGTGTGTGTGTGATTGTGTGTGTGCGATTGTGTGTGTGTGATTGTGTGTGTGTGTGTGATTGTGTGTGTGATTGTGTGTGTGTGATTGTGTGTGTGACTGTGTGTGATTGTGTGTGTGCGTGTGTTTTGAGGGCGTGTTTTTTTGAGGGCGGGCAATTGGACAGGATCCGGATGACTTCTTCGTGCCGACGGCCAGTACCTGGGGCGGGGAACTTGGAACTCTTGGCAAAACCTTGGGGCCGTGAGGTCTATTTTAGAGCGAGCTCCTGGGGTTAAAACGAGCGAAAGTCGTGATACATGTCCTTTTCTCGGGGATCCCTTAAATCAGCAAGTGGAATCATAGTAAAATGTGCAGGTCCTATTGCAAAGGGCTTGCAACCCAAGCAATGCATTGATTTGAAAGTTTGTGAATTTTCCGCTCTTGTTTTTAAAGGGAATCAATCACTACTGGAAATATGTTTTTTGCAGGCGGCTTAAGCAAATGGAAGAATGTTGAGTGCGGAGTAATGCATTCCATTAGTAGGGGCGGTTCCCTCGAACTCCCTCCAAAAGGGGGGGTGTCCCCCTGTTCACCAACCCGGGGTTCTCAGTCGTCAAGGGATATCAAGTCTGTTTTGCAGATACCGCAAGTGCCCTCTGGTTCTTGGGGCTGCACACAGTTGTAACATGCGATCGGGAGTTTCTCTCAAATGGCGGGTGGGTAGTATCCCCCATTCAATGACCCTTCCTTTCCCACTCTACCTTTTGACACAAGGGCTAACATGTATGCAGGGTTTTGCGATGGATATTGTAAATGGCCAAATAGTTGGTGTGAATCTCCAGGGAACTGAGGTCCACTCAAAGGGCTCCCACTGGACATTCACATTTGGGCGTCTTTTGGAGCAAACCGAGGTGGACTTTATCCAAGAAACCTGTTTGATCCCCAGTTGTCAAGGCTTTCTGAACGTATGCATAGGTGTCCTTTTGATCGGTTGGTTAGAAAATGGATGGCCCTGTTGGCGGATTGGTTCTGTTCTATTTACCAGGGCCATTTAAATCTCAAAAAAGTCCCCAAAGGTTCGGATGACCATCATGGTTTTTTGTTTGCGCGAGCAGCACGTTGCGCTGCACGTTGTGCCTCTCACAGTTCAGCTTTGTTGGGTTCAACTCACGTGATCAAGGCCTGCTTAAATTTTGTCATGGCCCACAAGGTTGCCGTTTCATTTCCATCTTCTGTGTTCATAGCACCGAGTTTCAGGCAAAACTGTAGGAGACGATGTTGGCCCCAAACGTACAGAATTCTTTGCTAAACAGAGCACCCACGTATTCACCAACCGGGTGTACACATCTAGGATATCTCCCTGTTCCCCCCCCTGCAGATGAACATGAAAAACCAAACACCCCCAACATATTCGACACATCCATGTTGCTTGTTTGCTGGTACACGGTCCATTTCCTTCTCCTTTAAGATCCGTCCCCAAAAACCCAGCCAGTCTATTAATCCGGGATCAACATTACCAAGCACCAGTTCTCCTTTCCCACTTTGGGAATCAAGGGGACACCGCTGAACATACGACTGAAAGCCCTGGTACTCCCTGCCTTTTTAAAGCATGGACCCCCCGCAGAAGGAGATTCTTCTAGAAATGATGCCGCAAGCCACCTCAACATAGGATTCCGTCCTCCCTCCCCCAACACTTGAAGATCATTCTGCGCCATGAACCATACCCTAAAAGAAGGAGGTAGCAAAATAGACCCTTACTGTCCATTATACCCTTTTCCTGTTTCCCCAAGAAATGCGAATATGGCCCGTATTCAGGCCTTTGGAAAAACCGACAGGGGTCCGGAGATGTGTTTGGATCCCACTACGTTGCGCCTCGGGTGAATCGACCTTCTTACCTTTGGGTTGCCTTCTTTTGGGTTCCCGTGTTTGGTCATGCCCCCAAATGTTGACCCTTTATTTCCAGGTCCCTAAGGGACAACTGAGATAAACTTGGTTTGGGCCTGTCTCCGCCACATTTTGGGTCAGGTGATAAGAGCCCCAGCTTCAACAATGGCAGCAAAAGCACACCTGCTGGCGCCTGGATGTTTCCTTTTATTTCCAGGTCCTTTGGACAACTGAGATAGACTTGGTTTGGGGAGTGCACTTACATGTGTGTCCTCCATTTGCTGAAGAATATTTGATATTTTGCCCTGTTGGTTTTAAAGGGAACCTATCACTATTGGGCATGTTTTCTCATTTTTGTCCAGGGGACGAAGAAGCAAATGGAAGATGTTGGATCATCAGAAGACTGGTTTTTGCCATGACAGTCTTTTGATGATTCAACACTGGCAGCTTGTTCAACAATGGCAGGAAAAGCACACCTGCTTGCCTAATAAACAAGGTCCCCCCCACGTCCCCCCCCCAAAAAAAAATACCCCCCCCCCCCCCCCACGTGCAGATGCTTAAGGGTGCGGTGATAAAAGACGGGGTTTTTAATCCCGCTCCGCGGTTCATCGCGGATCGAGGAGCGGTGAAGTCGGACCCCTTCGAGAAGCGGATCTCTGACTCCAGCCTCGGCGGAGGCACCCGCCAATATGTTGATGAGTGCTTGCGATGCTCGAGGGTTGCGTGTGTCTCTCGCAGTGCTTGTCGGGACCAACATTAGTTGTATTTTCTTGATTAAAACATGTTGTTTTTCCAACTTACCAGTAGAAACAAACCGCAACTCAAGCTGTTTGGACAAGGCCTCTGCCACACAATAGGTTGAGCAAGCGGTGTTGTGGCCAACGTTGCGTGAACCTCATGCAACTGGTGGTCCCATTGTTCATGTCCTGCAGTTTTGATACCATTGAGCTGCTTGTTCACGTTGTTTTTGTTTGTCCCGCCTCTCAACTATCTTTGAACATTCAGGTCGGCTTAGCCAGGCTCCAGTTTGCGCAGAAGCTAGCACGGCAAGTCGCCTTGGACTTCTTTCAATAAACGACTCATAGGGTCCTTGTGCGGACTTTTTCTAGGCCTAATCAAGGTCAGCAACCGGGGGGTGTTTCCCTTCAACCTACCTCTTAGGGGGTGATTTTGGCAATGGGAAAATCATGAGGCCAGCATGAGCAGAATGCAAGGAGGACAACCTCCATTTGCTTAAGAATATGTTGAATTTCCCTTGTTCGTTTTAAAATAATTCCTCAGTTACTGGAACTATGTTACATTTTTTCCTGGGGCCTCAACCAAATGGTTGGAAACTTCTTTCCGGGCGTCTAATGCTTCTCCTTTGGTCCATTCGGCTCCGACATGGGCAACATTGTTTTGCTCGCTTAGGGCAACTGACGAGGGATGACTTTATGAGGTCCTAAACATTGAACTTTAATTCACTTGCTCAAAGGACACATTCAGCAAAGAACTCTTGCCAAGCAAGAACTCTTTAAGCGAGTTAACTTCTTTGCTTCCATTCTGCCGAGTTATCTTGCCCAAAGCAAAGCAAAGAACACTGCCGAAGAAGCGCAAGCGGGCGCTTCTTGGGCTTCAGCCAGGCGTGGTCAGAGACACCAAGTCGGCGCACCCTCTTTTGGGAGGCCGCTGCCTACCCGGAAACTCCGACCTTTTTTTGTTTTGTTTCCATGTTTTCCTTTGTTTTTTCCCAATCAAAGGAGAAATTGACGCTTTAGCATGTTTTCCCATGTTTTTCCCATGTTGTCCCGTGGTCAAAGGTGGGAAGAAGGAGAAGTCGACGTCCCCATCAGTTTCAAGTTCTTTTGCGACTGAGCTTGGTGTGCCAGACTTTTGTTAAATCGAACTTGACCGGCAATCGCTTCTCCCTAAGAAAAAAACCGTCCCCCCCCAAATAAAAATCCTTGGGGGAGTTTTATGATTAGGGGACGCCGGTTCGGGCCTAGATCCAGTTGATAGTTTGCTGTTTAGTATTGGACTTGTATTGGAAAAAGTGGATCCCCTTGGATTTGCAGCAAAAACTGCTCAGATTGCAACTTTTAAGCAAGAACTTCGAAAGGGAGTGTCCCATAGCCTTCTTGTTTCAACACACTCTGGAGGGGGGGACCCCTAAAAAGCACATTTTGGGAGCTTGGTGGAAAGCATGTGTAGTCTCAGGAGTTTAGTATTGGTTTAGTATTGGTCAATTTAAATTGGCTTAGTATTGGTTTAGTATTGGTTTAGTATTGCCGATTTTGTGCCGCGGCTTGGGGAAGTTTTATTATTAGGGGTAGGTTGATGAATAGGAAGAAGTGATTATTGGTAAAACCTCAGCTGTCAGCGGGACTTTAGGACATGCCAACTTTGTTTCG
Source organism: Effrenium voratum (assembly GCA_963377175.1). Classification (NCBI taxonomy): domain Eukaryota; class Dinophyceae; order Suessiales; family Symbiodiniaceae; genus Effrenium; species Effrenium voratum. Next base: position 65,926 of record CAUJNA010003868.1, read on the forward strand.
AAGCACTACTTCCACTACATCCAACGCAACACGATTTCTTTTTCACATGGGTGCGTTTGCTTTCCAGGGCATTTTCCAGAAGGGTGCAACCCAAGAATCAGCACTGCAGGCAGGCCACGTTCCCAGTTGCTTGTTCTTTTTGACTGGACACATCCCGGCAAGCCATTACTTCTTGTTCAAAGCCAAGCTTGATAACCTTTTTGCCTCCCTTCTTGGTCCAGTTTCAGTCAGGACGCCGTTTTTATGGCTCAGGGTGGCTATTGGTTCGAGACCCCTGAATCTACGATGGTTTTCGCCACCCCTAAACAACTAGCCTCAAGGGTATAAATAGGACATCCAACCACCAGACACCTAAATATGCTTGTCCATTTCTGGATCTATCGTCCCACCTGGCTGGGAACCTTGCACTTCCCCGTACGGGAGGGAAGACGGTTTTCGAGCGCGTGGAAGGTTCCGGATTTGGCCCTTGGCATGTGGAAGGGCGCGAAAAGGACGGGTAGGTTCTTGGGGCTTGCCTCCCTTAAGGCGAGCTTCCCCGCTCTTCCGGATGTGGTGGCTGTCTTCTTTTGAGGGCGCCCAAAAGATTTGTGACAGAAAAAGGCCAACCAAAAGGAAAGCTGCAATCCAAACATTTTGTGGGTGCTGCCTTGAAAAAGACGAGCCCATATGAGCCTTGCCCTGAGATGCCTCCACAAGTTGGTTTCCCCCATTGGGGTCAGCATTAGTTTTAGTTTCTTGTTTTGTGTGTGTTTTCTTGTCTTTTCTTACTGTTCACATACTGTTCACGTTAGTTCGAACTGAAACAAGTGCACAAATAAGATGCGTACCGCATGCATTAGCTTTGTCCAAAGATAAGTGTAAGAGCTCCATAGTACACCAAGCTCTCACCCCTTGGGCGAATCGATCTCTTGACCTTTCGCTTTTCCTTTGGGTTCCCATTTGTACTCATGACCCCAAAGGCTGACCTTCTATTTCCAGGTCCCTAAGGGACAGTTGAGATAATTACACTTGGTTTGGGAATTCTTTCCAGAGGGAAACTTGTTTTTCAGGGGGCGCCTGTGTACTTACCGTGCTTGTTGACTCATCAGCCAACTGCTCTTATTGCCTCTCAAACTCACCACCTCCCCCTCCAGGAAGAAAAAAAAGAAGAAGCAGACATTTCCAGTCTCAATTAATCTGTGTTGGTGTTCCCCCAAGATTGTGTGTTTTGGGTCTGGGTGGCCTGTTTGGCGTGTTATGCGACGGGGGTGTGGGGGCTGGGCAGCTCAGCCGGCCGCTTCCAAGCCTCAGGCCGGGCTGACTCGAAGGAGTCGGAAATTCCCGACGAGCCAGGCCCCTCCGTTGGAATTTGGGGAAGTGGAAATTACATGGTGGGTGTTGCTTTTTTTTTGTTTTTGGCGTTTGGGCTGCTAGTGATAAACACGGCAGTAGGTGTTCTTCTTTTTTTTAAGAGATAAATTGAATATTGACAATATTAGTAGACATTTGGACGAGCCAGGCCCACTTTTTCCGGCTTGATTTTGCTTGTGAAGAGCCGCCAAGAGGGACTCCCTTGCTTTCGTATCTTTTTCCCTGTTTCCCCTTACCGGTTTTGCCTCGTTAGGTTTTAAGTGATATCCGGGGACAATCACAGAAAGGGGATGTTCCACAACCATAGGGCGTGATTGGACCTGAAGCGTTTGTCACTCTCACTTTTGTATCCCCCTGTCAAGTTTGGAACAGCCATCCTGCAGTCGCAGAAAAATGATGTGGAGGAATCCTGGAGGAAATCTCTACAACATAGGTGTCCTTGTTGGTTGAGGGCCCTGGTTTACCTGGTGGTTCAATCAACTGGGAAACCCATCTACTTTCCCAAAAGGGACACCTATGCTCTAATGGCATCCACAAAATGGGTCCCTGAAGTCGACGGGGCGCGTTTCGTTTTTCCAAGTCGCTGCACACTGCTGTCTTAAGCTAGGGGTCTATGCCATGGGGGCTGGGGGCCGTGCAACTTTGCAGGCGAGTTGGCGCTGAATGCTTCCAACAAATCCATGAGCAGTGCCAGCAACAAAAACACCAAACCTGAGATATATATATATATATATATACAAAATGCCATGCCCTCAGCATGGCCCGCAAAGAAAGTAAGACACATGTACCTCTACAACACGCATGCATGTTGCAGCCCCGATTTTGTAAAACAAATAAGGTTTGCTGCAAAACGGCTTTGCTTCAAGATGTGTCACCCTGAGGCGTGAGCCCCCTGTCACTCTTAAATAGAAACCTCTGCGGGAAGATCAGCCCGTCCCATTCTGATTGTTCACATCCAGGAAGCAGTTGGGTGCCGCCTTGCGTAAGATCTGCGGAGCAATTTGGGCGCGGTAAATCTGAGACTAGGTGATCCCTGCCCGAACAGTTTGCTTAAACAAAGTAGTTGCGGTGTTACTAATCAGCCAACCCCTTGTTGGTGGTTTGGGGCGGTTTGGATTTGGATTTGAACCCCTTGTTGCGGGGGGTAAATGGTCCTACCCCGGACACCACCAAACCACTGGGCTCCAAACCAATTAGTGGGAAGCTGAATAAGCAACCGGGGTTGCTTGTTGTTGCTTTGTGTGCATTTGCATCTGGGAGTCGTGTTGAATCGCTTTTGGTGGCATGAAAGGTTTTCTCTTTGCATTGGGCCGGTGTTCGCAAGACTTGGCGGCCAGTTGTTGGAACAACTCTGCACTTGTTGGTTGAACATGTATTTCCACCCACTAGTCACTAAGCCAATCCTACCCAGTGGATCCCGGGTGTTCGCCACTATAGCAGGTAACCCTTCGATCAATGTTGCTTGCGGTTTATACATCGGGGGGGTTCCAACTTGGTTGCCTACAACACGGGGGAAGGAATCACCGGGTCTTTCCAATTGATATGTTTGGCAACTCACTTGCAACCAAGGTACCTGGAGCAATTGGAGGTGATCGCCTGTTTTAGAAAGCCTGGGACCGTAGGTGTCCTTTTTGGTTGTTTTGGTAGAACAATAGATGGCCCTGGTTTACCTGGTGGTTTAATCATTACTACCAGGGCCATCTATTTCCCCTAAGAGGACACCTATGCCCGGGACACGGAATCACTCCAGTCAGGTCCTGGAATTGGGGAGCGAGGCCCGCGGCGCCCGCCCGGGCTGGGCTGCCCAGAGGTGGGAAGGTTCCCAGAGCCATTTGCGCGACAGGACTCGAAGACGATATGGGAATTATATTCCCGGGTCCGACCATGCACAAATGGACATGGACAAAATCCAAATCGTACCCCTAAACATCAACCAATCCAACCACTAAAATGGGTGGTGAATTCACCTACCCCAAAAATGGGATCCCATTGGTTTTGACAACCACAGCTAAATGGACTGGTTCATGCGGGCATTCAAGTAAATATGGCTCTTGGTTTGGCTCACTTCCTGTCATCCGTTTCGGACTTTAGTCACTTCTTGGTGTGGCCTTTTCAGTGGCAAACCAAAAGTTCGGACCTTGTCTGGCCATGGGTATGGCTCAACAATGAACCACCAGGAGTTGGACCGCGGGGTTTAGTGTTTGATTTAATTTACCAGGGCAACCTATGTTGAGTACCTATTCTTGACCCACAGCCATATCTACTTGACGTAGGGGACTTACCGTAGGTTCTTCAGCGCCAAAACTTGCGGCTGTTGCAGTTAGTTAGTTCGCTTGACAGCTACATGGCAAAAAGTAGATGGCACAATTGCTTCGGTTGAATCATCATCCCCTTTGTATCTGCTTACCTTCATTGTTGTCAGCATGTTGTTAGATGGTTATCAGTTCTGTTCAATTGAACCGTTTGAAAGTTGCATAAGCGTTTCTCAACACGGTGGACCCAGTGTTGGTTTGTCAAAGGAAAACCGAACAGACAACGCAACCACGTTATGGGACCTTGAGCAACCCCACACAAAAACACGCCCATTTGCTGAAATGATGGTTTTTTTCCTGTTGGTTCTTGATGGGATCAATTACTACTGGATATATTTTCTCATGTTTTCCCAGGGGGCGAACATGCAAACACAGGGGGAAACGTCCCATGAGCAAAATTCCTCCCAACTATGCAGCCATCCATCCATCCATCCATCCATCCATCCATCCATCCATCCATCCATCCATCCATCCATCCATCCATCCATCAAGCAAACGGAAGGAACTGGGTGTCTCTTGTTTTGGGGAACCCCATTTTTGTTAAAGGGAATCACATAGAACACAGCCATTTTCAGGGGATCATTTTGACACACCCTCACAGAACTTGGTGGCTCCCAGCTATCCGGTTCCTTCGCTTTTCAGCTTTTTAGTGGTGGTTTCCATTTGAGCCACTAGAAGTTATTCGCTTTGAGCGGATCCGAAAACAGACAGCCTAGATTCATAGAAACCAGCTACAGGAAATTCTACAGGAAGTTTGCCAAATACCCACCAAAATCCGGGTTTTCCTACATAATTTCCTGTAGCTGGTTCTCAGTTGTTCAGTGGCACCAATTATTTTTACCTTATTTTTCTGGTGGCCCCACTCAAAATGGTCCAAGCCCCAAAAAACGGTTCCCTTTTTTTCTCCAGGGTCACTGAACAACTGAGTCCACTTGCTCACTTGCCCAACGCCGACCCTTGTAACCTTTGGGTTTTCCCCTTTTTTGGTCCATGTTTAGCAAAGCTCCCAAAAGGTTTGCCTTTCATTTCTGGGGCCTTTGGGCAGCTGAGATTGACTATGGATAACTCTTTCCATTTGGTAGGGCATATCTTTGCTTGGTGGCTCTTCGAAACATGGCCAAATACCCACCAAAATCGCCAAACTCAGGGTTTTCTTACAGAATTTCCTGTAGCTTTCTTCGATGGAACCGCCCTCGACTTCTCCCCCCCCCCCGAAGCGCACATGAGGCACACCCCGCCCAGCTCCGCCTCCGCCACGCCGCCTCTGGGCCCCCCGCCTGCCGTCGGGGAACCCGAGGGGCTAGCGGTTTGGGATGGATAGGCCTCCATTTGCTGAAATGACTATTTTGTTATTTTCCCTTGTCGGTTTTAAAGGGAATCTAAAAGCTACTGGAAATATGTTTTTGTTTTTTTCCACTGGCTGAAGCAAATTGTGGTAGTGCTGGTGCGATAGGTAGGGTTTCCATTGGGATGGATAGTAGGGAATGTGAGCATGAACCCAGTCGCTTTGGTCCCCTAGGAAACGCCTTTGGATGGTTTATCTCGGGGTCATTCCAGTTCTCATTCCATGCCGAGCACCAGCAAGGTTTGTTAAGGCCTCTTGCCAATTTTTGGGGGGTGATCAATATTCCTTTTAGGGCCCCAAGATCAGTATGGGTAAGTTGTTTTTCCCATTTAGTGGGGACAGTCGATCCTTTGCTGGTGCTTTCCCGAATGGTCACTGCATGTACAGGACCTTTTGATCAACTCCCATGTGTTTCTGGGATTTCATCATGTTTCCGAGCTCCTCTTCGCTTTCTTTAATGTTCTTGGTTTCTGGTGTCGTTTCACTTCTTCAGGGCGCTCTTCATTTCTTTGAGGATCTTCATTTTGCTCGGGCTCGCCGCATCTTTCAAGCAAGCTGGGTCCAGCAGAGTTCCCTGAGTTCCCGAGACGCCCCACCAATTCACAGAAGCAACCCGTAGTATTCCCCAACTTTGATCTAGTTTTTCCCGGGTTGCTATATTCATCAAACCATCCAGATGAGTCTGGAGACAACATGTCTCAATCCGAACGGAACCTGACTGACATCACCCTCCCGCCAAGAAACATCAAGATGCACATGGCCCGACTCCCCAAAGTGACAGTTTTCTTCCAGAAGCGGTCTGTACACTGCACACTGGTTTGTGGGAAGGCACGCCCAACATCTCCTCTTTTCTCACAAATTCGAAGACGCCCGCGCCCAGTCGAACCGCTGCTCAGGTTATCAGTTGCTGTAGAGGTGCTCCATTCACAGAATGTCAGGTGCTGCCAGTTGACATTTCCTTCCCCCCCCCCCCCGCCCGCAATGTGCACAACATCCAAAACAAGGGTCCTTTCCCCAGAGGAGTTTCCACCCCCCCCCCCAAAAAAAAACAAGAACAACGAAAAATAAGAGAATGGTTCCATGTTTCTCCGGGCCGATGTTGATCTACAGAGCGACTTGGAGCTCCAAAGCAAAGCAAGGTTTGCAGGCTCCCCAATCTGCAGGGCAGACTGCCTTCAGATTCTTGGAGACACGCAAAAATCTTGCCCCAAAGAGCGTGTCAAAACGATCACCTTGCAGAGTAGGATCACAGTATCCAAAGTCACCCGAAGTTCCCAAGATAAGATACAGCCTTACTTTGGAGGACACGGATGGGGGCATGGATCCCATGATAGCCTCACCTCCCAACTTTTCTTGACTTCATACCTTTTGGGGTTTGGACCATGTTCGTCTCAAAGTTCAGACTTTGGGTCAATCCGCGGCACCAACAAAGAGTCAGGCACTGCACACCACCTTCTCCGAGGAACGCGGCCCTAGGGAGCGCTTGCTGCAGGAGGATGCCAGGCGTGCGGCTCCTACTCAGTTGCTGTTCTGGCGAAGCGACCGGATCTGACCGGATCTGGTTTTCACTTTTCAGGTTCCCATTGTTGTGGCCCCAAAAGGCGATCGTCCAGGTCCCTAAGGGGGGGGGGGTAGTGACGGCATCAGTTGGGCCAGTTTTGAGTTTCCTTCAGAGACCAAAATCGAGTCGAGATGGATTCATGGCCCCTTCCATGCATGTTGAAGTTTGCCATGGGTGAAGCGATGTAAGCGAATCTGTGGATCTCCGTAAACTTCAACGGTTTACGGGTGGAAGTAGATATTTCCCGTGCATCCCACTTGGCTTCCCTTACCAACCCACTTGATATGGGTTACATTCCCCTTTAGACAGCAAGCCTCAAACCTAGTGGATGTGCAAGCAATCGGTATGATCCACCAAAGGGTTCCCCGATTCCGACTCTCCCCATACCCCTCACTCCAAAGACCCTCTTGTTTCTGGGGTATGATGTCAACCCTTGAAAAACACATGAGGCACTTACCATGAAGAACCGCCTCTTTTTATGAAAGCCTGGCCTTCCCCTACAAAAGGTTGGCACTCTCCAAATCAACATGGTGCCCAAAAAGATGCGAACTATCCCAAGGCAGGTTCCTCTTGAAATGGATGGGTTGCGTGGAAGTTCCATGTTAAAGCTCAGCTTCCCATAGCTTCCCACTACTTATACTTCAGAAGGGGACGCTATGGGGGCTGCGTTGTTCAGATTCCTGGGGGCTGCCTTGCTGATCAACAACCAACTCGGGGAGGAAAACAAAACACCCATCATAACAACAACACAAAAACAAGCCCGTCATCTTCATCTGCTCGTTCGAGACCTGGGGTTGGTCTGAATTATCATTTTAAATGCAAACATTCTATTTCAATGTCTAATTTAAACACGGAAGTTGTGATCGGATTCATTCCTTATCAAATTATGTTTAGACTCTAGTTTAATTGGACAGTTCTATTGGGAAAGGATCTCCGTCTAGAGTCTAAATATAATTCGTAGTAGGATTCTGATCAAGCATTTCCTTATTGAGTCCCAATTAAGTCCTATTCTAATTCAATCTGAACTTTAAAGAGCGGCTGTTGGTGGAGACGTGAGTTGAGTACGCAAAACGCTACAAAACACTGGTTTTCTGACCATGATAGTGCTGGGGCTAGTAAACCAACAAAAACACGATTGTGGGACCTTTGAGTTCTGTCCTTTGACTTAATTGCTTTTTCAAATCCTACTCAATTTCTGACTGACGGTAAATATAAATGTCTATCGACAGACTCCAATCATAATTTCTAAGTTAAAGTAGAATTTGAACAATGACTATTATGCTTCAAAGTAAATGTTAGACAGGAACATGTAGTCAGCATGTTCGGGACCGCTAATTTATTTCCTTGTGAATCAATGCTGCTTGATATATTTATCAAGTTCTACCTAATTTCTATCTCACATTAAACGGCACTTACTGAGGGCAGAATCCAACCATTGCTTATTTTGAATTAGACTTTCACTATGGATTATATATACTATGTCAAAATAAATGCTACACAGGTTTCCATTTCCAATAGAATCGGCTTTGCAAATCAGTAGACATTTAAGCAACGTGTATTTAACATTTTTTGGACCTCTAAGTTATTTCATGAACTCTACTTATTATATGTATCAAGTTCAACTTAAATTCTATGTAAGTAAAACTAAGCAGAATCGAATATGGAGAGTCCACTCAAAGGAAACAAACGCAGCCCCCAGGAATCTGCATACGCAGCCCCGAGGACCCCCCCCGCCCTCTAGTACTTGGTGGTGTGGATTGGTGGTTTGGCAGTCAAGGGTAGTTTCCCATGTATCCTCTACAAGAACCAGGGGGTCAAATCCCCAATCCAATTCACACCGCCAACGCATGGTTGTTGTTGGGAAACATTTTGCATTTTTGCTTATGGTGGTTTAGTGGGAAATCCCCACTGAACTGCAACAACTAATAATTTGTTTTGCTCCCTTCCAACGTCAACCAAGAACGTAGGGTGACCTGAGAAGCCCCGTTTGGAAGATGTCTTCCCCCAGTGAAAAGAAGGAGGACAATGGATCGACGGCTTCCCCATAGCCTCAGTTGCTCAAGGCCAACCTTTTTTGACCTTTGTTTTCGCCGCATTTTGCTCCATGAGTCAAACAGGCTTGCGTGTTTGCTTTTTTTTGTTTGTTTTATTATTATTATTATTATGATTATTATTATTATTATTTGTTTAAGCCTCCCCAACCAAGCCCAAAAAAAACGGTCTCGAACGAGCAGATGAAGATGGGTCCCATTTCGGTGATCAGCTTTTACGTGCAGCTCCCCCTTGCCTTGAAAGGGCCTGTGAGGGGCCGCGGCCTGAAGCATTTTTCAGGCGGTGGGTGCGGTGGTTTTTCTCTCGCGTCTTCTCGCGTTTTTTTTTTTTTGGCCAGGCGGTCCTCGCCAGAGCCGGAGGCGGGGAGGAGTTTGGTGTGGCTGTTTTTTTGGGGGGACCCCGGCCAAACGGTGGTTTTTCTTTGGGTTTTAGACGTGTGTCTTTTGAAAAGGGACCCAGCAAAATGGTGGCGTTTTTCTTTGCGGGTTCTTATGGAAACCACTCCAAAAGCGTCCCCTCGCACAAAAAAACACCCATGTGGGTGTGATGCGTAATAGGAGGCACGAAATGGTAGACATCAGAATTTGGTGGGATGTCCACCAACCACTTTGGAGGTTCCCCCATCGAAACTCATATCCATACTTAGCCATACTTCCTCTTTGGCCCAAGGTAAATTGAGCTGGTTTGGTGGGCCAAGGGCTGCTGTACAAAGTGGAAAAGTAGGCAAAATTACCACTGCCTTCAGTTCCTGGTTGCACCCCTAGGAAGCTTACTTTTTAAGGGGGTGCGCAACGCTTCAACCTTATTTTCCAGGGAGTTGGAGGCGACATACAGGCGCATTTTGGGAACCCCGGGTAAGGGACAGTAGGTGCGCTCGCTTAGGGGTTTGGATGTATGGATGCTATGCCACCAATATAAGCCTGTGGCGCGGTAGAATATGAACCTTGAATGAGCAGCGCCATAAACCCTGGCAATACAAAGCAGTAAAGGGGGTTGTCCCATAGACCCTCAATCCCGAAACGCAGGCCGCGAAAGCTTGCGAAAGCTTATCCCGAAAGTGCCAAAAGAAGGTCCCGCCGCAAAAAAAACAACGGCGAACGCCTGCATGTTGAGCGGGAGTTCTTTGGCACCGTCTTACATTTTGTCCGCCGGTGGAAATCACTTTGCAGAAAGGCCAATGGCCACCGCCAAAGGGTGTGTTTCAACCAGTCCGCCGCGAAGGCGCCGGCGCAAGCGGTTCTAAAGAAAACGATTCGCCCGCGAGAGCAATGCGTGGGGTCGCGAAAGCATCGCGAAAGGCAACAGCAAGTTCATAGTACCTCAAGAGCATTCGACACGGCTAAAATGGCAACTATACATACCTCCACAACCCATACCCGAAAATGCCCTTGGCATAAATACCACCCTATGTGTATGGCGAGCTTGCTTAAAAGGAGGTTACCCTGATGATGCTCCCTCACCAATTTTCATCGGGGGAGTAGGCCCTTCTCACTCCCCGAGTTCCAGGTTGCTTGACACTTGTCGGGCTTGGGTGCCATTTTAGTGGCAAATTGCAAGTGAAATATTTTCGGCAATCCAAGTGAGAGTTTGCTTCTACCTCCTCTGGGTGTCGCTTCTTTTTCCAACATTGGGCCATATTAGCCCTATGGATTCAGCCGTTGCACACTTCAAAGGCCGAATGAATGTATATGTCCACATGAACCCTCAGTATGAACCTCTACCCTCCCACCAGCTAACATGGAAGTGCACAGACCCCTGTAGAAAGACGGCTTTCCTCTTGGAAAGGGCCTTTCTGCACTTCCATGTTAGTTGGTGAAAAAGTAGTTTTTTGGTCACTGAGTTCGTTACGGCATCGAGGAGCACCTTTCGGGGGGAATTCGACGTGCCAGTTCCGGCCGCTGAAAAGTTGCCTGAAGACCGGGCAGTCGCGGCAGGAGGCCAGAGCGAAGCAAGGTGGATCTTTTGGGCTTTCCCTGTTGGGCCACCGTCCAAGGGGGGGGGCGGCGGGGTGCTTTTGGGCGTTTGTTTGGGTTTTCCTTTGAGGCTTCCTTTTGGTGGTCCCCGTTGGGTATTTTTGTTTTGGGCGGCGACTCGGCCGTTGGTGTCCGCAAGCCGCCTTGGCGCCTTGGCCGCAGAATCGGAAAGCTCACCCGGCGTTTCCTTTAAACCTGCACGAGGTGATTGACTCACTTCCTGAGTTCATGAACTTTAAACTTTTTGGGAGGACCATTTTAGTAGTACTTTAAACTTTTTTGGGGCCATCCACTCAGCCAGTGAGTTGAGGAAGAACAGCCCAGTTGGCTGAACAGGGAAACAATCAGAGGCCCCTGCGGAAGGCATCAAGCGCACTCCGGGGCAAAAAGGTGATGTTCTCCACGTGTTGACCTCAGGGTTAGAGAAACACTGCAGAAGGCGGGATAGAGGGGGGGAGAGAGAGAGAGAGAGAGAGAGAGAGAGAGAGAGAGAGAGAGAGAGAGAGAGAGAGAGAGAGAGAGAGAGAGAGAAAGAGAGAGAGAGAGAGATAGCGAGATAGCGAGAGAGGGAGAGAGAGGGAGAAAGAGGGAGAGACAGAGAGAACCATCACACCCAAAGGGATGCTCGCTCTTGCTCTCGCGCGCATCGGAAGGAGAGCCCAAGGCCAAAGAAGCGCCTTGGCTGAAGCTGGTGAGTTGGGGGTCCATGGCATCTAGGTGTACGAATACGTGGGTGCGGCCCCTTTTTTAGGGACGCCCCCCTTCAAAACAACAGGTTGTTCTTGTGGTTTCCCTTAAAACCTGCCAAAAAGGGGTACCAAATCCAAAACACCAGTAGTGCCCTTTCTACCGTCTTTTTTTGGGGAGGGGTCCCCTACTAAAATAGACGTCCTGAAACAAGTTGGTGCCCTTATTCTAACCTCTCTACTGGAAGACCTAGGCTCGATTTAGGGCACTTGGATGTTCAACCAACCTAGTAGGTTATAACCATGGTTATAAGGGCACCATCCCCAGTTACCCCAGTGATAAGCATGGTTATAATCTACTTGCTAAATTGGTTGAACACCAGAAGGACATCTTGCTGGTTCGATGGGTAGTTTTTCGTGGACCCCTGATCCCGAAGGACCAAGAAATTCAAGGGCCAGGTGATGAATGAGACCTCTGGATGCAGAGCTAAGGAGCCCCTTGTTGAACATACCCATTAAGACCTTTAAAGCCACTCTGAAAGGGAAATATGATATCCTCAAACAGACACCCCAAAATCGCGCGACAGCTGGGTCAACCTTTGGTAACACATGACATGATGCTAGCCACCCAATGGGTCCTTCGCCTTTTGGGGGGTTTACCAGGCGGGGGAGGGATGGTGGGCTTCAAGCTCGGTCAGCTTTGGGATCGGGGTCGCGTGGTCGCGTCGAGTGGTCCGGTTGGACTGGCAGAGTAGATTTTCATGCGGGTTTTGGCTTGCAGTCCTGGGAAGGCTGTGGATTGTTGTTGGGTCTGTGTGCAAGCGTTGACCCAGCGCAAGCTCCACACCACAACGAATACTGCTAACCTGAATCAGTTCTCAACTTGACTGTTGTTGGCAAGTGTTTAGTTTGTTTTGGCTGTTTGTTTCTGTTCATGTTTGGCCGGCCCTGCAAGAAAGATAAAACATATTATTTTGCTACCATAACGAGGGTTGTAAAGTCAATCCACCCGAACACTCGTAGCTTGCCCAAAATGATTCATTGAACCTGGCCTACTGCAGCCCAAAGCAAGCCCATGACTTGCTAAGCCCCTGCCAAGCCACTACAGTAGGCAACCAGGATTGCTTACCCTGTAGGATTTGCATGGCGGTTTCCCCTGGTTACCTACTACAATGGTCACCGCAAGCACTGGGATACTTAAGGTGGACTAGCTATTAAACAGAATCTCAACTTCTCATGTTGGGTGTACCTGAGGATTGTGTTTTTCCTTCTCCCAATCCTTTCTGGAAGCTGCCATCACTTGGTGCCAATTACAAGGGAGTCTTGTTTAGGGGTCAGGAAAGTATGGGGAACTCTGCCCGGGCTTGACTTCTGAGGTCATGCTTGAAGCAGGCGGCTTGAGAGAAGGGTTCCGGAAAACGCAGGGCTGAGGCCGAGCTAGGTGGATGCCGTTTACTTTTTTGGGGGCATGTTTGGGAGTAGCTTGCCTGTTTGGTTCTGTTCACGTGCAGTTGCACGAGTTCCCCCAGTAGTGCCCTTTTACCCTTTTTTTGGGGGAGGGTTCCCCTACTAAAATAGACCACAGAAAGAATCGGGTGCCCTTATTCTAACCTCACAAATCTGGAGGACCTAGCATATCTTCAGAAAGCTCATACTTTCTGAGGCGATCGTTCTGGGAAGCAACCCATTCTGGCCCATCTGGAAGTGAGTGGCTTGTCGGGACAAAGAGCCAATGGGATACAATTCCAGGGACTCTGGCAATTTACGGCTGCGTTTTTTAGTAACAGAACCCTGAAAAGGTGGGCTTCCTTTTGGTTTCCCTTTAAACCCATGCAAAAAAGGACACGCCCACAGAAATATGTACCACGAGGCAACTGGTTGCCAATTGCTACTCGGGATCCATGCAATCCCCTCCCATGGACTCAAGGAACCTTGACACTCATCTTGACTGCACTGATAGGTGTCCTTGTTGGGAAAATGTGGATGGATCATGGGAATGTCTCCCCCCCCTTAAAAAAAAGAAAAAGTCCTTTTGGTTGTCCTTTAACACCACCCAAAAAGGGTAGCCTCAAAGAAAGGACGCCCATTTGCAGCCAATTTCGTGACTCGCCCCCTGATTCCTTGACGTGGATTGCGATTTTTCTGGAGAACCCCCCCAAGAGATGTCCGGGCTCAACGTTACTCAGCAATGAAAACTCCCACCGTGATGAACAGATACTAAAAGGCAGATATTTCACTTGGACACCATGCAGGTTGGTTGGTGGCTTTTTAGGTTCTTGTTTCAAGTTAAACGGGAAACCAAAAGGACAATCATAATTGTTCAGGGGAATCTCCTTAAATATCACATACCCATATAAATCCACCAGGTTGATTATTCCGGGGCCGGTGAAACGCCGTTTGCTAAGTCAGCTGGACCTTGGGAAGCTTTTGGCCGGCAAATGCCCCCCCCCCCCCTTGGATCCCAGGCAAGCCACTCTAGTAGGCAACCCTTCGATCCATTTCCTTTTGGTCCCTGATCACTGGCCATGCGGATTGGTTCACCAAGATGTTGCCCAATCCGCTCAGGGGCTAGCGTTTGGGCGTGGAAGCAGTGAGGCAACGCGTCAAACGAATGCCCCCGATCAAGTTTCCCCAGTGTGCGCCACGTGTTTGAACGAATTCTCCAGCCTCAAGCATCTCTTCCGACGTTCTGGCGAGCTTCCATCCAGACCGTCGGTCCTTTTGCTTGGGGATCCATTGCTTTAGGTTTCGGGGGGGGGGGGGATGTGCCCTCCCAGCGATTCCATGGAAGCTCCGAAGAAATCGAGAGGACTTTCCTGGTGCACGGTATCCGGTGGCCAACAAAAATCGAGCCAAGCAAACAACCATGCGCACAACTCGATTCTAAATAGCCCAGGAAGCAAACAGAAACAACTCAAGGAAACCAAGGACCCCTAACAAATCGGGTTGGGAAAAAACTTGGACAACCCGATTCTTCAGTGGCACCCGCAAAACATGAAGCAATTGCTTCATGTTGCCTCGCACCCTTCAAAGAAGAAACTGGTTTTCCCTGGTGCCCCGAAAGCTGATAGTATCTGATAGTGCTCAGGGAATGAGACATGGAATGACCCCGAACATTCTTCGCCTCGCAGCCTAACCAAAACTAGGTCCCAGAGCTAGGTGCCCTTTTACCCTTTCTTTTTTGGTTGGGAGATTCGGTTCCCCTACCAAAATAGGCAAAACCGGAAAAAAGTCGTCGGTGCCCTTATTCAAACCTCTCTGCTGGATATCCGCCGGTCGGCTTGGGAGCGGTGACATCGCCAGGCATCTCAGGCCGACGGGGACGAGGTGTCCCCCTTCGAGGCCGTGGGTCTGAACCTGGACAGGTCCCTGTTGGAGAGTTGGGGCAAACTTCACCGTGGGCATGTTTTGAGTGGTTTTTTTTGGGGGGGGGGGTGTTTTTTTTTTGAGATCGTTTGTTGGTCGTTGTTTTTTTGTTCGGTCCATTTGTCAAAATACCGGGGGCTGCCAAAAAACGAGTTTGGTTCTAACAACAGTTGGGAAGGAACGCAAGGCGGAATGGCACGACAAATCGGACTTGGCTAGCAAGCCGACTTGCGGTTGTAATTCCCCTAGACAGCAGGTTTACTACAAGCACTCCTAAATCCCAGGCCAAAATCATGATAACTGGCACCGGGAGTGAGGAATCGGTCGGGGTCCAAGTTGGCTATTGAGAGACATCACCTTTTGCTCCCCCCAAGCGAAACTCTGGTGAATTAACGGGATCTGACTCGTCGGTTTTCTCCCAGTTTGGTCCAGTTTTAGTCAAGGCTTCAAAAGGTGGACCTTGTTTTTTGCAAATTCTGTAACAACTGAGGAACAGTCCCCTGAGGAGAACCATGTTCTTATGTCATGCTGATTAAAAAGGGGTCCTGCTTTTCCAGACGTCTGCTACGGTCCGGTGAGCTAAACACTTTTGGATTGGTCCGGTCAAGAGATGGCTGTTTTCTAGTAAGGGGTTTGAATGGACTCCGCTCGTTCAGAAACATTGCCTGAAGGGTCCCCCAATACGACTGGAGGAGAGGTCGGTGGGCGAGGTCGCGGGATGATGGATTCAGAAGTGTTGATGGTTGTTTTTTCATTGGGGACGCTGATGCTCACTTCCTGAGTTCATGAACTTTAAACTTTTTGGGAAGACCATTTTAGTGGTAAATAACAAGTTCAGACTTTTTTTGGCCAGTCAACTTGAGAAGTGAGGATATGTTTTTCAACAAACTAGATTCTTAGGGAGTGAGGATTGCGCAAACTCCCGCTTTGCGAATTAGGGTTGACATCGGATGAATCGAGAGGACAACACCAATCCGTCGTGGTCCCCCTTCTTCTCACCTACGTTGAGACAGCACCCCATTTAAAATTTATGCCCGGAAAATGCAAATGTAGCTTCTCACCGCGATTTAGCAACACACCTACGCGTCGTCCCAAACGTGCTTAAACACAAACGTACTCTTGGTGTGATGTGGGCTGTGGAAGGATAGCAACATAATAGCCAGCTCCTCCTTTTTGATTTGTGTACTTTTTCTGGGGGGTCCTCTCTTTGGTGCATATTGCTTGGATGTTAGGACTTTTTGCCAACTAATGGTTTTTCCATTAAACCGCGCTCTGGTTGGTTTACTACACGAAACCCGTGAAGGGTTAGCATCTCTTGCATCCGCGGAGCCGCAGGCGTCCCTGAACTCCACCTTTGGCAACTTTCAGGTGGGGTGGGGTGGCTGTTGACTCTTCAGGGTGCTGGCAGGCATTTTGTCCCGCGAATACACGGCTTGCTTTAGGGTATGACGACCCTTGACTAAGAAGGGAGGGATTTACCGTGGAAAACCAGGTTTTCCAAAAAGCATCCAAAAAAGAGGGTATTTGGAGCAGTGGGTAGGGGCCCCTCTAGAGGGATTCTACACTCAAGGTTCCCTTCATTTGCCCCGGGTCAAAAGGCAAGCCAACTGGGTCCCTATATGGCTGTGGCTCAAAAAACCGGTACCAAAATGGAACCCTGGTAAGTGGAAACTAAGGCCAAAACCTGCGTAACCCCTCCTGTTTTATTTTGAGCCACACCCATATTTTGGGGGGGAGCCCTTCAAATTGTTCCCTTTGCGACAGGTTTCATCGAAAATGGGCAGCCTCAAGGGTGGGATTCCATCTACCCCAGTACGGCATTTGGACAACAGTGTCCTTTGGACGACTGCACGTTCGCGAAAGGCATTCCCCAGTTACCCAGTGGTGCCCTTGTTTCCTTTTTGTTTGGGGAAGGGTTCCCTTTGAACTCAACCAACCAGAAAAAGGATGCCGATTCTTTTTCTCTTCAAGGAATCCACTGGGCATCTGAGATTCCTTGCTGGTCCTTCGGGCCTCTTGTGTCCGAAGGCCTCAAACCGGTCCGAGGCGATCAAACCTTTCACGCGTATTTGAGTATCTGACTCAGGCGTTAGCCGCCGCGGTCCAAGCGATGGCCTGAATCACCGAAAGAGACCCTCATCAACGCCCTGAAATTCATGGGGGATGAGCAGGGGCACCCCTTTGGCGGAGTGTCCGGCTCTGGTGTTGATTTTTGGCTCGAAAACTGAACAGAGAACTCACTTCCTGAGTTTATGAACTTTAAACTTTTTGGGAAGACCATTTTAGTGGCAAATACAAAGTTTGGACTTTTTTGGGCCGTCCACTCAGCCAGTGAGAGCAGGAGCTGGATGACTTTTCTGGAACCAAGGCGTGTTCGTGCCCTGCACCAGGTGCAGGAGTTGTTTGTCGCCAGGACAGACCGAAACGCGACCGTAGAGAATATTTAAGCGGGGGGGGGGGGGTGGTCCAAGGGGTAAGGAACCCTGAAGAACCCTAGAACACCCTAGAAACTCTCAACTACCCCCCCCCCCCTCAAGCATTCCTCAGAGTTGCTTCCATAGGTCAAAGCCTCTCCATGGCTTGTTCAACTCAACCCTTGATCCTGCCAGATGTTGGGTTCCCTCGGGTTGTGGAATTTGGGGCTCTGGTTCGACCAAGGGTATGTCTCTGCTTAGCTACATGTTTGCAAACTATGAAACCGTCGTCTACTTTCACGCTGGTTTCTGTGTGCGGGGCCTTGGATGCAAATTGGGTTGAACCTTCAGCCAAAAACTAACCCACGAAAAGCGGTACTCTTTTTGGGATGGGGGTAATTGCCCTCAGTTCAACTGCATTTCCCAATGCCACGTGTTCCTTGGTGCAAGTAAAACCAACACCTCTTTGGCACGTGAGTTTCTTTTTTTTGTTTTAATAGGGATCGCATCAGGCGCGTTCCTTTTAAAAGCATTCGCTCTTTGGCCGTCGTGGGTCCCCCGAACCCTGATGAACCCCTGGTACATGGAAATGGAACCCTGGTATATGGAAACATGGACTCGAACCTGCGGCCCCCTGAAGGGTATTTTTTTGATCCATACCCTCCCACCAACTAACATGGAAGTGCAAAAGGCCTTTTCCAAGAGGAAAGTAGTCTCTCTACAGGGGTCTGCACTTCCATGTTAGTTGGTGGGAGGGTACCCTTTTCTTCTTGTGAGAAAGCCGTAACATCCGCGTTTGGGCTCGAGGCGCGGCCGGCTGAGCCGGCTGAGTCGCCTTGGGAGGCGGTTGGGGCGGTGTCGCTCGGTCGGCGTTGTTCTTTTTTTGTTCATTTTGCGTGCGGGTTAAGTGAGGAACCTGGGAAGGTCATTTGACGACCTGTGGAGTTCCAAATTTAGTTCATATATTCAGTCACATAGGTGTCCTTTTAGGTTAGTGTGGCTACAACTAGATGGCACTGGTTTGGATGGGTTTTGTTCAGTCATGGCCCCAGAAGGCTAGGCGTGTAATTCCTGCTTTGTTGGGCAAGTGTGTCCAAGTTTGTTTGAACTTATACTGTTTTGAGAAGATGTGTTTCCATGTGCACAGCAATTTTCGAAACTTCATTGATTCATCTCCAGAAATTAGTCAGGCGTAGTTCCACCGGAACAAGGAACCCCAGATCAAAACAGGAGTCCCCTCATGCAATGGGGGAGGTGAATGAGGTGTCGAACTTTATTTTGGTGCCTACACTCACACCCCAGAAAGCTTCTCAGAACCCTTCTAACAAGGTCTAGATCCCCCAGTGGTGCCCTTTTACCCTTTTTTTGGGGAGGGTTCCCCTACTAAAATAGACTACAGCAAAAAGGGTGCCCTTATTCTAACCTCTCTACTGGGCTTTTTGTGGCGGGGGGAGGGGGCTTTGGCGTGAGCCAACAAAATACTGTGGATGGACAAAATCCATTTGGCACCACTTCAAAACATGGGAGACAATTGCTTGTTGGTATTTACAGGGAAATCATCATTCCAGGGTTTCTGAAGTGGTGCAGTATTTCGTCCATCCACAGCATTAAACCTTTGATTCTTGGTTAGTCCCTGCTGAAAGTAAACGATTCGAGGGTGAGCACCCCGAGAACGGCGATCCCTCGCAGCCTCGCTTGGCAAACACCCCCCCTTCCCCGCGGCGTATCATCCTTCATGAAGCACGAGTTGTCAATAGTAGCCTTGGGCACTTTGAAGCTGGCAGTCGACAAATGAAAATAACTTTTTGGTACTTGGTGGCATTTGGCACTGGCCGTTGGCGGAACAAGTACTGGATGAAGCGTTGAGTGGTCCGCCGCTTGTTGCGTAATCCCTTCTCACGCTGCAGGCAGAGCCTGTGCAGCCGATGCAGCCAGTGCAGCCAGTGGCACACTTGCAGGACCAACAGCCTTTCGATCCTTGCGGGAGTTTTGGACTGGCCAGTTTGCTCAGCGCCGTGTTCGTAAAACAGCAAGTGCCCAAAAAATCCAATGCAAAGCCAGCTTGACTCAGGCAATCAGGCATCACGCTTGGAGGCTTCGACGCACGAACAGCTTCCGGCGTAATGCAATGCTCCAATGTTCCCTGGGCCTTTGGGAAACATTGCCTAAACCCGACCTTTGCATGGAGTCTTGCAACAAAGACAGCCCTATTCTAAAAACCATGGGCCATGCTGAAAACTACACTGGTAAGTGCCAATATCAGTACCTGATAATGTCTACGAGCCTTCGTTTGGCAGCTCTGCCCAGGCCTGGTGACAATGTTGCTGGTGTGTCGGCGCGCGCAGTGCTTCTGTCATTCTTTGGGTGTGCAAACGGCACAAGCAGCGCAGCGGATGCAGCCAGCGGCACATGATCAGCAGCCTGCAACGGGGAGGGAGGGAGGTCCCGCAAGGTACTTTGGGGATGTAACTGGAGGTCCGCGCAAGGTGTTTGCTACGCTTGTTATGCTGATGTGGTGGGTGGGGAGGGCTACTGTTGAAACTGGTACAAAGATCAAGTGGAGTGTCGCATAAGCATAGAGCTACCAGGCGCTCTTCGTGCATCAACGCCCCAAAGTGTCGACTGCGCTTAACTGTTCTTGGCATGTTTTTTGTTTTTTTCAGTTTTTGTTTTTGTTTTTTTTTTTTTTTTTTCTGTTCATTTTTAGCTGGGTGTTTGCAAAAAACCGTCAGTTTTTCGCAAGCCCATACCAAGAGAGATGTGCGGGACTCATTTCTCGCAGGCGCCTGCCCACGAACCCTGGTTCGGCAACAATGCCCAGGCATTGCTTTGCGACAGCTGCTGGTGTGATGTGGGCTGTGGAAGGATAGCAACATAATAGCCAGCTCCTCCTTTTTGATTTGTGTACTTTTTCTGGGGGGTCCTCTCTTTGGTGCATTGTGTCAAGGGATGTTAGGACTTCAAATTGTTGCCAACTAATGGGTTTTCCGAATTAAACCACTAAAAGTTAGTCACTTTTAGCAGGGGGGCAGAAAGCAACCGAGGGCATGCCATATGATTTTCGGTGTACGTCGTTGAAGTTGTTGCGCAGGCACAGCCGGTGCAAGCGATGCAGCCAGCGCAGCCGGTGCAGCCAGCGCCGCCAGTGGCAAGGGAGGTGGGTAGAGCACTGGGCATTGTGGGAGGTGGGGGTGGAGATGGAACTCGTCACAGTATATCGTTCATGAGTGAGTGGCAACATTCGCAAAAGCAGCTGAATAGCAATCTGTTCCAGCTCCACGTTCTAAAAGTGTTGTAATATTTGACCACTGCAATTGTCCAACATGGTTCATACTGCTCAGGATGTGTTGGGCTTGCGAGGCCCTCGCAAGCCGCCGTACAAAGGGGTAGTTCCCAAGATGAATGTGGCCCATGAGTGGCTTTCGGAGACTAGAGTTAAGGTGTCATGGTTGTTGAAAAAACATCTCTCGCATTTTTGCTTCTTGCTTTTCTAGTGGTTGAACTCCAAATCCACTTAGCTGCCAAAAAAAACTGAGAACTTGCTGATTTAGTGGTTTAACTTCTTGATTTTAGTGGTTGAACTCCAACCACTGAACTGCTAAAATTTGTCATTTTTTTGCTCCCCGTACCCAACTTTTCAACCAAGTTGAAAGCGGATGAGTCTTAAGGCCTGGAAGCCTGGAAGCAAACCAAAACGGCAACCGCTTCTGTTCAGCGCCCTCGGAACATATTTTTGGGGTGCTGCGATCCAGTTTGATTTTATTTGTTTGTGGCACTTCGTCCTAAAAAGCGTTCACTTAAGCCGAACATGTTTTTTTGGCACTTCGTCCATCAAATGATCCTTGAAGATGAAGGCAAGTCCTAAATCAAAGAGTTCACAGCCTTAAAATATGCCGGCAGGTTGCTTCCATTTGCTGAAACGAATCATTCCTGGACCTTCGTTCGTTACAGAAACGTGTGTCCCTTGGGTGTTTCGTAGCAGGAATTTGCCAATCGGGTGGTAATTTGGGTTCAAGCATTTTGGCTATTGCGTGGCTTATGGTCTGTTGCGTGGAGACATGTATGTTGGAATTAGTATGTCTGTTGGCTTATGTCTGTTGGACACATACCGATACCAGCAAAACGGGCGCAAATACCCACAACACGAGCGCAAATACCCGCAAAACAAGAAGCCCGGTTTGGTGAAGCAAACGTGAATTTGGGAACGAGCACGTTTTGGGTCATTGGGCGAAAATAGTTGGCCCGGGCATTTCTTTCGTGAAAAAATATGTAGCAATGGAAGGTCCAGGTTTTAATGTCCCAGTTAGTTTTTAAGGGAATCGATTTCACTACTGGAACATGTTTCGCTTTTCTGTCCAGGGGGCCGAAGCAAATGGACATTTGCGCTCTATTGGCAATTCTGCTGGCACCTTCCTCCTGCTGACCTTAAACCCCCCACTTATCATTAAGAGGGGTCCCTTTTTGTTGCGGAATCCTTTCTTCCAGGAGGATTTCCTTCCCTGATTTTTTAACTGGGGGTTCATCAATCAGAGGTCAACATTACGAACCCTTTTTTGGCCCTACTGTTCATGCATGAGTTTGCCTCCATTTGCTTAAGAATATTTTTTAGTTTCCCTTGTTGGTTTTTAAAAGGAATGCATCACTACTGGAAATATGATTATGTTTCCTGGGGCCTGAACCAAATGGAAGTTTGGGAAAGCGCCGTGTTCATGCATGAGTAGCAACATTCGTAGAAGCTTAGCGGTATATTCGAGTTGTTCAAAGCTATGCAAGGCGGTAACAAAGTCAAGTTCCAAGCGTATGTGTATGTGTGTGTGTGTCGGGATGTCCTACAGTCCTACACGATGTTGCAAGCCTTCGTGTGAAGGTTGAGTTTCTGTAGAGGATGCTGGCTGGCCTGCATCAGGTTGCTTCTGGCGTAGACTTGGCGCAGCTGGCTGGGCTTTCCAGGAAAAAAATCCGCGCTTTCGCTGCGTGTGAAGCTGTTCCGGCGTCAAAGCCTGAAAGCACAAGCAATTCGGCAGGCACCCGCCTATGAGCCCTCGTTTGGCAACACTGCCCAGGCCTGGTGTCACAGTTCCGAGTGTTCGGTGGGCGGGTTTTCGTGCATGCGAGCATCTAAAACCCCCTTGTGCATGCTTAACTCGCGGGCTGTCTCGTTTTTTGTTGGGTGCGCTTACCCAAAATCTGTTGCAACAAACATGCGTGAGGTGACGCCAGCAGTTGCTTTTTCAGGAACATGGTACGTAAGCATGGCCTCAGTTGCCCCAGGCCCCCAGGCCCGCCTTTTGACCTTTTGGTTTCCCCTTGGTCCGTTTTTAGTCATGGCTCCCCTCGAAAAGGTGAACTGTTCATTTCCAGATCTGAGATTGTGCGTAAGCCTTTTTTTGGAGGACTGTTTGTTTATATTCATGTTTTTGATTTCACTCGCGTGAGAGGGGATGCTGTCGAATCGGGGACAGGTTGTTCCTTTGCAGCATGTGGTAAAGATCCCTTAGCTCTCGGTCGCAATGTAGCTCAAAGAAGCCAACACAACTCAACAGACTTGCCTGCATTCCGTGCATAAGGCACCCGTAAGGCGCGTGGCCCTTGCCTTGTTTCCGAGCAGTAGCCCTTGGCAGCCCTTGCCTTCTTGTACACTTTGTGGTCCACTGAAAGATTCAAGATTGCGATTTTTGAGGTGCAGCATACTGCGCCTGAAAAGAACACGCCCTGCAAGGCGCGCTTCCATTCATGGCAAAGGAGGAAGGGTTGCAGAGGGCGTCACGCAAGCCAACGCATGGATTGGGCAAGGTGCGAGTACCCTCCAGTTGCTTAAGAATCTGTTTTATTTCCCCTTGTTAGTCTTCAAAGGAATTCATCACTACTGGAAATATATTTTTTTCCTGGGACCTTGGCCAACTGGAAGGTACGCAATGGCTGAACGCGATTCGACAGGGAGAATCATCACACGGCCAATTTCGGTGCAACTGGAGGCGCAGCCAGCGCTAGCGCCACACTTGCGGGAGCAGCCTAGAGAGGCAGGGGAGCGGCAGGGGTGGATAGGACTAGCCTTGGGCTGTACCGTGTTCATGAGCGTCGCATTCGCAGTTTGCAGACATCTCATTGATTTATCCGCGGGGTGATGCTCAATATGTCTTATCATGGTTTGGGACTTTGTTGTTGCAAGCCTCTGGCCAAACATCAAGTAGAGTGAGCTAGTTGCGTCACATCAGCTATGCGTCTTTACTAGCGGAAATGATGATTGCAATAATTTTACGCGAGGGCAGGTCTTGTGAGTGAAAGACCCGAAGCGTTGTGCCCGCGCAGCACCTGCCCACGATCCCTCGTTTGGCAACACAGCCCAGGCCTGGGTTGCTTACCGCTCCTGGAGTTGCGGGAGACTGCATTTCTTTCCGTGTGCGCTGTGAGCTGCGCGTAGCGGAGAGTTGCTGTGACTGCCTTGCTTTTTTTGCGCAGGCGCAGCCGGTGCAACCAATGCAGCCCGTGCAGCCTGTGCAAGCGGCGCAGCCGGTGCAGCCGGCGCCGGCGCCACACTTGCAAGAGCACCAGCCGGCAGCGGCGAGGGAGGTGCGCACAGTACTTGAGCGTTGGTCAGGGTGAACGAGGATGGGAATGCTCAATTTGATGTCCAACCTGCGTGTGCCATTAGGTTGCTGTTGTTTTCTTTTTTTGCGAGCCTTCATGTGAAGGTTGACTTTCTGTAGGGGATTGTGGCGTAGACTTGGCAAAGCTGAGCTTTCCAGGAAAGATTCTGGGTTTTCAATGCATGTGAAGCTCTTCAGGCGTCAAAGCATGAAAGCGCATTTGCCAAGTCGGGCCTACTCAAACCAGTTTTCCCATGGGAACAATTCTGCAGGCGCCTGCCTACGAGCCCTCGTTTGGCAACACAGCCCAGGCCTGGGTTGCTTACCGCTCCTGGAGTTGCGGGAGACTGCATTTCTTTCCGTGTGCGCTGTGAGCTGCGCGTAGCGGAGAGTTGCTGTGACTGCCTTGCATTTTTTGCGCAGGCGCAGCCGGTGCAGCCCGTGCAGCCCGTGCAGCCTGTGCAAACGGCGCAGCCGGTGCAGCCGGCGCCGGCGCCACACTTGCAAGAGCACCAGCCGGCAGCGGCGAGGGAGGTGCGCACAGTACTTGAGCGTTGGTCAGGGTGAACGAGGATGGGAATGCTCAATTTGATGTCCAACCTGCGTGTGCCATTAGGTTGCCGTTGTTTTCTTTTGTTGCGAGCCTTCATGTGAAGGTTGACTTTCTGTAGGGGATTGTGGCGTAGACTTGGCAAAGCTGAGCTTTCCAGGAAAGATTCTGGGCTTTCAATGCACGTGAAGCTCTTCAGGCGTCACAGCATGAAAGCGCAATTGCCAAGTCGGGCCTACTCAAACCAGTTTTCCCACGGGAACAATTCTGCAGGCGCCTGCCTACGAGCCCTCGTTTAGCAACACAGCCCAGGCCTGGGTTGCTTACCGCTCCTGAAGTTGCGGGACTCTGCATTTCTTTCCGTGTGCGCTGTGAACTGCGCGTTGCGGAGAGTTGCTGTGGCTGCCTTGCATTTTTTGTTCAGGCGCAGCCGGTGCAACCAATGCAGCCGTTGCAGCCTGTGCAGCCTGTGCAAGCGGCGCAGCCGGCGCCGGCGCCACACTTGCAAGAGCACCAGCCTACAGCGGCGAGGGAGGCGCGCAGAGTACTCGAGCTGTGGTCAGGGTGAAGGAGGATGGGACTCGCCAGTTTGGGCAGTACCTGGTTCATGCATCAGCCGCAACATTTCACAGAAGTTTTGCAGACATGCTCAAGGTTGATGTCCAAACTGCGTGTCCACTAGGATGTTGTTGTTTCCCTTTGTTACCAGCCTTCGTGTGAAGGTTGAGTTTCTGTAGAGGATTGTGGGGCTGACTTGGCAAATCTGAGCTTTCCAGGAAAGATTCAGCGTTTTCAACGCATGTGAAGCTCTGCAGGCGTCAAGGCATGAAAGCACAATTGCCAAGTCGGGCCTACCCAAACTAGTTTTTCTCACGGTGACAATTCTGCGAATTCTGCAGGCGCCTGCCTACGATCCCTCGTTTAGCAACACAGCCCAGGCCTGGGTTGCTTAACGCTCATGAAGTTGCGGGACTCTGCATTTCTTTCCGTGTGCGCTGTGAGCTGCGCGTAGCGGAGAGTTGCTGTGGCTGCCTTGCATATTTTGTTCAGGCGCAGCCGGTGCAACCAATGCAGCCTGTGCAGCCTGCACAAACGGCGCAGCCGGTGCAGCCCTCGCCGGCGCCATACTTGCAAGAGCACCAGCCTACAGCGGCGAGGGAGGCGCGCAGAGTACTCGGGCTGTGGTCAGGGTGAAGGAGGATGGGACTCACCAGTTTGGGCAGTACCTGGTTCATGCATCAGCCACAACATTCACAGAAGTTTTGCAGACATGCTCAAGGTTAATGTCCAAACTGCGTGTGCCACTAGGATGTTGTTGTTTCCCTTTGTTACCAGCCTTCGTGTGAAGGTTGAGTTTCTGTAGAGGATTGTGGCGCTGCCTTGGCAAATCTGAGCTTTCCAGGAAAGATTCAGCGTTTTCAATGCATGTGAAGCTCTGCAGGCGTCAAGGCATGAAAGCACAATTGCCAAGTCGGGCCTACCCAAACTAGTTTTTCTCACGGTGACAATTCTGCGAATTCTGCAGGCGCCTGCCTACGATCCCTCGTTTAGCAACACAGCCCAGGCCTGGGTTGCTTAACGCTCATGAAGTTGCGGGACTCTGCATTTCTTTCCGTGTGCGCTGTGAGCTGCGCGTAGCGGAGAGTTGCTGTGGCTGCCTTGCATATTTTGTTCAGGCGCAGCCGGTGCAACCAATGCAGCCTGTGCAGCCTGCACAAACGGCGCAGCCGGTGCAGCCCTCGCCGGCGCCATACTTGCAAGAGCACCAGCCTACAGCGGCGAGGGAGGCGCGCAGAGTACTCGGGCTGTGGTCAGGGTGAAGGAGGATGGGACTCGCCAGTTTGGGCAGTACCTGGTTCATGCATCAGCCGCAACATTCACAGAAGTTTTGCAGACATGCTCAAGGTTAATGTCCAAACTGCGTGTGCCACTAGGATGTTGTTGTTTCCCTTTGTTACCAGCC
The DNA here is from genome assembly GCA_963377175.1 of Effrenium voratum. Taxonomy (NCBI): domain Eukaryota; class Dinophyceae; order Suessiales; family Symbiodiniaceae; genus Effrenium; species Effrenium voratum. The sequence continues at coordinate 92,085 of CAUJNA010003868.1, forward strand.
TTCGTGTGAAGGTTGAGTTTCTGTAGAGGATTGTGGCGCTGCCTTGGCAAATCTGAGCTTTCCAGGAAAGATTCAGCGTTTTCAATGCATGTCGCTCTTCAGGCATCAAGGCATGAAAGCGCAATTGCCAAGTCGGGCCTACCCAAACCAGTTTTCCCACGGGAACAATTCTGCAGGTGCCTGCCTACGAGCCCTCGTTTGGCAACACAGCCCAGGCCTGGGTTGCTTACCGCTCCTGAAGTTGCGGGACTCTGCATTTCTTTCCGTGTGCGCTGTGAACTGCGCGTTGCGGAGAGTTGCTGTGGCTGCCTTGCATTTTTTGTTCAGGCGCAGCCGGTGCAACCAATGCAGCCGTTGCAGCCTGTGCAGCCTGTGCAAGCGGCGCAGCCGGCGCCGGCGCCACACTTGCAAGAGCACCAGCCTACAGCGGCGAGGGAGGCGCGCAGAGTACTCGAGCTGTGGTCAGGGTGAAGGAGGATGGGACTCGCCAGTTTGGGCAGTACCTGGTTCATGCATCAGCCGCAACATTTCACAGAAGTTTTGCAGACATGCTCAAGGTTGATGTCCAAACTGCGTGTCCACTAGGTTGTTGTTGTTTCCCTTTGTTACCAGCCTTCGTGTGAAGGTTGAGTTTCTGTAGAGGATTGTGGGGCTGACTTGGCAAATCTGAGCTTTCCAGGAAAGATTTAGCGTTTTCAACGCATGTGAAGCTCTGCAGGCGTCAAGGCATGAAAGCACAATTGCCAAGTCGGGCCTACCCAAACTAGTTTTTCTCACGGTGACAATTCTGCGAATTCTGCAGGCGCCTGCCTACGATCCCTCGTTTAGCAACACAGCCCAGGCCTGGGTTGCTTAACGCTCATGAAGTTGCGGGACTCTGCATTTCTTTCCGTGTGCGCTGTGAGCTGCGCGTAGCGGAGAGTTGCTGTGGCTGCCTTGCATATTTTGTTCAGGCGCAGCCGGTGCAACCAATGCAGCCTGTGCAGCCTGCACAAACGGCGCAGCCGGTGCAGCCCTCGCCGGCGCCATACTTGCAAGAGCACCAGCCTACAGCGGCGAGGGAGGCGCGCAGAGTACTCGGGCTGTGGTCAGGGTGAAGGAGGATGGGACTCGCCAGTTTGGGCAGTACCTGGTTCATGCATCAGCCGCAACATTCACAGAAGTTTTGCAGACATGCTCAAGGTTAATGTCCAAACTGCGTGTGCCACTAGGATGTTGTTGTTTCCCTTTGTTACCAGCCTTCGTGTGAAGGTTGAGTTTCTGTAGAGGATTGTGGCGCTGCCTTGGCAAATCTGAGCTTTCCAGGAAAGATTCAGCGTTTTCAATGCATGTCGCTCTTCAGGCATCAAGGCATGAAAGCGCAATTGCCAAGTCGGGCCTACCCAAACCAGTTTTCCCACGGGAACAATTCTGCAGGTGCCTGCCTACGAGCCCTCGTTTGGCAACACAGCCCAGGCCTGGGTTGCTTACCGCTCCTGAAGTTGCGGGACTCTGCATTTCTTTCCGTGTGCGCTGTGAACTGCGCGTTGCGGAGAGTTGCTGTGGCTGCCTTGCATTTTTTGTTCAGGCGCAGCCGGTGCAACCAATGCAGCCGTTGCAGCCTGTGCAGCCTGTGCAAGCGGCGCAGCCGGCGCCGGCGCCACACTTGCAAGAGCACCAACCTAAACCGGCGAGGGAGGTGCGCAGAGTACTTGGTGGATGGGACTCGCCCGTTCGGGCAGTACTTGGTCCATGCATGAGCCGCAACATTCACAGAAGTTTTGCAGACACGATTAAGCTTGCTGTTTTTGCAGGGCCAACCTGCGTGTGCCATTGGGCTGTCTTTGTATTCCTTTGCGAGGCTTCATGTGATTTTGCTCTTTTTGTGAAGGATGTTGGCTGTGTTGCGTTGGGGTGGCTTTCCAGGAAAGATTCAGCGTTTTCAACGCATGCGAAGCTCTGCAGGCGTCAAAGCATGAAAGCACAATTGCTACGGGCCTACCCAAACCAGTTTTTTCTCGGGGTGACAATTCTGCGAATTCTGCAGGCGCCTGCCTACGAGCCCTCGTTTGGCAACACAGCCCAGGCCTGGGTTGCTTAACGCTCCTGAAGTTGCGGGACTCTGCATTTCTTTCCGTGTGCGCTGTGAGCTGCGCGTAGCGGAGAGTTGCTGTGGCTGCCTTGCATTTTTTGTTCAGGCGCAGCCGGTGCAACCAATGCAGCCGTTGCAGCCTGTGCAGCCTGTGCAAGCGGCGCAGCCGGCGCCGGCGCCACACTTGCAAGAGCACCAACCTACAACGGCGAGGGAGGTGCGCAGAGTACTTGGTGGATGGGACTCGCCAGTTCGGGCAGTACTTGGTCCATGCATGAGCCGCAACATTCACAGAAGTTTTGCAGACACGATTAAGCCTGCTGTTTTTGCAGGGCCAACCTGCGTGTGCCATTAGGCTGTCTTTGTATTCCTTTGCGAGGCTTCATGTGATTTTGTTCTTTTTGTGCAGGATGTTGGCTGTGTTGCGTTGGGGTGGCTTTCCAGGAAAAATTAAGCGTTTTCAACGCATGTGAAGCTCTGCAGGCGTCAAAGCATGAAAGCACAATTGCCAAGTCGGGCCTACCCAAACCAGTTTTTCTCACGGTGACAATTCTGCGAATTCTGCAGGCGCCTGCCTACGAACCCTCGTTTGGCAACACAGCCCAGGCCTGGGTTGCTTAACGCTCCTGAAGTTGTGGGACTCTGCATTTCTTTCCGTGTGCGCTGTGAGCTGCGCGTAGCGGAGATTTGCTGTGGCTGCCTTGCATTTTTCGTTCAGGCGCAGCCGGTGGAACCAATGCAGCCGTTGCAGCCTGTGCAGCCTGCGCAAACGGCGCAGCCGGTGCAGCCGGCGCCAGCGCCACACTTGCAAGAGCACCAGCCTACATCGGCGAGGGAGGCGCGCAGAGTACTCGAGCTGTGGTCAGGGTGAAGGAGGATGGGACTCGCCAGTTTGGGCAGTACCTGGTTCATGCATCAGCCGCAACATTCACAGAAGTTTTGCAGAGATGCTCAAGTTTAATGATGTTGTTGTTTCCCTTTGTTACCAGCCTTCATGTGAAGGTTGAGTTTCTGTAGAGGATTGTGGCGCTGACTTGGCAAATCTGAGCTTTCCAGGAAAGATTCAGCGTTTTCAATGCATGGGAAGCTCTTCAGGCGTCAAAGCATGAAAGCGCATTTGCCAAGTCGGGCCTACCCAGACCAGTTTTCCCACGGGAACAATTCTGCAGGCGCCTGCCTACGAGCCCTCGTTTGGCAACACAGCCCGGGCCTGGGTTGCTTAACGCTCCTGAAGTTGCGGGACTCTGTATTTCTTTCCGTGCGCGCTGTGAGCCGCGCCCTAGCGGAGAGTTGCTGTGACTGTGTTGCATTTCTTGTTCAGGCGCAGCCGGTGCAACCAATGCAGCCGTTGCAGCCGGTGCAGCCTGTCCAAACGGCGCAGCCAGTGCAGACAGCGCCGGCGCCACACTTGCAAGAGCACCAGCCTACAGCGGCGAGGGAGGTGCGCAGAGTAATTACTTGAGCATTGGTCAGGGTGAGGGCGGAATGGATTTTCTTTTGGGGTCGGTACTGTGTCTATAAATGACAAGCAACACTCGTAGAAGTTTGCACCAGCTTTGCAAGATGGTGCCAAGGTAGATGTCCAATGTGTGTCTGGCTGTGTTGGTGTTGTCCTCGTGTGAAGGGCATGTTCCTGTGAATCAACCTGGGTGTGTCCCTTCAGGGTGCTTCTGTCGCAGAGTTGGCAAAGCTGGGTTGCGCTGAAAGACTCAATGCTTTCAGCACATGTAAAGCTCCTTGATGAATCAAAGCCTTGCAGCACCATGCCCGGATCAAGCCAGCTTTCACACATGGGCAAGTCTGCAGGGGTTCTTCAGCAAGAGTTTGTGTTTTTTTTGCATTTCTCGGTTGCGCCTTCAGCATTGATCAGAAGAATGGAGGATGTGTTCCGGCAGAAGCTCACTTCCTGAGCTCATGGATGTTGTTTTTTGGCAAGAGCATTTGAGTGGTCAGAAACCAAATTTATCCTTGTTGGGCAACCCCTCAGGACGCGAGGATGTTACTTTATGATTGCAAGAACTAGACGCTAAGGCAGCACTTGTGGGCGAAAGCCTCCGAAGTTGCGAGACTCTTTATTTCTTTCCGTGCTTTTGTGTGTGTGTGCTGTGGGCCATGTGTACCGGAAATGACTGTGACTGTGCTTCTTGCATTTCTTGCGCAGGCGCAGCCGGTGCAACCGATGCAGCCGCCGCAGCCTGTGCAAACAGCGCAGCCTGTGCAGCCAGCACCGGCACCGCCTGCAGCGGCGAGGGAGGTGCGCAGAGTACTTGAGCGTTGGGCAGGGTGATGGAGGATGGGACTCGTCAGTTCGGGCAGTACTTGGTCAATGCCTGGGCCGCAGCATTCCCAAAGTTTGCAGACATGCTTATGCTTGCTGTCTTTTGCAGGGCCAAGGTGATGTCCGACCTGTGTGTGCCATCAGGATGTCTTTGCTCTCCTCCTTTTTTGCGAGCCTTCATGTGTGAAACTGTAGTTTTGGTACAGGATGCTGGCTGTGCTGCGTCGGGGTGGTTTGTGGCGCTGACTTGGCAAAGCTGAGCTTTCCAGGAAAGATTCAGCGTTTTCAATGCGTGGGGAGCTCTTCAGGCGTCAAGGCATGAAAGCGCAATTGCCAAGTCGGGCCGAGTCAAACCAGTTTCCCCTCGTGAGCAAATCTGAAGGCGCCTGCCTACGAGCCCTCGTTTGGCAACACAGCCCAGGCCTGGGTTGCTTAACACTCCTGGAGTTGCTGGACTCTGAATTTCTTTCCGTGCGCGCTGTGAGCCGCACCCTAGCGGAGAGTTGCTGTGACTGTGTTGCATTTCTTGTTCAGGCGCAGCCGGTGCAACCAATGCAGCCGTTGCAGCCGGTGCAGCCTGTCCAAACGGCGCAGCCAGTGCAGACAGCGCCGGCGCCACACTTGCAAGAGCACCAGCCTACAGCGGCGAGGGAGGTGCGCAGAGTAATTACTTGAGCATTGGTCAGGGTGAGGGCGGAATGGATTTTCTTTTGGGGTCGGTACTGTGTCTATAAATGACAAGCAACACTCGTAGAAGTTTGCACCAGCTTTGCAAGATGGTGCCAAGGTAGATGTCCAATGTGTGTCTGGCTGTGTTGGTGTTGTCCTCGTGTGAAGGGCATGTTCCTGTGAATCAACCTGGGTGTGTCCCTTCAGGGTGCTTCTGTCGCAGAGTTGGCAAAGCTGGGTTGCGCTGAAAGACTCAATGCTTTCAGCACATGTAAAGCTCCTTGATGAATCAAAGCCTTGCAGCACCATGCCCGGATCAAGCCAGCTTTCACACATGGGCAAGTCTGCAGGGGTTCTTCAGCAAGAGTTTGTGTTTTTTTTGCATTTCTCGGTTGCGCCTTCAGCATTGATCAGAAGAATGGAGGATGTGTTCCGGCAGAAGCTCACTTCCTGAGCTCATGGATGTTGTTTTTTGGCAAGAGCATTTGAGTGGTCAGAAACCAAATTTATCCTTGTTGGGCAACCCCTCAGGACGCGAGGATGTTACTTTATGATTGCAAGAACTAGACGCTAAGGCAGCACTTGTGGGCGAAAGCCTCCGAAGTTGCGAGACTCTTTATTTCTTTCCGTGCTTGTGTGTGTGTGTGCTGTGGGCCATGTGTACCGGAAATGACTGTGACTGTGTTTCTTGCATTTCTTGCGCAGGCGCAGCCGGTGCAACCGATGCAGCCGCCGCAGCCTGTGCAAACAGCGCAGCCTGTGCAGCCAGCACCGGCACCGCCTGCAGCGGCGAGGGAGGTGCGCAGAGTACTTGAGCGTTGGGCAGGGTGATGGAGGATGGGACTCGTCAGTTCGGGCAGTACTTGGTCAATGCCTGGGCCGCAGCATTCCCAAAGTTTGCAGACATGCTTATGCTTGCTGTCTTTTGCAGGGCCAAGGTGATGTCCGACCTGTGTGTGCCATCAGGATGTCTTTGCTCTCCTCCTTTTTTGCGAGCCTTCATGTGTGAAACTGTAGTTTTGGTACAGGATGCTGGCTGTGCTGCGTCGGGGTGGTTTGTGGCGCTGACTTGGCAAAGCTGAGCTTTCCAGGAAAGATTCAGCGTTTTCAATGCGTGGGGAGCTCTTCAGGCGTCAAGGCATGAAAGCGCAATTGCCAAGTCGGGCCGAGTCAAACCAGTTTCCCCTCGTGAGCAAATCTGAAGGCGCCTGCCTACGAGCCCTCGTTTGGCAACACAGCCCAGGCCTGGGTTGCTTAACACTCCTGGAGTTGCTGGACTCTGAATTTCTTTCCGTGCGCGCTGTGAGCCGCACCCTAGCGGAGAGTTGCTGTGACTGCCTTTGCAATTCTTGCGCAGGCGCAGCCGGTGCAACCAATGCAGCCCGTGCAGCCTGTGGAAGCGGCGCAGCCGGTGCAGCCGGCGCCGGCGCCACACTCGCAAGAGCACCAGCCTACAGCGGCGAGGGAGGTGCGCAGAGTACTTTAGCATGGGTCTGGGTGAGGGCGTTTCCCTTCAAAACCACTCCAAAAGGGGTAGCCACACCCATGTTTATCCGGCGATCTGTGTTCTTTGCATTTCTTCGGTTCCAGCAAAGGTGCGAGTTGTCAGCATTGACCAAAAAAACGAAGAGAATGTCTTCCGGCAGACACTCGCTTCCAGAGCTCATGCAGATTGATTTTGTGTGAAGAGCAATTGAGTGGTGAATAAACAAATCCTTGTTGGGCAAACCTCTCAGGACGCGATGAACTTTAAACTGTATGACTGCAAGAACTAAAGGCTAGGGCAGCTCTTGTGGGCGAAAGCCTCGCAGTGCTACTGAAGTTGCGAGAGAGAGAGAGAGAGAGAGTGTGTATTTCTTTCCGTGCATGTGTGTGCTGTGAGCCGCGCATGCCGGAAATGACTGCGACTGTGTTCCTTGCATTTCTTGCGCAGGCGCAGCCGGTGCAACCGATGCAGCCGCCGCAGCCTGTGCAAACAGCGCAGCCTGTGCAGCCAGCACCGGCACCGCCTGCAGCGGCGAGGGAGGTGCGCAGAGTACTTGAGCGTTGGGCAGGGTGATGGAGGATGGGAGTCGTCAGTTCGGGCAGTACTTGGTCAATGCCTGGGCCGCAGCATTCCCAAAGTTTGCAGACATGCTTATGCTTGCTGTCTTTTGCAGGGCCAAGGTGATCTCCAACCTGCATGTGTGTGCCATTAGGATGTCATTGTTTTCCTTTGTTTGCGCCTTCATGTGAAAGTTGAGTTTGTGTGCAGGATGCTGGTTGTGTTGTGTCGGGGTGGTTTTTGTGGGCGTAGACTTGGCAAAACTGAACTTTCCAGGAAAGTTTCAGAATTTTCAATGCATGTGAAGCGTTGCAAGCGTCAAAAGTCAAACCAGTTTCCCCACGTGAACAATTCTGCAGGCGCCTGCCTACGAGCCCTCGTTTGGCAACGCAGTCCAGGCCTGGGTTGCGTGGCACTGCTGTACCGAAGTTGCGGGACTCTGTATTTCGTTCCGTGTGCCGCGCGTAGCGGAGAGTTGCTGTGGCTGCCTTTCATTTTTTGTTCAGGCGCAGCCGGGGCAACCAATGCAGCCGGTGCAGCCTGTGCAAGCGGCGCAGCCGGTGCAGCCAGCGCCGGCACCATACTTGGAGCAACAGCAGCCCACAGCGAGGGAGGCGCACAGAGTACTTGAGCAATGGGCTAGGTGATGGCCCCCCAAGCTGAAAAGTACTATTTATCTGACTGGCTGGCCGCATTTGGCATATATTTAGAGTATACTTGAGCTGCCTGATCGTGACGACAGGGTCAAACACTTTGCAAGTTTTGCCCCCAGTGATATTGAATGTGTGTGTGTGTGCGCGTGTCAGCAGGATTTGGGGACGTTCTTGTGGCAAACCTTCAGTGCACAGATCACATTGAGCAAGTTGTGCTTCACCAGTGAGGTCTCAGCATAGACTTAGCCACAGGATTATTACAATAATTTATGTCAAACAATGTTTGGGTGAAAGCCTCAACATGCTGTTCCCGGACATTGATTTTGCACATTGGGCAATGAGTCAGGCAGCTGCCTACGAACCCTCGTTTGGCAACACAGCTGAGGCCTGGATTGCTCAACGAGGTCAATGGGACCAAAGTTGCTAGTCTACGTATTTCTGTCCGTTTGTGTTGTGAGCTGTCCGTACGGGCAATCGCTGTGACAATGCTGTGCACGTTTCTCATGCAGGCACAGCCGACACAACCGACGCAGCCGGTGCAACCGGCGCAGCTGGTGCAGCCAGCACCGGCACCGCACTTGCAAGACCAGCAGGCTGGTGCAGCGAGGGAGGTGCGCAGAGCACTTGAGCCATTGGGTGTGGTGAGGGGCCACACAGCTGGCAATTAGTGTGTTTATGAACCGGTGGCCACACATTGCCAGGTGTTTGTTTGTATATGCATATGTATATATTAACATATTTACATATTCAAGTTGTTTGGTCTTAATAACAGAGCAACACCCCTCGCAAGTTTAGAACCCCACTGATGCTGGATGTGTGTGTGTGTGTGTCAGCAGGATGTGGGTCCGTTCTTGTGGCAAGCCTTCAGCGCAAAGATCACACGGAGCGAGCAGCGCTTCATCAGTCAGGCCCCAGCATTGGGTTAGCTGTGTGAGTTAGGACGGGATGATTGCAACAATTTCATGTCAGAGTTGGTTTGTGCCAGAAAGCCTTGAACCAGCTTCACACCGAAAACCAGGGGACGGCTGGAGATGTAAACTAGATTTGTGGAACATTGAACCAGGCTGCTTTAGGCGCTGACATCTTTCTACATTTCCATTCAATGCCAAAGGAGTTTGTTTATCATGGACTGGGACACGTCAGGTCTGCAGTTTGCATTTTTCAGGGGGGCGGCCTTGAAACAGCATGGGTTTGGGCCGGCGTGAACTGTTGGAGAGACGTCAGAGAATGGAAGGACCCACACGGCAAACAAAGTGCGCCCTCAAACATTCACGTTGCATTTTCAGACAGTCCCCACCTGTTTATTGGTGGGAATGGGGTTTCTTGCGCAGGCGCAGCCAGTGCAACATGTGCAACCGGCGCAGCCGGTGCAGCCAGCGCCGGCAGCACACTTGGAGCAACAGCAGCCTGCAGGAACGAGGGAGGCGCACAGAGTGATTCAGCATTGGGCTGGGTGAGGGGCCCTACAGCTGGTAAGTACTGTTTTTATGACTGGCTGGCCGCATGTGGCATATTTTAGAATATACTGTAGCACTTAAGTTGTCTGATTGTGACGACAGGGTCAGACGCAGGCAGCTGCCTACGAACCCTCGTTTGACAGCACAGCTGAGGCCTGTGTTGCTCAACAAGATGAATGGGACCAAAGATGCTAGTCTACGTATTTCTGTCCGTTTGTGCTGTGAGCCGTCCATATATGGGCAATCGCTGCGACAATGCTGTGCACGTTTCTCATGCAGGCACAGCCGACACAACCGACGGTGCAACCGGCGCAGCCGCTCCTGCAAGACCCGCAGCCTGATGCACCGAGGGAGGCGCGCAGAGCACTTGAGCAATTGGGCGTGGTGAGGGGCCATACAACTGGCAATTACTGTGTTTTTGAACTGGTGGCCACACATTGCCAGGCGTATTTTGTACATGCATAATATATATATATATATATGACATCTTTAGTTTGTTTAGTGATGCTGGATCAGGATGTGGGTCCGTTCTTTAAGCCATCAGGGCACAGATCAGAGTTAGCCGTGTGAGTTAGGATGGGTTGATTGCAAACGGAATCATGTTGAAGGAATTTGTTTATCATGGACTGGAGAACGTCGGGTTTGCAGCTGAAGTTTTTTCAACAAGGCCTTGCACGGGTGTGGCCGGCTTGAAGGAGAGGCGTCAGAGAATGGAAGGAGAAAACAAAAAGCGGCAAACAAAATGCACCCTCAACCATGCACGTTGCATTTTCAGATGGCCCCACCTGTTTATTGGTGGGAATGGGGTTTCTTGCGCAGGCGCAGCCAGTGCAACATGTGCAACCGGCGCAGCCGGTGCAGCCAGCGCCGGCAGCACACTTGGAGCAACAGCAGCCTGCAGGACCGAGGGAGGCGCACAGAGTGATTGAGCATTGGGCTGGGTGAGGGGCCCCACAGCTGGTAAGTACTGTTTTTATCGCATTTGGCACATATTCAGAATGCAATTGGGTTGTCTGATCGTGACGACAGGGTCAAACACTTGCTAGTTTAGCCCCCTAGTGAAATTGAAGGTGTATGTGTGCGTGTCATTCTTGTGGCAAACCTTCAGTGCAAAGGTCGCATTGAGCAAGCTGCGCTTCCTCAGTAAGTCCCCAGCGTAGAGTTAGCGACGGGATTATTGCAATAACCTCTGTCAAACAAGCTTGTTGCGGAGGAAAGCCTCAACGTGTTGTGCCCGGATTCATTGATTTCGCGCGCTGGGCAACGACGCAGGCAGCTGCCCACGAACCCTCGTTTGGCAACACAGCTGAGGCCTGGATTGCCCAACAAGATCAATGGGAGCAAAGTTGCTAGTCTTTCTGTCCGTTTGTGCTGTGAGCCATCCGTATGGAAGGTGTGTATTTTTCGTGCAGGCACAGCCGACGCAGCCGGTGCAACCGACGCAGCAGCAGCCAGCACCGGCACCGCACTTGCAAGACCAGCAGCCTGATGCAGCGAGGGAGGTGCGCAGAGCACTTGAGCCATTGGGCGTGGTGAGGGGCCATACAGCTGGCAACTTCTGTTGCCAGGCGATTTTTGTTCAACTTGTTTGACCTTGATGACAGAACAAAACCCTTGCAAGTTTATAGAATCCCCGTGATGCTGGATGCGTGCGTGTGTGCGCTTGTGTCAGCAGGATGTGGGTCCGTTCTTGCAGCAATCCTTTAGTGCAAAGATCACATGGTGCAAGCTGTGCTTCATCAGTGAGTCCCTTGCATAGAGATAGCGATCAGCTGATTGCAAAAACATGTTAACATGGGTTATTTTGCGTGATCTCCTCGACGTGTGGTGCCCGGAATCATTGATTCCGCGCACTGGGCAATGACGCAGGCAGCTGCCTACAAACCCTCGGTTGGCAACACAGCTGAGGCCTGGATTGCTCAGCAGCATCAATGGGACCAAAGTTGCAAATCCACGTATGTTTGTCCGTTTGTGCCGTTCTTGTGGGTAGTTGCTGCAACTATGCGTTGCACGTTTCTCCTGCAGGCACAGCCGGCGCAGCCGGCGCAGCCGGTGCAGCCAGCACCGGCACCGCACTTGCAAGACCCGCAGCCTAATGCTGCGAGCGAGGTGCGCAGAGCACTTGAGCATTGGGCAGGGTGGGGGAGGATGAGACCAGGGAGGAAGCCAGCTGTGTCCCATCAGGGTGCTGTCCACCTAGAGCTGCCAAAGCTCGGTTTTTCACAAATGGCAACACAGCATTTGCGTGTTAAGATCCTGCCCCCTCGAAAATAGAATATGGCACGGGAGGGGTGTTTCCATCTGTCAGAATGGCGGGGCAATGCGTCGGCATCGCACACTAAAACCAAAATATTGCCCCCAAACACAACTGCAATATACACCTCCCCAGATATGGTTTTCCAATTTCCACTTCAGACCTCCCCAAAACCGCCCCAAGCCCGCACTCTCAATGTTCAGGCGCCGTTGTCATCCATTGGTTTTGAGGTTTCTGCCTTGGTTTGCCTTGCGTTGCTTTGTTCTAGGCTTCCCCCTTGCTTTTTTTGAAGAATGGGAGAGAAGGGGTGCAAGTTGCAGGAATGGGTGCAAAGCAGCCCCAGAAATGGAAGTGGTGGCTAGCAATGATCTAGCCCGGATTTGTAAGTAGCTTACAGTCACTGCAGGGACGAACGGATGGTTGCTGGTGAGATTTGTGACCAGCGATAATCAGGGCAAAGTGGGGTGAGGCATGTTTCGATCCTAGACCCCCCTCAAACAAAAACATACAAGGAAGGACTCACCGCTTTGACGAGAGGAGACTCGGAAGAGAAGAACGGCCAGCAAAGGAATCCTGGACGTGAATCCCCACCTGAATGGTGTTCACTACAGGGTCTCTTATTAAGATGTTCTACCCAAATCAAATGATCCAAAATGACAGGGTTTCCGAGCCATTTCTCTTGTTGGTGGCAATCGTTGCAAAGGAACCAGCAGCAGACTTCAACTTTTGACTGGGGGGAAATCCACTGACCCCTGCATATGAGAATGATCTTTCTGCGTTTCATGCTTTGGCCTGTCAGGAGCCTTCAGTGCGCGAGGCTGGGTTTCTCATTGTTGTAGCTCAGAGGCATGCCCCCTCCTTTCGTTCATTTGTTGGGAGCTGAGAGAAGTCCTGGCTGGTTAACCTTTTGAAAGCTTCCCACGTTGTGGGCTTATCCCAAAAGAGGATCACCCTCTAGGCCTGGTGGCCAGTCAGGAAGGCTTGCATTGGCCCAAAGCTAGGCCGTTGCGAGGGTCAAGCGCTCGAGATCGCATCTCGGGCCCCAAAGTTAACTGCCAGTCACCAGAACATCAATCGAAACGGCCGAAGGCAACTTTGGAGATGCTTGGATTTGCCGTCGGCCGGAATGAGCAGCTTAAGTGAACCGTTTGCAGGCCGTAAAGTGAATGACCGCACAGCCCCCCCCCCCATCACCCTCAGAGCAAGGCTCCCCTTGTAGAAGCTGGCTCTTGGCTTTCTGGGCTAAGGGACCTTTAAGCACCAACAGGAAAAGCCTTATGGCCCCACAAGTGATGCTTACACCTCCTAAAAGGTGAGGTTTATGGCCCTTTGCCAAGCATGACCCAACTGAATGTGGTTTTAACTTGCTTGCTATTGGGTAAGGACATAGTTAGACTCCAACTGTTTGCTTGAAATGCTTGGGGTTTTCCTTTGAAGCCACAAGAAGTCTTCAACTTCTGCGGAGGGATCGATCCGCGACACCAAGTTTTTGGGGGTTCCCAGTCACGCCTTCGGTTGCCTTCCGCGCCTTCGCCATGCTGGGCGCTGGTTTTGCATTGGACCCGGCCCCGCTCCCGTGCGCTCGAGTCGCCCGGCCACTGCCCCGCGGTGTGGCAGGCAGGGACCGCGTTTGCGGTAAAACGCCCCCTTTTTTGGGTGCGGCTTCTTTCTTTTTTCTTTTTTTTGGGGGGGGATATTTTGTTTGGTTGGTTTAAAAAGGGGAACCAAAAGGATTGAGAAGTCCACCTATATTGAGACACGCCCATATTCCCCGAAGTCACCGCAGGAATTGGTCTTGGCTCCAAGCTGAGCGTTTCAAGTTTCAATGTGCCACTTGCTTTCTCGCAACAGGGCACTTCTGTGTCGTTTCGGGTATTAAGGTGGATGCCTTATAGACCCAACTGGTCTTGGCTGGTGCTCCTGGCTTACGATGTTCTGTCAACATTTCCAGTAGGACTCAAAAAGCTGTTGCATAAAGACTGGGGGAAGTACTAGCTTTGCCATGTACTGGGAACCCCACTTGTTCATGACATATGGGTCATATGGGCTTTTTTAATATTTCCCTGTAATTCCAATTTCAGCATCGCGTCTTGGACCCATCGTCTTTCTTTCTTGCCCCTTGGGCAAATCGAGCTTTGATCTTTTGGTCCCCTTGATCCATTTTTAGCGGCCCCAGGTGATCGCCTTGGATTTTTCAGGTCCCCAACTGGCAACTGCGGTTTGGGAAGACCCTGTCGGTGGCAAAAGTTCACACTTCCTTCTGGCCAATCTACTCAACATGTAAGCACTGCCTCTTTAAAGTGATGCCTAAGGGGCGAATAAAGTGAGACCTACACCGACAGAAACGGCCGGACCGGCCAGCCGAAGCGTTTCCACACGTGAGGTGGCAAGGCCGCTTTCGCCTTCTCGAGCCTCGGAGTGATGCGTTTCTGGGTTTTCAAGCTACTTTGGAGGAGTAGATGTATGTAATTTATAGATATACATATATGTATACATGCCTCTACACATATATTTATGATTTCCCATGATTTTGAACCGCTCTTTGCAATAACCGCAGGCTCGCCTTTAATGGGCCGAAAAGGTGACCCGAAAGATGAACCTTTTTCCAGGTCCTTAGGGGCAGAGAAATCAATCTCTGTCCCGGAGCCTCGGCAAGCAAGCTGGTTTCTTCATCAGGTTTCTTAAGGACTTGGTTCCTGAAAATGGATGGTCACGTGTCCAGGCTCCTTTGCATACTATCTCATGCTCTTTTGATTCTTTTTGTTGAGCCAGAAAGTTTGGAGAGTCACAAAGGGGTTCAAGCACCGCGGGCTTACACCGTTCCATTCTTGCTTTAGCGAGTAAACCAATCGCAATCCACCGTACATCACGGGTTTTCCCTGCAAATGACCCGCAGGAACACAAAAAGGAGATTGCCCCAACATGGCATCGCTCTAAAAGTTGGTGAGCCGTCGGGTTTTATGGGAATGTGCACAAGGGTGTACTTCATTGCAATATACGTCTAACAGTAGTTCTCTAGTGTGTTCACCCAACCTTCTTTGGCAAGCCCAGACATGTCGTAAGGATTGCGTCCCATCCTATGAAAAGACGGATCCGTGGAAAGAATGGAGAAGAACGGCTAGAAAACTTGTATTCTTATGAGTGGTAATGACTGTTTTGGGGATAGGCGGGGGGGGGGGCTCTACAAACCTCTTTGTCTCTCTTAGAGTGCGTAAATCAGTAACATGATGACGTTTGCTTACCCTTTTGAAAGTGCGCGTACCCTGAAATGACTCCGCCAACGGCCCACGGCAGTTTTTAACCCTGAACCAAGCATGTGCATTTGTTCTGGCCGCTGTCGACTCTGGATGTGGGGCTTCCCAGCCATGTGGCCGGAGTGCCCATGATATACGTGTCATATGGAAGTCGCCCCAAAGGTCCTTGCAGTTAGAGATTTGAAGGAGAAGCGCTCCGTCTTATGTGCTGTCCCGCTAAAGCTCCGAGTGGACCTTGCGAACGTGGTTGCTTCGCAGAAGTTGTGTGAACATTTGCCCCTCGAGAGCCCGCGATGCATGCAAAAGCTAGCAGCATTTCCTGGAACAAATCGCCCCACGCCCAGCATGCATCCGCATCTGCACCGGCAGTAAGTAATATACACATATTATAAACGTTGGTATATATGTGTCAATGCACGCTGCACTGGGTATATCAACGAATCAATCAGTGCTCAAAATGGCCATCAGCAAAAGGTCACTGAGTTGCTGATGGGAATTTAAATAGCACCTGAAGCCAGGGCATGTGCAAATGCACATGTATGTATATGTATACATATGACGATAAAGATATGCAAGCAACGGCCTGTAACACATGTATTTAATGCGTATATAGATAAACGGACACCTAAACAAACAAGCATAAGCACATAAGCTTCATACATGCATTTATATATCTATATACATACATGCACATGTACATTATATTCAGATATATCTTGTTGTCATGTCAGCGTACCTACTCCGTTCCTTGGTGAAGCTTTCAGCGCCTTAGGCCGCCTTGGGACCGCCTCGCTTGCGCGGGCGCCGGCGGTTTCTACGCCCTCAGCGGTGGCTTCCGCCGCCGCAAAACGGCCGCGCGATCGCGGCGGTGGAGGCAGCCGAAAGAGGTGCCTTCGAACGACGTCAACTCGTCGGTGGGAATGTGGCCAGATCGAGTGTACCCTTGGGGTACCCATGGATTTGACTTGATTGCTAGTGGGTAACGGGTCTTTAGACTTTAACTTTTTGGTTAGTTTCCTTATCGATGCAGTAAGAGTCCCCTGGTTGGGCGACCTTAACCTGCTCGTGTACTTCCTGTTCTGCTTTTGCCTGGGTCCAAGGAACAGGCCTTGGGCCTTCTGCAAGAAGCGTCCCCCACAGCAACCCCCCACATCAGCTGCCCAAAAACGGATCAAGTCCAGATCAGAGTCCAAGAGTCCCAAGGAGCCATTCCAATCCCCAAGCCGTCGGGCACAAGCCCAAGCCAAGACGTCTGGCAGGATGAAGGATTGGCGTGGAACATGTTTCCAGCTTTGCGGCATCAATTGAAACGGTTTTTTGGTGCTTGATGTAGGGGGAAATCCCGCAAAAAGGACATAAGGAAGCAACTTCACTGGATGTTTGGACACGAAGGGAAACCACGACTTGGTTGCTGCAAGGACCCCTCTGTAAAACGTGAAAATCACTTTTTCCAGGCTCAATTTGGAAAACCCTAAGGATTTCCAATGGGGCCACCGCCCCGTGAAAAGGAACTCCCTCACTGGGGAAACACGCCCTTTGAGTCCGCGTGAGTGGTTTCTCGGGCCATCCCGTTGCATCCGCCAGCTTGGAGGTTGAATGGATCTAGGTCTAACCGGCCCTCCATGATCAGGTCATCAACATGCATTGCAATCATCATCCCTTCTACATCAGTTGAACAAAGACTTCCATGCCGCAGGGGTCCGTCCGTTTTTTGGGAGAGGAGTTCATCCCCTAACCTTTCTATTCAAACTTTGATTGTTTTCCCGCGACTTGCGCCCTTGAAGAGAAGGGGCTCTTTCAGCCAGTGATAGCATCCTGTGGAATATTTCCTTCAGACACCGGTTTTTCAGGGAGCTTCCGAACAGCTCGCGAATTTATCCCGGTAGGAACTCTACTGCCTCATCCAGGGAAAGCTAGGTCTGACGTTTATAGTCAAAACGCAACATGTGCTTGGGGTTGGCATAGCAACAAGCTTCTTCCCCGAAGCGATTGCTTGCAAGGTTCTATCTTGATTCCATGAATTCTGGTAACCATTGATTGGTGGTTTGGCTTTGTGGTTTGGGGATGGGAACCCTCGGTTCTTGTAAAGGGTAAATGGGAAACTACGCCCTAACCACAAAACCACAAACTAGAGGGAAGCTGATTACTTCCAGATCTTGATTGTGCAAGCAACCAGTTGCCACAGCCTTCTACAATGAGGATGTTGGTTCAAGACGTTTGCCCCCAAAGCACCAAGTCCCCCGAGCCCCCTCCCCAACCCCCCAGACCCAAGTTCCATAGCCGTCCCTGTTTGTTCCACTCCCTCGTTGGAACAGCAAAGGGCCACCCCAGTGAAGAAGCGGTTCATGTTTAAGATGTGCCCTTGCTGCTGCCCTTGTGCTTCTTGTTTCCCCCTCAAATTTACGGAGCTGAACACGATTCTCAAGGTGGTTTTTTTGTTGCGTTGCCTTTTTACCGCTGGGGGGGGGGGGCCTGCAAAGAACACTGGTAAATCACATAAACTCATTTGCCACAGGTTGGGACTAAGCGTCACTCAAAAACATGACATGGCGTTGTGCTCCCCACAGGCAACCAGTCTCCAGCTGTATGCTGAGTAAGCTTATCCTGAAAACTCAGCACTCCCTCCACTCCAGCAAAACCAAAATAAAGATCAAACTACTTCAACATGCGGGCGTCCTGTTTAGGGCACCCCCTCAAACGAAAGAAACAGATGAATGTCCATTGGTTTTCCTTTAGACCCATCCCACAAAGCTTGAACGTGAAGGTTTTGCGCGTGTTGGGCTTGGATATATCCACGGCCTGCTTTACTGGACCCACAGCAGCTGCCCTCCCTGCAAAGGTCAAGTCCTGTCCGCTTCTATGATTGTTGGATAGAGGGGGGCCATGAATTACCCTCCCACCTAACATGGAAGTGCACAGACCCCTGTAGAAAGACGGCTTTCCTCTTGGAAAGGGCCTTTTTGCACTTCCATGTCAGTTGGTGGGAGGGTATGTGATGTGTAACTGGCCCAAGTATATCCTGTAAGGGCTTCCTGTGCCCTCACTCGCATGGCTTGAGGCAGACATAAAGGCGGCCGAGGCCGCGCTTACGCAAGGAGCCCGTATGCTCCACTGGTTGGCCAAGATTCCTGACTTCCAATTGCTCACTTGCCCAACGCCGACCCTTGTAACCTTTGGGTTTTCCGTTTTTGGTCCAAAGCTCCCAAAAGGTTCGCCTTTCATTTCTGGGGCCTTTGGGCAGCTGAGATTGACTATGGATAACTCTTTCCATTTGGTGGGACATATCTTTACTTGGTGGCTTTCCCCGATGGTCATCCCATGTGAAGGACTTGTTGCAGTGATTTGACAATCAGGCGGAACAGGCGCGGCAAAAATATGCATGTCGGCTGTTGAATTGAAGCTTGCGTGCGTGTAAGGCAACCCATTTTTGTTGGTGTCCGGAAATGGGACCCTCGAGAACTTGCCAGCGCAGCGTTGGATTCTCGAGGTGCCTTGGGCATCATGGCAAGGTTCAACGCACCCAAAGAACATCCCCTTGTGCTGGTTTGCGCATCATTCTAGTAGACCCTTGCTTGAGGCTCTCAAATTGCTGTGCGAACCATGGATGGGCCCCGTATTTGTTTTCGGCTATGTGGGTGTGTTGGTCTTGAGGGCGCCCTTTTTGGTGAGGTGGCTTCACACGTTGTTTTAGGGAAAAGCCTCCAATTTTTGAGACACACAGACCCGTGAGGAGCAACAAAACCGGGACAGCGGCCCGGCCCAAACCGCCGGCGACCTGAGTTGGACCCTGAGGCGTCGTTCGCTGCTGCCATGGAGTATACACTTGGGTCAGGTAAAAGCGTAAGGCGGATGATTTATAGCGAGCTCACCGATTCGGGCGTATAACGAGCTCACCATGATAAAGATCCTTTACCTGGGGATCCCTTAATTCAGCTTTGTGGGGTATATTGAGTTTTGCATGTTGGTCCAGCGACCCTTTGGTCCCTTCTCTAGGCCATTTCCCCATGCGACTTCAGCGCAAAAATCAACTGACACAGCCTGTTGAGAGCTGTGCTCCAGGGGATAAAGGGATTAGCCGGAACAGCAGGAGTCGTGTGTTGCGTGCTGTGTTGTAGATGTCGCGTGCTGTGTTGTAGTTGTCGTGTGTTTGTTGTTTGTTGTGTGTGTGTGTTTTGTAGGTGTTGTGTGGGTTTTGAGTGTGTGTGTGCTGTGTTGTGGGTGTTGTGTCTGTGTGTGTGTTTTACATGTTGTGTGTTATGTGTGTGTGTGTGTTTGTGTGGTTGTGTTGGCTGTGAGCTCTGTGTGTGTGTGTGTGTTCTGTATTGCTTGGGGGTTGCACGTTTGCGTGGGTGTAGGGGTATGTGTGTGTGTGTGTGCTTGTTGCGTGGTGTGTGTGTGTGTTGTAAGTGTTGGTGTGTGTGTGTGTGTCTCGCATACATGTTGCGACATGGTGTTGTGTATTGTTTGTGTGGCGCATTTGCGTGTGTAGTGTGTTTGTGTGTGTGTGTGTGTTGCGCGTGTGTGTGTGTGTGTGTGTGTGTTGTGCTTGTGTGCTGTTCTGTTGTGCGTTGCGTGCTGTTTTGTCGTGCGTTGCGTGCTGTGTGTGTGTGTGTGTTGGTGTGTTGGTGTGTTGGTGTGTTGGTGTGTTGGTGTGTTAGTTAGTGTGTGTGTGTGTGTGTGTGGGTGCGTGCGTGCGTGCGTGCGTGCGTGCGTGCGTGCGTGCGTGCGTGCGTGCGGTGCGTGCGGCGGGGCGGCGGCGCGGCGGCGCGGGCGGGGCGGGCGGGCGGGCGGCGGGCGGCGGGGCGGGGCGGGCGGGCGGGCGGCGGGCGGGCGGGCGGGCGGGCGGGCGGGGCGGGCGGGCGGGCGGGCGGGCGGGCGGGCGTGCGTGGGCGTGGGTGTGGGTGTGGGTGTGGGTGTGGGTGTGGGTGTGGGTGTGGGTGTGGGTGTGTGTGTGTGTGTTTGTGTTTCTGTTTGTGTTTGTGTTTGTGTGATTGTTTGTGTGTTTGTTTGTTTGTGTGTGTGTGTGTGGGTGTGTGTGTGTGTGTTTGTGTGCCTTTGTGTGTGTGTGTGTTTGTGTGCCTTTGTGTATGTGTGTTTGTGCTTTGTGTGTGCGCGTGTGTGTTTGTGTCCTGTGTGTTGTGCGTGTGTGTGTGTGTGTGTGTTGTGTTTGTTTGTGTGTCTTGTGTTTGTGTGCTGTTTTGTTGTGCGTTGCGTGCTGTGTGTGTGTGTGTTGCTGTGTGTGTGTGTGTGCCGCGTGAGTGTTGTGTGTTTGCGAACGTGCTCTGTGCGTGCGCGTGTGTGTTTGTGTCTTGTGTGTTGTGCGTGTGTGTGTGTGTGTGTGTCGTGTGTTGTGTGGCGTGTGTCGTGTGATGATGTGTGCGTGTGTTGGTGTTGGTCTGTGTTCAGATGGAAACGAAGGGGGGGAACCCGCGCTGCACTAACCCTGGAGTTGCCACCACCACCACCACCACCACCACTACTACTACTTTTACTACTTACTACTACTACTACTACTACATCTACTACTACTACTACTACTACTACTACTACTACTACTACTACTACATCTACTACATCTACTACTACTACTACTACTACTACTACTACTACTACTACTACTACTACTTCCAATAATATTTTGACTGCTACTATTTGCTGCTGCTGCTGCTGTTGCTGCTGCTGCTGTTGGTGCTGCTGCTGTTGCTGCTGCTGCTCCTGTTGGTACTACTACTAGTATTACTCCTGTGGTTTTCCAAGAGTATTACTTACTACTGCTGCTGCTGCTGCTGCTGCTGCTGCTACCACTACCACTACTGCGACCACCACCACCACCACTACAACTACAACTGCAACTACGCCAACAGCAGGAGCAACAACAATAACAAAAATATTACTACTGCTGCTGCTTCTACTACTAATACTACGACTACTACGACTACTGATGCTACTCCTGTTACTGCTACTGCTACTGCTACAGTACTTCTGCTACTGCTGCTACTGCCACTGCTGCTACTGCTTCCGCTTCTGCAACTGCTACTGCTAGTGCTATTGTTCTCCTACTGTCCTACTTCAACTACTACTACTACTACTACTACTACTACTACTACTACTACTACTACTACTACTACTTCCACTACCACTACTACTACTACTACTACAACTACTACTACCACTACTACTACTACCAGTACGACTACTTCTTCTTTTTTCCAGTGTTACCAATACTATTGCCACGACACTGCGGCTACTACTACTACTACTGCCTCTACTACCTGTACTACCTCTACAACCACTACTACTACTACTACTACTAATACTACTACTATTACTTCTTCTTCTACTGTTACTGCTACTACTACCACTACTACGACTACTACTACTAATACTACTACTGTCACTACTACTGATGCTATTACCACTGCTACTATTGCTATTACTACTACTACTGCTGCTGCTGCTGCTGCTTCTACTACTGCCTTGTGCTTTGTTCTTCTACTTCTGCTACTGCTATTGCTACTGCTACTGCCACTGCCACTGCTACTACTACTACTACTAGTACTACTACTACTATTACTACTTCTACTTCTACTACTACTACTACTACTATTACTTCTACTACTACTACTTCTACTTCTACTACTACTACTTTTATTACTACTACTACTACGGCTTCTGCTGCTATTGCTACTGCTACTGCTATTAACTACTTGGCTCAATCACTCACTGGCTAACTATCCAATCCAACTAACTAGCTAGTAATTGATAGCTACTAACTACAAACTACTATGCCACTACACGACTACTACTACTACTGCTACTACCACTACTACCATCACCACTACCACAACTACTATCACTGCTACCACTACTACTACTACTGCTACTACTACTGCTACTACTACTACTACTACATTCTTGTTTTGCTGCTACTACTACTTCTAGTACTACTACTGCTACTCCTGCTACTTCTACTACTACAAGCAGCAGTATCACTACTACCGCTGCTGCTGCTACTACTACGACCATCTACGACTACTACGACTGCTACTACTCTTACTGGTACTACTACTACTTTTACTTTTTTTTTGCGACTTATTTCTACTTATTTTTGCTTATTACTACTACTTGTACTAGTACTAGTACTACTATTACTAGTACTACTACTAGTACTACTACTACTACTACTACTACTACTGCTACTCCTTCACTACTGCTACTACTACTACTGCTACTGCTACTAGTCCTCCTCCTCATCCTTTCATGCTGCTTAGCAAGCTCTGACTGAATCGGCCGCAACGACCGCAACTCTATGAACAGCCCCGTAACAAAAAATGCCCACTGCCGTTCATGTTGCGTTTCTTTGAAGCCAAATAAAGAAACCTATTTTCCAAGACATTGGCCACACGACCACCATAGTAAAACCCTGGTGCACACAAACTGTAGCAGCAGCAGGAGGAAGAAGAGGAAGAGGAGGAAAAGGAGGAAAAGCAGTTACTTGTCTTTCGGAATGGGGGGGATGATCAGTTCTGGCTAGGATGTGCCGTTGTGTGATGACATCGTGGCTTGTGGAAGCCCGAGGTTCTTGTAATTGATCACGGGGTCGTGCCGGAGTCGAGAAAGAAGATTGTCTCTTCGTGTGAGGGACCGCAGGCAAACAGTTAGGAGGAGGTGCGTGCTTCATCATGCGCGTCGCAAAGCCAAAGCCGGCTGGAGTCCAGCCGTTCGGATCGCCCGCATTCTTCCTGCAGGCTGGTCCGGCGCAGTCTGGACCTATTTTGAAAGAGGCACAACTGCATTTTCCATGAATTCCGAGTCAGGGTGGCCAACATGTGCGGCCTGTTGCCATGAAGCCGGCGCCGGTGACACCTGCATGTTTTTTTGCAGCATTTGACCATGGATCCTTACCGCGTGCCCGGCCGATTTCAAAGGTGACCCATATGGGGGCTTATCAAAAGACAAGCCACCCTTTTCTCAGTTGTTTAGTGGCTCCCTTATTCACTGTTTTTCCAGGCGGGTTCCCTTTGAATGTGAACGGGGAAAAAGGGTTCCCTTTTTTTCGCATGGCAACTGAAACGCTGGGTTTTTTTGTCGGTCTTAAGTGGAAGCAAAGGGCCCTCCCCAAAGGGGTGCCCCATTGTGCGAAGCCCCCATATGTACGCTCACACCGTTTTCTTCAGCGGTGCACCTTGGTTTCACGCAGCTCTTTCGTTGCATGCAAGGACTCCACAACCAATCATTGGATGCTACGAAATGGCGTCGCGCTGATTTGCTGCATCCAATTCTTAGTTGCTACTGGGTGGTCAGGGCACGGCTTGAACTGACCATGGACCATGGACCATCCACACTCCCCTGCATGTGGGCAGAAGTGATGCAGAAGTGTTTAATAGCTGTGCATTCCTTCCAAAATGATGCCATTCGGGGAGGGGTGAAGGTAGAGTCTCAGAGTCCGTCTGTTGCCTCGTGGTTTACTGTTTCTGGCTGTTGGCTCAAAGTATTTCATTCAAGATGTTGCTCGCGCAAGTTTCGGAATGGTTATAATTTCCCCTACAGCCACCAAGGCCCGGTTTTCGAGCCCCTCCTGGCCTTCCCTTCCCTCCTTCCTCCCTCCCTCCCTCCGGTGGACTCCCTAAATATTGCAACCAAACCACCCATTTTGTGTTGGAAAACGCAGTAAAAAAGATTGGTTGCGTTCTATTCAGGGAATCAACCCTCCCACCCTCCCTCCCACCCTCCCTCCCGCCCTCCCTCCCTCCCTTCCTTCCTTCCTTCCTTCCTTCCTTCCTTCCTTCCTTCCTTCCTTCCTTCCTTCCTTCCTTCCCAGCGTAAAAACTTCCCTGGACCCACTAAAGTTGCAAGCAGAAGCGCAGCTGCCGGACTTTTGAGGGGCTCGCTGCCTGAAGCGAAGAATCGAAAAAGGGCAGAAGGGCAAAAACTGACCATGAGTTTTGCACACAAACGCACCCACATCCATTTCTTGCCGGGCATCTGTTCAGAACGGCTTATGTTTTCGTATGGCAGACATCAATCGTGTATGTCACTGTTTTCGTCACTAGCCGTATAAGTTCCTTGCAAGTTCTCGGACGTGATGCCCCTCCCCACACGTCTCCTTGCAAAGACACCCCCGTGGCCGCAACATACTGAACGAAAGTGACTGAAGAATCAGAGCTAAACTCGCCCTGCAAGCAAAAATAATTGCCTAAAGTTGCCCTGTCCACATCTTCTATGGGAATATTTGGCACCGCACTCAAGCGGGTGCCAACTAGTGAGGCAAAGTCAGACCAATGCTACTTCTCTCACAAAACTGGCTCACCGCTGCCCAGGGGAGGCGCCGGCTTTGAACCATCTGTCTCCTGCTTGACCTTGTCGGTTCTCAGCCTCGGTCCGCGGACTCGTTGTCCTTTTGCTTCAGGATCTTGAGGACTGAGACCTTGACCATGCCCTTCTGCAAGTACGCTCGGCTGAAGTTGTTGCCGAGCTCGCAGACGGCATCAGCAGCCACCTCGCCTGGCACAACGACGGGGATCTTGTTGAGGTACAGAATTTCCATTTCCCCGTCGGCATTTTCCTGATAGATCCAATATTTGTGATTTGGATCTTGCCAAATGTCCTGCAGCACCGAGCCCAGCAAACAATGACCCAGTTCGAACAGAGCATTGAACATGTAAACCAAAGCCCCGACTTGCTGCAGCTGACACCTACATGCATGCAATACAACCCAACCAAGCGTTCCAAATGCAAAAACCTGGAGTTGTAAAATGGCCCTGCCTGCAACTGTGAATCCCGAGCAGGAGTCCACTTGTCGCACCGACGGTCATATTTCTCCCATCGCTGGTCACAAACTCTTGAACTGACTGGAGAACCTTTGAAGGCAATGCCGACGTTGGTTCAGCATGGCACATAAAGCACAGCAGCTCCGCTACTGCTTCCTTCTTCACCTTCTTCGCGGCATGCGCGAGCCAATCTGTCCATGCCGGCTTCAGCCTCAGGATCAAGGAAATGCACAAGTCCTTGTTGAGCAGACGAAACTTGTTCATGTAGGATGTAGGGAGGTAACTTCTCTGGCATGGCCTCATCAGCCAGCTCAGGGTTGTCCAAGCGCGTGTAGGCCCCCAACTCAACGGCTTGCCAGAGATGGGCGGTAGCTCTGGGATGGCTCTCCAGCCAGGCGCACATGGATGAGAAGACCTGCTGCTCTGTCCGGTTCGCGGCCTTGGCCGTCATCTTCTTCAAATCCACTTTCAAGGCGTCCTGCTGCTTCTTGACCGTCTTCTCCTTTTTGGCCTCTGCCTTGGTCTTCTTCGCCATGGCAACGAGACTATCTCACTGACCAAGCTAAGAGCCCTGCGCCTGGAATTGAAAATCAAAATTTCGACTTGCGGCAACCACGTGCTGCAGGCAGGCCACACTTTGCAATTGCCAGGATAGCAACGGAACTGGCATAGTCTTGGGGGCAACAACGCATAACGCTTGATACTTTTGACTTAGCATCGCCAACAATCCCCCCGGATGCGTCGCTCTCTGCTTGCAAGCTAACGTGATATGGCCCCCGCCACGGCCACAGCAGCATCATCTCAATCGGGAAAGAAAAGATCGATGCACTTGAACTCCCTGACCTGGCTGTTGAAGCACGGTGACATTGCCTGCACCTGTGCTTTGAGCGTGTTCAAATTCCATCCTTACACGTGATTGAGTACTGGGTGCCGCGTACAGGTTGCCATTTGAGGCTGGATTGTAGGTGCGGGGCTAGCAAGCAATGTCTTTGATGTGTAAGTTCGCAGACCTGGGATGCGGACGCCACGATCAGGTGTTTCTGTCTTAGTTGCACTGTGTATTGTTTCTTTGTGCGAGGGATTGGTTGCCGCAAATTAGGTTGGACTTAGATGATGACTGGCCGGTGCTGCCACACATTGCGGGCACGAAGTCTCAAGAAGAGAAGGGTGGAGGTCGAACTGGGTGTTTGCCCAAGCACGGATTTCGAGACTCGGAGGGCTTGCACTTTGTGAAGTGGGCCCCCAAAGCTTGCTCGACACGGTTGAAAGATTGGAAGATTCAACTAGCTGCCAAGAGTTAGACAGTTGGATGGAGTTGTGTTTTGCACGGCGGGTGTTGGCTTTTGGCGCTCAGGTCCCCCCGCATGTGCCATGGTCTCCGCAAGAGCCAGTTTAGCTACAGTGCTTTGGAACATTGCGCTTCGTGGCTGCAGCAATGCAAGATTTGCACTGTATTGCGGCGATTCCGGGAAGTAACTTGAACACTGGAAGAGTCACTGGCTAAAGCTGCGGGCATGATGCAATGACGCATTGCATTCACCATCAGATGCCCAGGTTGTTTCCCTTGCAGCCAGCTGGCTAATGTACACTACCTCAGCAGGCGGGCATCGCAGGACTGCTGACCGATTGACATGTGTGAGCGAGCGCTTGTATCCTAATTGCTTTCCTGTCTGCGTTGGCGTCTAGTCTGCCTGTCTGTTTGTCTGTCGCCGTAGCTGTCTGTCTTTTGTCTGTCTGTCTATCTGTCTGTTTGTCTGTCTGTCTGTCTGTCTCTGTCTGTCAGTCTGGATGTCTGTCTGTCTCGGTCTCTCTGGCTGCCTGCCTGCCTGCCTGCCTGCCTGCCTGCCTGCCTGCCTGCCTGCCTGCCTGCCTGCCTGCCTGCCTGCCTGCCTGCCTGCCTGCCTGCCTGCCTCCGTCTGTTGCAAGTGTTTCTGTCTTTTTGCATGGCTGCGTGTATGAGCTATTTTTTTCTCTGCCAATCTGTCGGCTTGCCTGTCTCTATGTCCGTTTGACTGCAAGGCCATCTGTCGGCTTCCATGTGTTTGTCAGTCTGGTTGAGGGTTCCATTTGGTGACCAGTCAGGTTTTTGTGGCGGGCTTCATATCGCAAGGCGGTGCCTCGCGGACTGTGCCCTCCGAGCATGTTGGCGCCAGATGTTGCAGAGTGGATGGCAGGACGGCGGCCAAGATGTGTTGAGTCTCTGCTTTTCAGCCCGGTGTACTTTGTTGCATGGGAGCTCGCGTCAGACGTGGACTTCCATCAGGATTGCCGGCGGGTTGGACCAAGCCTGAAGTTGGCGCAGTGACGGTGGATCGCCTGTGTTGCGTGTGTCCGTAGGTTTCCATGGAGGCTGTTACTTGCTTTCAGTGTTTGAGAATGTGTTTTCGGCCTGCGGCAGGCCAAGAAAAAAATCCCGGCACTGTCTTTGTTCAGCGGCATCGCTGGGTTGGAGGTGGCCATGTGCCAGACTCGCGCTTAAACTCAGATGTTTTGCCGTTCATCGAGCGGCTCAGGCTGTTTCATCCTCTACTATGGGCCATGGCCTTAGCGCGGGTGGTCATGAGCAAACATGACGCGCAGGTGGAGCAGGACCCATGGTGTCAGCAGGTGCTGAAAGCTCGGATGGAGGAAGGCTGCGTTCTACTCTGATGTTTGCGAGCTGCGCAGCCCCGTCAAGGTGCCAGCTATATTAGCTGGCTGGCCTCGCCAAGGCATATCCGAGGCTGGAAAAGGCCAGGCCTTGGGGGAACCTCGCAGTGGACTACTGCGTGAAGTCCGACTGGCAGATGCCACCCAGGCGTGCTGCGCTTAGAGTTACCTTCCTTCTCCCGGACCTGCTATGTCAAGCTAAATGCTCGTACTGCTTAGGACCACGATTATATTGGAAAATGTCAGCAACTTGCTGTCTTCGGCCATGACTTCAGTAACGCAGTACATTGCAGAGGCAGTTGTGACGTTGCATATTGTAGGAGAGGAAGTATTTTGTTTGCGGCGCAGCAGGAAGCTTCAAAGAGAAAGATGTGCATGAAGTGGATCAGCGCTAGCGCGCAAGCCGTGGGCGCGCCCGTCTAGAGCTCAAGAATCTTTGTCAGACAAACCACTCTGCAGACAATCCTCTTGCGGCCAGGCGCGCCGAGATCGGGTGTTCATGCTGCTACACAAAGACCGGGAATGTCTCAAGGAGTTCAGCTTGTAGTGTAGTTGTTCGCCATATACGTCATGAAACTGCGCAGGACCTGCCGTTGGCTCCTATAGAATATTTGCAGAGCGGGTCGGTGCGACCCTGGTGCCCATCGGAACAGCCACCGCTGCAGACTTGGCTGGTGCACGATGACCCCGGAAGCAGCGGTGCGTCTCAATGCGATTGGAAACTGCGTCGTTCCGCAGAGCGCTCAGTGGCCTTGCAGGCTTTAGCTCATGAATTGCGAGCTCAATTCATACGCAGTGCAGATAATTCACGTTTAACATAATTCACGTTTCATTCTGGCGGATCGGGGAAAATGAAGAGTGACTTTTGCTCATTGCGCCGCTTGCATATGGCACAGATCGCTCAGACATGACCTGTTGCACAGCTGATGGCAAAGTAAGGCTTGCGTGTGCAGCAAGCCAGGAACGGCAGAAGGCGCACGAGCACTGGTTCACCAACAGAGCCTGAACTTGCAACCGTAGAGAACGCCGAAGATCTGATGCGAAAGTGCAGTGCCCTGACAAAAGAGCGTGACCAGCTAGCTACTCGGTTACGCTGGCATGAAAATATCAGAGATTGGGTGTCGAATGAGAGCTTGCTTCTCATTCGCCGCATTTTGGATTTGGATGCCATTCCTCCGTGGGTGCGCTTCCGGGGTTCTGCTGCATCAGCCAATTATGCTGGTAGCTAGGGGCAGAGTGCTGCACAAAGGGGAAAAGACCAATGACGCCGTAGGAGCCGGTGGGTTAGCACTTTTCCCTTAGTTGACGTTGTGTCTACTTGGCTTGAATCTATTTTCAGCTGGAGGTTGGAAGACACTTGTGCCGTGGCTGACTTGCTCGTTCGTTTGTGATTGTTTGGCTGCTTGTGCGGTAGGCCTGGTTTACCTATTAGTTAGCACAGCTCTGGTTTTATAGTACTTACTGTACTATATGAACTGACAAGATATACACATTGTTGGTTGGTCTGGTTGGTTGGTTGGTTGGCTGGCTGGTTGGTTGGTTGGTTGGTTGCTGGCCGAAGCTGGTGGAAGGTGATGTTGGTTGGTTGGCAGGTTGGCTGGTGTTGGTTGGTTGGTTGGTTGGTTGGTTGGTTGGTTGGTTGGTTGGTTGGTTGGTTGGTTGGTTGGTTGGTTGGTTGGTTGGTTGGTTGGTTGGTTGGTTGGTTGGTTGGCGAGTGAGTGAGTGGGTGGGTTGGTAGGTAGGTAGGTAGGTTGAGTGGCTGTGATCGGCTGGCTGGCTGGCTGGCTGCATGGCTTACGCTCGCTCACCTGCTGGCTAGGTGGCCGTCCTACTAACTTGCTCAAAAAGTGGGTAAATGAGTGGGGTGTGTGGTTTAGTTGCTTGTTTGCTTGCTTGCTTGCTTGCTTGCTTGCTTGCTTGCTTGCTTGCTTGCTTGCTTGCTTGCTTGCTTGCGAGTTATTTTGTTGATCGCTTGCTTGCATGGTTGACTGATTGCTTGATGATTTGATGCGTGGTTGAGTGGGCGCTTTGCTGGATTGTGTGTTTGTTGACATTTGGTTTTGGTAGCGGATGGTAAGTAAAGTGTCAAGTAATAAGATATTCGCGTGGGCGCTGATTTGTCTGGAGTGTTTGCTTGAACGCCTGTCTGTCGGCTTGCTGTTTCGCCTTGCCCGTCTGCCTGTCACGCAGCAACTCTGCGTGCGTTTTCTGACTGGCTGCCGGTCTGATTACACATCTCAATCTCAACTGCAGCATCCATGTTTGTCTCTGTGTGTCTGTTTCTCTGTTAGTTTCCGCAGTTAGCTGGTGGTTTGGTTGGTTGGTTGGTTGGTTGGTTGGTTGGTTGGTTGGTCGGTCGGTCGGTCGGTCGGTTGGTTGGTTGGTTGGTGGGATGGTGAATGCATGGCGGGTGCGTGTGGGCAAGTGGGCGGGTGGGTGAGTGCGTAAGTGGGCAACTGGTTGGCTAATTGAGTGGGCGGGTGGGCGGGCGGGTGTAGAAATGAGTGAGGTGGGTGGATGGCTGGGTTCATAGTTTGGTTCGTGAAGTGGTTGGTTGGTGGCTGTGCGGCTGGCTGCGTGGGCAGGTTGGTTGTTTGGTCAGGCGCTGACTTTGCTAGTTCCGCGTTTGATTGTTTGAACCTAAGGTGTTCTGGTGTGTGTTTGCACTGAGCACTTGTGCCTGCGTAAGGGAATCTCGAGGTCAAGCTGATTCCATGACGGGCACGCCTTCCTGTTGAACACTTTGCCCGAGGCTGCGTGGGCAAGCCAAGGTGTTCACCAATGTTTGCCGTACGCACTAAAACCCTCGCAGGTGGTAGTGCCAATCTGATCCTGTTTGAGTACCATCATTGTACTGTCCCACAAATATCGGCTAAAGCAGTTCAAATGTGGAACAGGTTGACAGAGCTGTGCGTGACAGATCTACAAACTGAACAAATTTAAACATGCGAATGACAGATTGCTACAGTGCAGCTCCGGCAGGCTCTGGCGGCAGCGCTTCTTTCTGACTAGCGCTGCTGCGCTGACAAAAGAAGACCTGCGCCAGAGCACCTGTGAACATCGGCGTCCAGTTCGGACTTGCAACGCTCATTTGGTGGTCTCTGGCTCTGCAAACGTTCCTCTGCATACAGTGGATCGTTATTCTTGGCCGATACCACATGAAATGATACTCGCAATTGTGAGAGCCTGGACCAAGCTGGCTACCTGCCAGCACTATGCACCCCAATGATCACATTATCAAAGGAATACGCACCCCGAATTTGTTGGAGATTGCAGCTTGGTTTGCAAAAACACATAATTAATATGTGGCAGGCCTGAGATGTTGTAACACGCGGCCGCGGAACCTGGGCGTTGGGAACGCCTTCCGGCCACTAACCCAGCGGGAACACCCCAAGGTTCGCGGAAGTTCGTGGAACCCATTTTGAGGACCCCACTAAGTTCGTAGAAGGGCCGCCGGCTTCCCCACAGTGAGCTCACCCCCTATGTTTCGCCCTCATGTGTGTTGGTGTGTGTGTGTGTGTTTGTGTTTGCGCTTGTGTTTGTGTATGTGTGTGTGTGTCGTGTGTTTGTGTGTCGCGTGTGTGTGTGTGCATATTGTGTGTTGTGTGTTGTGTGGTGTGTGTTGGTGTGTTTGCGGGTGTCGCTGCGTGTCGCGTGTGTGTTCCGTGTGCATACGTGCTTTTGCCCGCGAATGTGTGGGTTTTTTGTAGGTGTTGTGTTTTTTGTGTTTTGTGTTTTGTGTTTTGTGTTTTGTGTTTTGTGTTTTGTGTTTTGTGTTGCGTGTGTGTGTGTGTGTGTGTGTGTGTGTGTGTGTGTGTGTGTGTGTGTGTGTGTGTGTGTGTGTCTGTGTGTGTCTGTGTGTGTCTGTGTGTGTCTGTGTGTGTCTGTGTGTGTCTGTGTGTGTCTGTGTGTGTCTGTGTGTGTCTGTGTGTGTCTGTGTGTGTGTGTCTGTGTGTGTCTGTGTGTGTCTGTGTGTGTCTGTGTGTGTCTGTGTGTGTCTGTGTGTGTCTGTGTGTGTCTGTGTGTGTCTGTGTGTGTCTGTGTGTGTCTGTGTGTGTCTGTGTGTGTCTGTGTGTGTCTGTGTGTGTCTGTGTGTGTCTGTGTGTGTCTGTGTGTGTGTCTGTGTGTGTCTGTGTGTCTCTGTGTGTGTCTCTGTGTGTCTCTGTGTGTCTCTGTGTGTCTCTGTGTGTCTCTGTGTGTCTCTGTGTGTGTCTCTGTGTGTCTCTGTGTGTCTCTGTGTGTCTCTGTGTGTCTCTGTGTGTCTCTGTGTGTCTCTGTGTGTCTCTGTGTGTGTCTCTGTGTGTGTCTCTGTGTGTGTCTCTGTGTGTGTCTCTGTGTGTGTCTCTGTGTGTGTCTCTGCGTGTGTCTCTGTGTGTGTCTCTGTGTGTGTCTCTGTGTGTGTGTGTCTGTGTGTGTCTGTGTGTGTCTGTGTGTGTCTGTGTCTGTCTGTCTGTGTGTGTGTGTTTGTGTACCTTTGTGTGTGTGTGTGTGTGTTTGTGTGCCTTTGTGTGTGTGTGTGTGTGTGTTTGTGTGCCTTTGTGTGTGTTTGTGTGCCTTTGTGTGTGCGTGTGTGCTTTGTGTGGCGTATTTGCGTGTGTGTGTGTGTGTGTTGTAGGCATTGTGTGCGTGTGTTGTGTTGTGTGTTGCGAGTGTGCGTGTTGTTTTTCATTGTGTGTTGTGTGAGTGTGTGCTTTGTGCCTGTGTGCGTGGTTGTGTGTGCGTGTGCGTTGTTGGTGTGTGTGTGTGAGTGAGTTTTGTGCGCGTGTGCGTGTTCGTGTGTGGTGTGAGTGATGTTGTGCCTCGTGACAAGGCGTGTGTTGTGTGTGTGTGTGTTGTGAATGCGCGCTGTCTTGTTTTCTGTGCTGTGTGTGTGGGTACAGTTGCTTTGGAAGGTGTTCGCCCACCGTTTTCGGGGGTTTCCCTACCCAGCTTCGGGCTACCGGAAGTCCTGCACGCCCTTTGCAGGA
Organism: Effrenium voratum; assembly: GCA_963377175.1. NCBI lineage: Eukaryota > Dinophyceae > Suessiales > Symbiodiniaceae > Effrenium > Effrenium voratum. The sequence goes on from CAUJNA010003868.1 coordinate 124,151, forward strand.
GTATCCGAAGTTCACCCCAGCGGTCATCGTAGACAACGCTGCCCGACTGCAAGCCGTTCAGGGCGCTTGGTTGGGGATTCCCTCATTCCATTTGCTGAAATGAATATGTTTTAATTTTTGCCCTGGTTGCATTTGCTGAAATTAAAACCTTTGTTTTGTTGTATTTTGCCCTGTTGGTTTTAAAGGGAATCTATCACTATTGGAAATATTGTGTTTTTTCTCCCGGGGGCTTAGAAGAATAATTAAGCTGGGGGATCGGAGATGTTGAGCTGGGAACCGGATGGTTTTACAACTTGCTGGTGCTCAGTAGAAAATGGCACGACTTTTTGGGAATGAAGCGTTTGGGATTCCCTTAAAGGAAACCATTGGGGATGGTTTGTGTCGATCAGTCCATTTCTCATTCGCAGCCCATCGAACCAGGAAGGACCGGTTTGCCCTTGCGCTTTGGACTTGGGAAGTTTGGCCCGAAAATGGATTTTATGGCTGTTTCTTCATTCTTTTTTAGGAAGGATCAAAGGTTACCATTTTGGCATTTGAGTGGGAAATGCCGGGACCCCTGTTTTGGGAGGGCGTGTTGTTTGGTTTGATTTGTTGCGGGGGGATCCCCGTTTTGTGGTTCCATGTCAATGTGTGCTCCGTTGGCTTTCTTCCAGCTTTCTGACACGCCTTCCGGCTGGAAAGTACTTGAGTGCGCGTGTTTTTTCAAGGTGGTCTCAAGGAATACCAACATGTTGCTGGGGTTTAAGACATCCCTTTGGTTAGGGGTCAGACATCCCCGCTTGGACCGGTCAACTCACGCGTCAATCTGTGGAGCTGGGAAGCTTTGAGGTCAGCTGGTACCCTCCCGTCAAGGGCGGCGGCGAGAACGGGAAGTACTCCACCAAGGAGGCGATGGCCACAGGGTTTCACTGGGTCTGCCAATCCATTAGAAACAGAGGTGTCCATTTTGGTTGATTTGGTCGAAAAATAGAGGGCGATTCCTGGTTTACCTGGTGACCTGGTGGTTCAATCAACTACCAGGCCCATCTATTTTCCTCAAAAAGGACACCTATGATTAGAAGGTTGCCGTTTTGCTGTTGGATGCTGTTTGGGTTCCCTTGGAACCACTTGAAAACGGTGATTTGGGGTAAACGAGCTTACCCGTGATAACGGTCCTTCACCTCGGGCGGGATTTCTGTTTCAAGTTTTGGAGTTATTTGTGAAATGGCTTGAGGAATCTTCCAGGATTCGGGAGTGAAGAAGGACACATTTGTTGCAAGGGTTTTCTCTGCCCAGAAATTTGGACACAAAAATGTTCTGTCTTTTGAACACTTGGCGCAGTCCCTTCACAAAAGACCGGTAATTACAGCTTCCGTGAGGCGCCCATTTGACTTGATGGCAGAATGTTGATGACTCGGTGCGCCTCCGCGAGAGGTGCTGAATAGCGTGAGCTGGAGCGTGAACCGCGGGCAGAAGGCTTGGGAACTCCATGTCCGTGTCAAAACATTGGACCATTTGACTCACTCATTGTTGTTGTTAGGAAACAGTTTACATTTTTGCATGTTGTGTTTTAGTAGGAAATTCCCACTTAACTGCTAAAATTTAATTTGTTGCTCCCCTTCCAACGTCAACCAAGCACTTCCAACCAGTTCCGGGACTTGAGTCACTGTTTGGTATGACCATTTTAGTAGCAAACACCAAGCTTCCGACTTTGGCCAATCCGCAATCCACTCAGGAAGTGAGTATTGAGGCCATCAAAGTTGTAAGGGCACGAAGAAGTTTGCAACGCCCGGAACATGGATTTGGGAGTTGTTCTGACTCTCCAGGGGCTTTCGGGTGTATGACCGTCCTATTTGTTGGACTTGCTTGGGCGATTCAGTCCAGGGAAGCGGTTGTCTATCGAGTCAGGCTGTCATCTTGGGGTCAGAAGTTGCTTCATGACGTTTTGTGAATGTACGTGTGTGTGTGTCAAAATAGGAGGCCCCCAAAATGCTGGTTTGCTTTGGCTTCCCTTTAAACCACAACCACAAAGAGCATCCTGAAAAACGTATCCTGAAAAGCGCATATCCAATGTGTACTAGTAAACAACCTGTCGGAATAGTCGATTGCAATTCGCAGCAGTGAAGGATACTCTCTCTAAAATGGCCCGCCCCAGATCCGGACATGCCGATTCAACTCCAGGGTCGCTTTGCCAAACTGAGCTTGATTCGTTTAAACCGGGTCTGACCAAAAGGTTTGGTCAACTTGTTAGCTTTCATTTCGCCGGGTGGAAGCTTCCATCCCTTACAGCTTTCTATACTTTGTTTCGCTGGTTTTCAACATCGCCTTTTGGGCGAAGCGTACGTGAGTTGACCCGGCGATTCGGGGGATTCGGGGGATTCGGGGGATTCGGGGGATTCGGGGGGGGGGGTGGTGATGTTTGAAGAGACACTCCCGCAGCATCAAGGTCCCTTAGTCTCGAGTACATACCACGTGCCCATACCTTTTGGCCGCCAACCCACAGTCACATAGAAGAACGGCAAGCCTTAAACTGGGTCCTGTATCCTTTTGGTGTATGCGCAGGAAGTATAAACATTCCTAGACGGTCAGGGTCCAGATGGCAGGTTCAACATAGATGCATTCTGCTGGTTTCAGTTTCATTCGATGCTCAATTTGCCACTGCACTCAAAGGCACCCTTTCCAAAGCTTCCCCGCTTCTTTTCCTGGGCCCCCAAACTAAGACCTCAGCTTCCGGCATGATCAAGGCCTTGCATGGATTCATTCAAGATTCCCCCAGATACATTCATAGCATCCATTCAAGGATCCCTTCGGTACATTCATTGAAAGAATGCGTGTTTTTGACTGCAACTGTTTTCACCATTTCGGGGTGGAGGTCCCTCTATTTCAAGACAAATACCCATTTGGCTGTGGGTCCAAACCAATGGCACCATTTTGGGGTAGGTGAATTCACCCCCCATTTTAGATTCCCTACTTGAGTGGTTGGATTGAATCGGATGTTCACCGGGGGCTAACCGATTTGGCTTTTGCCCCGGGCGAGCAACGGGTCGCTCCCACGCGGGCGAGGTGGGGCTCATTGGCCCCAACGGCTGCGGCAAGAGCAGCTTGCTGCTGATGCTCCTGCAGCGGATCAAGCCCACCGGGGGCCGGAGCTCCGGCGCCGGCAAAAAAAAATCGGGGGGCTGTCTTCGGCGGAGACGGTCTCGGCCCGAAAAAGCGGAAAGTCTTGTTTCTCCGTTTAGTTGTTGGTTTTAAAAGGAAGTCATGGCTACTGGAAGTATTTGTTCATTTTTCCTGGGGCCTGAACCAAATGGAAGGTTTGGTTTCGCCGTTGCCCAAAGCGAATTGAGACTAATTAAGAAGGGAATCCCCGTTCAAACGAGCCATCGAGCTTTTGGTGGTCGGATTTCACAGGTCCGTTTTTTGTCAGGCCCAGTTGTTCAGCGCCCGTTCAGAGGAAAGCGAATCGACAGAGCTTCCGTTTTCCCATGTTGGTTCAGTAGTGAAGGTCGCAGAAGGTGAACCTTGTGTTTCCGGGTCCTTTGCGCCACTGAGACACAGTTGTTCAGTGTCGCCCTTCCCTTCCTTTTTGCTGGGTTCCCTGACAATTCAACCCCAGAAAGGGTTGCCTGTCTGACCTGTCACTGGGCCCCGTTCCCTGTTGACTCTTTGAAGCTCACCCAAAAAATGGGGGGGGGGGGGTGTCACTGGGGCCTCTCAAGCCCCACTCCAACATCCCATGGTCCATCAGAGCCTTTGGCCAAACGTGTCCGTCTGATCGGCAAGTGCCGCGTTTCTCACTTCCGACGAGCGCATGGAGCTTTAGTCACTTTTCGAGTTCGGACCATTTTAGTGAGAAACATCAACAGTCGGGTCACTTTTGTTGGTCCAAGCCACTGAACTTCGGAAAAGTGAGCCGAACCAAAGCCAGCTGGCGGAGCCACCGGCGCGGGCTCAGGATTCTGAAGTACCCCAGAGAGATTCAGATGGCGTACATGCAGCAGGAGGCGGACCTGGACAATACCAAGACTGCCTTCCAGGAGACTCTGTCAGCTGCATGCAGTCGGGATGTAGCTGAACGCTTTAGCAAGGCACCCATCGGCGCCCTTGTTCTTTTCTTGGCAACGAGCATGTGATTGTCAGTGTTTTGTTTTTAACAAACAAATATGTATGTACACATAAACATAGATATGAACATATATATAGATATACATGCATAGATTTAAGTACACTCTCCAAAGAGTTAGGTTGGAACATTTTACCCACAATTCAAACGAGCAAGTTGGTCAAGTTGAAAGAACGCCACTGTACTTTGGGGTGTTTGCTTTGAAATCCCACTCCAGGAGCGTTGAATTGGCACACACGTGGTGTGTGTTGCAAAACCCCGAGCAGGTCCCCCAAAAGCAGATCCCCCGAAGCAGGCTTGCTGGGTGCCATGATATTCTGCGGGTAAGGGGGGAGATAAACAGGGGTCATTGGTGTCCTTGTTGGGTTAGTTTGGTTAGACGTGGATGGCACTGGTTTAGATCGGATATCATTCCATTTGCCAGGGCCATCTACTTGTTCAACTGGTCACCTATGACGGCCTGAGCGGCATTTGCAGGAGCTGCTTTCGGTCTTCGGTGACCGGAGCATTGAGGTCATTGACCAGGACATCGCAGCCTGCGCCGAGGCAGGGAAAGTGGAGAAGATGAGCAACCACGTGGAGGAGACGAGCCGACGAGCCTCCAGACGTTTGGGGACGATCTTTTTCGGGCATGTTCCCGAACTTGCCTGGTGGTTGGCCTGGGGATTTCAATTGGTTTACGGGGGTGTTGTTTGTTTGATGATACCTTTTTCCCCACCCGGCAGGTTTGGGGTTGTTAGATATTAAGAGACATCCGACCTCCACAACCGGATTGCCACAGAATCTGCGACAGACAGATGTGACAAGCTCCGCCAGTGGCGGGCCCATGACAGCCACGACAGAGCTGCGCGAAAGCTTGAAAACTTGATCTTGCTCGACTTCTCAGACCCCGTGGCGGCAAGAGGCCCGCCTAAGAGTGCAAGGCCGCCGTCGCCATGGGGGCTGAGTGCAAGATCTGCCTTCACATTGCCCACACAGACACGCCACTAAATCCAAAAATCCAGCGATCCAGAGGTCCTGTGTGCCATGATGCATCAGGACTTCCCAGAAGGTCGGACATTCCTCGGCAGAAGCCTTCTCAAGATTTAAGAATGTTCTAAGAGCCTTTTCAGGGTGGCTCGGGGGTCTATGTGTTCCTCCCTTACATGGGGAGGTTTGCAACATGCTCATGCTTTAATGCCCTCTGCATTGTAGTTTGGAATCTGATCCAAAAGCAGGCCTCTGAAAATGCACAGGGTTCGTTCAAGCATACATCCCGGCCTGCGTTTCTGGATGCCTTTTGAACTGTTTTGCTGCAGCTTTACAAAGAAAGAAGATGACCCCAGAAGCCTGGATTTGGGTTGCTTTCCTTTTTCAACCGTCAGCCGGTGAGTCGTTTCCGGGGCCTTATTTTGCAATCATTTGAGGCTGGGACCCCATGACAAAGGCACAGCTTTCACGCTCAGTTGCCAAAAGCCAACCAAGTGCGAGGAGCGGCAGACGGCAGAGGCACACATCGCGGAGGTGGAGCAACTCATCGCGGAGCTCAAGCTCGCTCCTCGGAACAGCGGAAGGCGTGGGACCAAAGCCTTGGGCATCCGTTCTGGTCTCACTTCCTGAGCTCCTGGACTTTGAGCTTTTTGGGTTTGGATCATGCTAGTAAATAAAAAGTCATGTTAGTAAATAAAAAGTTTGGCGACTTCTTTGGGCTTATCCACTCAGGAACTGAGAAATGGAAACCCCCAGCATTCGCCTCGCGGATTTTTGATGGTTTGCAAGGGAAGCCAAAAGGAACAACACCCTTTGACTTTATGGCTATTTGATAGCGGGTCTCTGAACTTTAAACGTATTGGTTGAAACAAGTCGTATTTTCCATCGAACCCAAAAAAAGTTGAAGTCTTTTGCAGAGAGGTCAGCAGTAACGAAGCTTAAATCGACCAGCCGCTGCCCCCTTTCAGTGGGAATCCGGTTCATTGTTGTGAGTGACACCCCCGAAATGGACGGGTTCTACTTGGATCCAGGGTCCCCATGTGGGTTGTAGGGGGCAGCACTTCCGTGATGCAGGAACTCTTGTAAAGTGATCACGTAGGTGTGTTTGGGGGGGGCCCAGGGGGCATCTTGTTCATGGAGGTCCCCAAAAGAATTTAGTACTTGTCAGTTGACTGAATGTGAAACTGAATCTGTATAAAGACTTTCTGAGTAGATATGTCAAGGTGATTCTGCGTTTAGAAACGTTGTTTTTGGAGGCGGACGCCCCCTTCATATCAATAGCATGTTTTCTGCTTAGATCCGGGGTCAGCATTACAAGGTCCAGAAAGGTGGAGAAAAGAGGCTAGGGAGGAATGGGTTCCATTTGAACCTGTTTGGGTTCCAAATCGGCCGAACTCGGTCAATGAGCAGAATGCCTGGGGCGACCTGGCTTCAGTCCGAGGGGAGTATTTTTGAGTGAATTTGGAGGTGCCGAGTGGTCACAGTATAAAGGTTACATATACCGTCTAGCCCTTGGTCGTGGTTTTGTTTTGTCTTGGAAAAACGGTGAATTTTGGAGAAACCAGGACAACCAGGTGAACCCTCTGATTGCCTGATGCCCCTTGCTTTAATCGCATTGGCCGTGGCTTATCAAGAGACTTGTTGTGCGTCAGCATGGGCCATGTTTGAGCTTCCACGGAGGGGGCGACTAAGTATAGCCGTTGGTTGTTGTGGCGATACTTGAGCCAACCATGTTCACGGCCCTTCGGTAGGGCGGTGTCCTCTTACTTGAGGAGAGCATACTGCCTGAGCAGGATCGTACCCTGGGTGTTTGGCTGATGTTGCCTAGATGGTTCCGCTTGAATTGCTGTAGATTGGGCACCTGAAAATGCCCCTGCACCGAATCATGTGACACTCACATGTGTGCCTCCGCGTTTCCGGACACATAGAATCGCATGTATGGTTGGCCCTTGCACGGCTGCGCCTCAGGTTTCCTATCGGGACTCCTTGGTGCGTGACCTGTCTGGAGGATGGCAGATGAGGGTCGCGCTGGGCAAGATCATTCTCTCGAGGCCGGGGATCCCCAGCTCCCTGTGTCCGGCTCGAGTGAAAACCGAATAAATCCCCGTTTGAGGAACCTCCCGGGTTCTCTTCCAAGCGAGGACCAAAGAAAGCACCTTTTGATTTCCCTACAAAGGATTTGGGCCAAGACCTGGAAATAACAGGTGATCACCTTTTCAGGCCACTACAAATGGCCCGAGGAGAAAGAATCTCAAAAGGTCGGCCTTGGGCAAGTGAGTGAGGGTGTGGTTTCAAGATGGTTTGGTTCAGGATGGTTTGCAAGAACCAGGGGTTCAAATCCCCAAAACATCAACTCCAAACCGCCAAGGGTTACCCGAAAACTTGTGCAATTTTTAAAGAGGGAGCCTTTCAGAGCTACAACAGGGAGTTCTGGAAGGACATGCTAGTACTGGTATCATTCGCAGAAGTTTGCAGGCATGTTCAAGTTTGCCAGAGGCTTTCAAAGATGAAAGGTGCAAGGTGGTGCCAAGGTGATGTGCAATGTGTGTGTGTGTGTATTTGTTTGTTTGTTTGTTTGTGTGTTTGTTTGTTTGTTTGTTTGTTTGTTTGTTTGTTTGTTTGTTTGTTTGTTTGTTTGTTTGTTTGTTTGTTTGTTTGTTTGTTTGCGGTGTTCATCGAGTAACCCTTATGTAGTTGTTCAAACAAGCGGCTAACGTTTGTTCCGGACCTTTCGGATGCAACGGCAGAGAGAGCGAGAGAGAGCGAGAGACCGATTGTTCCACGGGATTGAATCGAACCCTGGAGGCCAGACTTGATCCTGCTGGACGAGCCCACCAACCACATTGACTCCATTGCTCAACTTGGCATTATTTTTTGGCACTAGATTGGTTTCATCTCGTGAACTGTTTGTTTGGTTGCATGCTCTTGTTTTTCCTCGCATTGTCAGGGGTCCCTATATTTCCTTTTTTGATGGTTTTAAACATCACCTTTTTGGTCCATGAAAGGTGAGTATTTCTTGGGGGTGATGTTTTAAGGGGAAATATCGGGAGCCCTGATTGTTCTCGCAATATGTGTTCTCGCAATACTGTGGATGGACGAAATCCTGCACCACCTAAGAAACCTTGAAATGTTGATTCCCCCGTGAAAAACCAACAAAAAAATGGTTTCCCGTGGTTTCAAAGTGGTGCCTAAGAGGATTTCGTCCATCCACCGTATGTTTGCTTAGCAATCTGCCGGCTTCTTTGCTTTGCGCCAGTCTTTGCCGGGCAATTTCTGCTTGCTCGCGAAGGCGAACTGCGAACCCCCTGGATCGGAAGGTTCGACCCAAACCATTTCCGGGAGAGCCCAAAGGGTTCCTGTCCATAGTCTCAGTTGTCCAAAGCGAGTCGACCGGAGCTGAACTTTGGGTTTTCCCATTTTTAGAGGTGCTAAAAGGTGATCACCTTTTAGTTCTGGGTCCAAACTGGGCAACTGAGTAGTACCTCGAGTCTTCTTCTGACCATGAATTAAATGGGAACCCTACAGAAAAAGGGTCATGGAAGCCGAGGTGAATATCGACTCCTAACTTCAACCCCTACTATACCGCTTGTACACAGATGTTACCATGATGATTTGTCACGTGTGTGTGTGTGCGTGTGCTTTTATAAGGGTAATTCATCGCTTCCCCCAATAAAAAAACCGTCCCCCCCTCCCCCCAAATAAAACAACCTGGGAGGGAGTTTTATTATTAGGGGTCGCCGGTTTGGGCCTAGATCCAATTGATAGTTTGCTGTTTAGTATTGGACTTGCATTTGAAAGTGGATCTCCTTTGATTTGGAGCAAAAACCTGCTCGGATTGCAACTTTTGAGTAAGAACTTCGAAAGGGAGTGTCCCGTGGTCAGTTTTATAAACATATTTGCTTGCGTTGGGTGGTTATTGTGTGGCGAACAGAGCGTAATAAGAGGACTTGCATTGAAGTGGACTCCCTTTGACTTGGAGCAGCGGAGCAGGCAGGCAGCGGAGGGAGCAGCGGAGGGAGACACTTAACGGAAACCCACCTAGACCCTAACAATAAGAACCCTTTCTCGCAGGGCAGACCCTAGTAGCAATGTGTTTGGAGGAACCCTTTTGATTTGAGGACTCCTGAAGGACCCATAATGAGGCTGTTCCTGGTTTGATAGAGCTTTAACTCCCCTAAGAATAAAACTTTGCCTTGGGTGTCAAAGAGATCGTGGCGCCAATAATCATATTTTGGGAGCTTGGTGGAAAGCATAGTCTCAGGAGTTTAGTATAGGTTTAGTATTGGCCAATTTAAATTTAGTATTGCCTATTTTTTGCCGCGGCTTGGGAGTTTTCTTATTAGGGGTAGGTTGATTAATATGAAGAAGGGATTACCCTTTGTGGGGAAGTCTCAAAGGGAAGCCCAAACTTCACTGTTCGTGGCAAGTGTTTTTATTTTTGCTTTTTTAGTTCTGTTCATTTTTACTGGGGGGGAGCTGCAAACACATCGTGTTTCGCTTCCATACCAAGAGTTGTAGAGAGAACCCTATTCTAAGACACACTCACCTTGTGTGGCCTAAGGACTTGGAAACCGTCGAGTTCATGGAGAACTTCCTGCGAACGCAGGAGGTTGCCATGGTGATCGTCTCGCACGATCGGTGTCTCGATGAGGTTAAAGTAAATTCCGAGCGTACGGATAAATACCGTGTTTTAAGCATGGTTTAAGGGTTTTATTCCCCTTAAAGTGAACCTGGAGACCTACATTCTATCCGGAAAGAATCCGCGTTGTTCAAGCATGGTTGAAAGGTTTGATCCCCCCTAAAATGAACTTGGAAAACCACACGCTATCCATAAAACTCGGTTATTGCTCTACGGTCATGGGGTAATGTCTTCTTTCTGCGGGTAGTTTGAGGGTCTAAGCTATATGTGTTGCTTCTATTCTGCTTGTTTCCTCATGCCAACTCGATTGTTGCCATTGTTTCTTCTTTGGGGCGTGCGCAAGGTACTTCTTGAACCAAGTCTGCAACAGGATCGTTTCGATCTCGGATGGCTATTGCGAGACATATCGCGGGAACTACGTCTCCTACCTGAGAAAACGCGACAAGGAGTTTTATCTGCAGTGGCAGCGCTACAACCTGCACCAGGACGAGGTGAACAGGTTGAAGAAGAGGATGAAGAAGCTGCATCTGGGTGCTATTAGATGGGTGTCTTCTTTTGTTTTAGGTGCTTTCGTTCTGCTGCTTGCCCGTGATATGTTCTCATTGGTGTTTCTGTCAACCATTTTCAACCTCAAGGGGACTGTTTCCCGATAAAGTAGTCTCGGCCCCTGAAACTTTGCGCTCGCTGGGGAGGCTTCTTCTTTCCTGCGCTTCTGGCTTTCCATTATTAGCTGGCCATGAATGGCTTGTACAGTGGAATGGCTTAGTGGCTTCCCAATGCACTGTTTTTGCTGCCTGGCTTGGTGGCTCACCAGGCGAATTACATTACTTGTGTACAGCCTTCAAGTCGGAAGTACTGCAGTTTAATGACCATCTGCTGCTTTCTACTTGCTTAGGACTGCGGAAGGCATTTTTCATGATGTGTCAAAGGTAGAAGCCAATTGGCGGATTTTCCAGAAGGATTCTAGAACATTTGGGTGGGTTGCCTCCTTAGTTTCGACGCGATGCCCATAGCATGTGAAGGGCCTAATATTTGGGTGATACGGCCATATTTCATTCATCGATTGGCAACACACAGAAATGAGGGTTGCGACTTCAAGCATCATGAAGGCGTTTTGTTTCTTTGAGAGCTTGTACCCTTAGGTTTGTGAGTTGCAGGGCTCAGATCGACTTCGATTGAGCACCCGAAAGCCCCGGGGTTTCTACCTAGCTTCATGGGGTTGGCACGGCCCAAATGTGAGCCTTTATTTGGATTTGAAGGCAACACCCTGTAACGGATGGTAGCAAAAGTCTCACTGGAATATCTGGAATTGATCCAGGCAAGAGCGCTTCTTGCTGGACACCTTAGCGGAGAAGAAGCAGGACAAAAAACTTGATCGAGCCAAAGAGACATCTACGGACCTTGAATGCTATTGTGGGATGGACAAAATCCATTTCGCACCACCTAAGAAACCCTGGTCTCTGATGATTCCCCTGCAAACACCAACGAACAATGGTTTCCGATGGTTTCCGATGGTTTCAAAGTTGGTAGGTGGTTCATCAACCAGTAATCATAAGGTTTCACTAATTACCACTGCAGAATTCCATCCACAGTATGGGGTTGGATCTTAAACCTTTTAACTTTGTGTGAACCTGATCACTTTCCAGTGACACCGGCGGCTGTGCTTGACTGGGGGGCGGGGGGAACTTGATGCTGCACTCAACTTGGTCATTTCCTGAGACCTCAAGATTGAGAGTGTTGGTTTTTCTCGCTGGTGCTCAGTAGTATCCCCTGAAAGGGAACCGCAAGGGATGGTTTATAGGGGTCCTGTCCTGTTTCTCAGCAAGTGTTCAGTCTATGCAATCATGTGTAGTGTGTGTTGGTGGTTTGAGCCCTTGCCCGAAACAAGAGACCATTGTGCCAACTCAACAAAGCGACCCTCGAACAGCATGTTCTTTGTGAAAATGTTCGTTGCGCATGAGGCTCGGTTTACGTGTCCAGTAGTCAATGGACAATTTGGAAGGGATATCGTAGGAGGCTGACCAATTACCTTCGCGGTCTCAGAATTTGCTCATGACTCGGGGGAGGAGTTGCTTTGCTCGCTTGCACGCATGGAACCGTATCAGGTTACCCTCATTGGTGGTTTGGATTGACTAGTGGGATTTAAACCCCGTTATTTGTGGAAAAATGAGAGAGGACCAACCTCCACCCTCCAGTTTGAGAAACACCTGTTCGGAGTTGTTGTTGCCATTCGCTTGTGCACTCGAAAGACCATTTCTGTCTGGCAATTTGGACTTCAATTTTTGGGGTAAACAGTGGATTTTTAGTTGGACCCACAAAAAGTTTAGTGACAAACAGACAGTTTGAACTCTTTTGGAGAATCCACGCAGGAAGCGAGCTCAAGCAAAGTTTGCGCGCCTCAGGTGTCGCAATGCAAATAAAAAAGCGCTTTTGAGAACAACTGGACTCCTGATTTGCGCTCATTTGTGAAACAAGCTTGTTTCATGAAGGTGTTTTGGTGGTGGTGTGAAATTTCCTGTTAGGGAGTAGACATTTCAATTCCACACCTTGACCACGTATCAGCCCCAGTCCCTCGATGGCAAACAAGGTAATGGAGCTTTAGACTTCAACACCTTCTTGGTTGAAACAGGCACCGGATTTTCCGAATTGGATGGCACAGAAAGTGAAAAACACATGCCGTTGCTGTGGGACACCGGATTAATCAACTCCTGTTGATTGAGAGGCCGTGTGGCTCCCTCCAAATGTGATGGTTCTCCCACTATTCAGAATCGGCCACCCCCATATGAAAAAGATAAGGTTTACTAGGTCCCCCAGTATTCCCCCTTTCTCACCCCTTTGTGGTTGGGAGGGGTCCCCTACAAAAATAATCAGAGAAAAAGTTGGTACCAACTGATTCTAACCTCTCTACTGGACCATACTGGACCTTTAACCCACGAAAAGTGATTCTGATTCACTTTGAGTAGGCGATGTCACCCCAGCGATGATCACCCCCAAATTTGAAAAAACAAAGGATGGTTTATCAACATTTGAGGACACCCACCATTTGGGCGACCGTCTTGGCCCATATGAGTGCTTCCGGCTCGCGTCCGGCTCGCGTCCCATTTGGCGCCGATGGCCAGGATCTGGAGAAGCTCTTGGCGGAGGCCCCTCCCAAGCCTGAGGCGCGGCCGAGGTTCCACCGCGGGTAGGAAGTTCCAAAGTTGGAGCGGTTCAACGTGTCAAAGGGGACAAGCCCCCCAAAAAAATAGAACAACATAAAATGATAGGTTTTATTTTTGGCTTCCCCTTAAACACCAGACAAAAAGGGGTACCAACTTAGAAAGGACACACCCAAACAGAACCCAACTGATTACCCCCAGGTGCTATGTTTGTGGGCAGGGGGATCCTCCGGATGATTCCGGAGTTAACATTGCTGATTCAGAGCCATGAGAAGACATCGGAGGGATATGGTCCTCAACGGCACCTAGTAGTTACTATTAGTCATCAATAGCTATAGCAATGGCTCACCTTGCTATGGCTCTGAACGAAAGTGGTTGCAGTTTGAGGGGGTGCTCAACATTACTTTTGGGATGAGGTGGCTTCCCTTCAAGCCACGATTTGGATGCTTGCTTTGAAGATGTGGCAATGTGCTGCATCCAGGCACCCTATTCCCCTGCCATCGTCAACACGGATCCGTTTGGGGGAACCGCCTTTTGGGGTCCCTTGGTCGTTGAGGGGTGTAGTAGTATGGCATGTCAACCAACATGGGATTCCATACTCATCCCCTTCAGTGAGAAATCAGTTTACATGGTGAGACATTTGAAGCCTTACTCTGGATGGAGCCTTTGTAGATTGTTATTAGTTCAATCTTTCCTTGTTTTCTTACCTTTAACTTTCTTTTGCTATGGAGATCTATTTCTTAGAGAGATGATAGGCCAATTCTTAGTTAATTCTCCAGGTGGATGCCCTGTACTTTACTGCCTTTCGTGTAAACATGTACGGAGTGTAGGATTCCGTTTCAGCGTTGATCGCAGAAGACGAATCAGAACCCTCTCAGATGGGTTGGGCCCTGTACCGAGGTTTCTTAATCTCCATCAACATTGGCCTCGCTTCCTATTTGTACGCTGGACTGCTTTGGGAGTTTCTCACTTTACTGGGATGCACACAGTTTGCTTCATGGGCTATTTCACGGAAGTGAGATCACTTTTGCATTACTTGCTTTCGGATTGCAAGAGGCAGTCAGGACATGATAGCCACGCCCAACTGGGAAGAGCAGGCACCATCCCTCCACATAGCATTTTGTGTGGGAAGGCTTTGTTCATTGGGGCCCACGCTCTTCCATAGACTAGGGCTACTTCCCAAGTGGATAAAAATCGTGCGCCTCCAAATTCAGGAGCCAAAATCTCTTTAAATGCGGTGGCGCTTGTAATCTCCTTGACACCCTTGCAACCACCCTTTCAACATATGATGGTTCGCATGAAACGACTTCTTAAAACTAAGGCTTTTCCAACCTACCATTAGCAGGTTGGAATGCCTGTGCTTTTCAAACAGTCACCCTGTACACTGTCAGACACTTTGAGTAATGAGAAACCACAGTCTCAGTTGCCCAAAGGGCCTGGAAATACAAGGCTAACGTTTGGGGCCATGACTAAAAGGGGGAACTAAAAGGTGAACAAGTGGAGCAGTATTTCTTCAGGAAATGAGCTAACAGCCATGGCCTGCCCCTTTAACTCAGATGCGCTGACAGCATTCGAGAGAATGGGGGTTTAAGAAGATGAGCCCGGTTTTTTGGTTGGCTTCTTTGTGGGATCGTTGGTGCTTGGATTGGTAACTTGGGATTTGGACCCCTGGTATTTGGAGAGGGGCACGCCGGCTCGGCTCCAAACCACCCTGGAGGGAAGCGGATAGCGGTTGCACAGGTTCCCGTCATTGGCAGTTTTGGGCTCCTTCAAACGCGTTCTACTGCTCAACGACTTCCTTTTCGCTGAAGTCTTTGCCAAAAGTATGGGCTTCAAACCACCAAACAAGGAGAGACGCTGAATATGGTGTGGCTTTTTTTAGGCCCCCCCCCCCCAAAAAGAATCAATAAACAAACAAACTTTTAGCTGCCCGTTTAAAACACGTACAAAAAGGCCAGTGAGGTCTTGGGGGGATCAACTAACACGAGTCCAACACTTTCGGCTCGATTCTGGGCTTGTATACGTCCCTATGGGTATGTGTCAAAGGGGGATTCCAATGGCTTTCCTTTTGGTTTCCCTTCGAGCCAGTCTGAAAAGGGTACCCTCAAAAAGAATCACAGAGAGACATCCATGTTAAAACCCTTCGCCAGGTTAAGCCCCTTGTAGAGGCTGGCTTCCAACAATTCACCAGGGGTTCATAGGGGTTGTATGCCAGGGCTCCTTAAAAGATACATGTTGCCCATTTGAAGCATGGCTTTTTCCACCAAAATAAATGGACACCACCATTTACAAGTTGCAATGTTCAGGTGTATAATGTAAGGATCCCTGTGTGCACGTGTACATGAATCGATGCAAGCGGACGGGTAGTTATAGGTTTTTTTTGTCAACCCGCAGGTGAAGGTTGTCAAGAACTTCCGATTCCCCTGCTCCTTGCCAAAGCCAGAGGATGCCGAGGAGGAAGCTCGGTTGATTCAAATGCGGGGGTGTGTCTTAAGTAGTAGTAAAATTGTTTCCCAAACAAAACCCACCAAAATGATTATTTTTTTTGGAGGATAGCCCTTCAACATGACTTTTCCTGTTTATTTTCCTTCAACAATTCTCCAAAAGGGGGCATCCTTGACCCGGTTCCCTAGTTTTTGAAAGGATTGCCGCCCTATCCCAATACTCCGCAGAGCCTCCCCCCTTCCCGACTTCTGGCCTTAACGGCATATTTAGAGAATGCCATGAGTTTTTTTCCTGGGGGGGGGTAGGGGTAGGGGAGGGGGATGGATCCTGTAAAGGTCAAGCTGGTTTTGTGTTTCGATTTTGCTCATGATTAAGCCTTAAGCCACGTTTGGGACGGCTTCCCCCTTCCCCAAATAGATGTATGAAGCCCTAATTGAAACGGATCCCTTCGGGGGCCAGGAGACAGACGACTTGTGGGAAGACGCGGAGACGGAGCCCGTGGCACTGCTGGAGGTTGACAATCTCGGCGTGAGCTTCGGAGACAAGGCACGGCCTTGTGGACTTTCGACTGTTTGGGAAGACCATTTTCCTCCGTTTGCAGCGGCCAAGTCGAAGAGTCCCTCCATTTGCTTAAGTTTAAACAAACAAATATTATATTATCATTTGCTAAAATGAATATGTTTTACTTTCCGTTGTTGGTTTTAAAAGGAATTCATCCCTACTGGACATATCATTTTTCCTGGGACCTTAACCAAATGGAAGTTTTGGCCGCAAACCAAAAGTTTGGACTCGTTTGACCAGTCCACTCAAGAAGTGAGAGCAAGCGCTTGATTGGCTGGATGCCTGGTTGGCTGGTGAGCTGGTGAGCTGGTTGGCTGATTTGCTTGCCTGCTCGTTTGTCTCTGTCTCTGTCAGCGCATTTCTCTGCCTTTGTCTGCTTGTTTGTTTGTCCGTTTGGTGCGTGATTGCTTGCTTGCTTGCTTGCTTGCTTGCTTGCTTGTTTGAATGATTGTTTGTTTGTTTGTTTGTTTGTTTGGTTGCGTTTCTTTTGTCGTGCCTGTTTTTGCTTTTGAGCTGTTCCGGTTGTGTTTTGTCTTGTCCTGTCTATCTGTCTCTCGGTGTGCGTTTGCGGTCCGTCCGCCCGCCTGCTTGCTGGTTTGTTTCAAGCTTGCTTGCTGGTGTGCGTCTGAAGTGTTGGCACAGCTTGCTCACCTCTAGCAATGGAAGCCATTGCCTCCCAGTGGCGATTTTAGTTCCATCTCTGAACCAGTATCGGAGCACTGGTAGTCCCAGCCATGGCTCAGGTAATTCTGGAGCACATCAGCTTCCAGCTTCGGAAGGGAGAGAAGGTGGCGATTGTTGGGCCAAATGGCTGCTCACCTGCAACCGATCCACCCCCCCGGCCCCCATCAACCCCAAAACGGGGTCTTCCAAAAGGGAGTTCCTCTTGCAAAAGGGCTAGGTGAGGGTGAGTTCTGCCAGAAGCCCCAAAATGGGCAAGTGGACCCTTTTTTTTGGACTCCATCTCTTTCATTTTGGATTCCGCTTTATTTGGTCAATGCCCCTGCATTGAAGCCCAAAACCAACGCCTTAGGAGGAATCTCCTTTTGGGGGGCCTGAGCCTTGAGTTCGTCTCGTTGGTCCTGAAGTCACTCAAAAGGCATCGCCAGGCTCGGGCGATGCATACATTTCATCCAAAAGTAGACTGGGGCAGAACCCAAAAGGGGGCAACGGCAAGTTGGTTGGTGAGTTGTTTTTACAAACCCTTTCCCATGAGGAAGATGGCCTTTTTTGTGTCCAAACAAGCGTCCCCCATGGTGGTCCTCCCTCTGGGGTTTCCAACCTGCAAAGGGGCAACGGATCCGGATCTCAGCCTCCTTTGGGGCAGGGTGTTCCTTAGGCAGGGCCTGAGGCTCTGGTTCTAAAATGACAAAGCTTTCGCAACCCTGGAACCTCAGCTTTGCACATTACTCCCCTGCAGATGGCGTGAAAACCCAAACACATCCAAACACCCTCATTTTGACAGGGTCCTCTTCTTTGGTTTGAATTTGCAGGGGAGTATGTGGTGAGTTTTCCAGGGCCACTCAAAAAGAACACCGTTGGGCCAGGAACAAAAGAACACCCAGATGATAGCTGGTGCAGGGGATGCCCTTTTCAAGCAGGTGCTGTTTGGACGTCTTGGCTGGTGCGAGTGAGGTTGTGGCAAGAGCACTTTAGTGCGTGCGCTGGTGCAGGACGGGCGGGCCATGTTTCCTCAGCCCATCTTTAGGTTCCTGTTCAATTCCCCGAAGTGATGAAGTATCTCACTTCCGCAGTGACTTGTCCAAGCAAGTCTAGCATTTTTTTTTCAGCTACACAATCCCAACAAGGACAAAGGCCTAAACTGATTCTGTATTCGGGTTCCTTCAAGGATACATCATGATACATCCAAAACCTACCTGATCTACAAGTGGCTGCTCCAAATCAGCTGGTCCAGCTCATAACTTTTGCGGGTGAACCGCAAACCCAACCTGACGCAACCCTTGTTGAAACAAACGTTGGGTTTCCTTTACAAGGTGACTAGCTTCTCTTTGGGGGTCTACTCCAAAGCCATTCTGTTTGGAGCCGAGTCGAAAACATATTGGTGAGTCTGCTTTGGGGCAACCCTGTTTTGCGGTTGTTTCAAAGGGACCAAGGAAAACCATTCTTGTGAGGGCCAAGTCTACCTTTTTCCCGGCCAGGGGGGTACATGGAACCCTTCTCAAGCCAGACTTTGAGTGGTGCCCAGCCTTTTCTTCTTGTTTTCCTTTTTTTTTGGCCTAGTTAGGGGTTTCCATTGACTCAGTTGTTCAGTGGCACCCTTTTTCCTTTTTTTGTTGTAGCTGCCCCACTAAAAATGGTCTTCCCCACAAAGGGTTCCCTTTTTTTCCAGGGTCACTGAACAACTGAGTTGAAGATCTTTGCCCCCCCAAAACGGGCCATTTGGAAGTGAGGACCTGGACAAGAGTGCCAAGGTCTCCGGGGACGCGGCTGTTACCGAGGCCGGCGCGGCGTATTTTCCGCAACGCGGCTGAGCCGCAGGTGATTTGCGTGTATTGCGTGTACCGTGGCGCACGTGTTGGTGTGATTTTCTCCAGTGTGGGGTGCTGAGTCCCATGCGCGGTAACTCTTAGTCGGTGGTTTGGGTTGGTGGTCAGGTGTTGAAATCAGATGTTTGTTTTGCGTCCATTTGGCTTAAGACTAGGTTGTTATTTTCTCCTGTTGGTGTGGAAGGGAATCTATCACTACTGAACATACGTTGTGTGTGTGTGTGTGTTTTGTTTCAGGGGGCTTAAGCAAATGAAAGGTTTTGTTTACGGTGGCGCACATATTTGGTGTGACTTTCCCTGTGTGTTGTGCTGAGTTCCATGCAGGGGCAACTGCTGGAGCTAGCCTTTAGTTGGTGGTTTGGATTGGTGGCTAGGAATTGGATTTGCCCCTGGCTGGATGTTTATGCCTTTCTCAACCACCAAACCACCAATCCAAACCACCATTTGAAGGGGAAGCTGAAAATGTGTCTTTTATACCCTCCCTCCAAAAAAACCAATCGTGGTTGTCCTGTTGGTTGCTCTTTTCAAGCAAAAGGCACTCTCAAAAAAAAAGCGGACAGGTATTGTTTCGTTGTCCCAGGCCTCCCTATGCAACCCCCGTGTTGCAAGCATTGCAGATGTATACAGCTCGTCACAGAGGTTCACACATGCACGTATACAGTCAGGCTTTGAATACTGGCCGGTGCTGGGAGCTTAATAATCAAGGATGTGTAAGTTCCCCTCCAGCAACCACAAGGGACAGTCAGGGGCCCCCGCAAATCACACAGGCCGTTTTGTGGGTGCATTTGACCTTAGTTGTTAGGCCTTGACAAGGCTGATTGACCCCCCATAACTTGTGGGGGCCATTTTCGGGAGGGCCTGTAGGGTCCCTGGTTTTGTTTCTCAGGCCACGTGTTCCCCGAGCAATGGCGTGCACAATTGTTTCAACTGTCATGTTAGCTCACATGGGCAGTGGGACGCATTCGGTAGATCTTGTTGAAAGCTTTGCCCCCCACATACTCTGGATGGACGAAATCGATTTCGCACCACTTTGAAACCATGGGAAACCAGAACGCATTGTGATATTTACAGGAATCATCAGAAACAAGGGTTTCTTAGGTCAGGTGGTGCGAAATGGATTTCGCCCATCCACTTGGGGCCACTTTCTCATCCTTATCAGCTCCAAAATAGAATTCCTGATAGCGGGGGGAGCCATAGCAAACCAGCAGTGACGAGTTTATTCGAACGTGTAGATGACTCAGTCGACTTTCACTTGGGTGTCCCTTGCTTTTGAGCAACCCAAGCTTCCTGACATTCAAAGGTAGCTCCCTTTAGCCAAGAACAGATGCCGATGATTTGCTGACGCAGTGTCGTATACAAAGCAGCTCTATTTCTGTGTTGAAAGTATATAACTTAGAATCGTTAATCTCTATTTCTGTGTTAAACATATATTTATATATATATATACGTAGAATCATGTTTGTTTTTGTTTTTTATAACTAGTTTTTGTTTGTTTAAACGTCTGCTGGGGCATGTTGATTCGGATTGCAAGGGACCTGCCTGTGGTTTCCAGGTTCGGCGTTCGGGCCGATGCCTGAGGACTTGCAGAGGCCTTCAACGACGACAGGGGCTCTGTCAAGGACGCCTTGTACATGTCTTGCCGCTCTGGCCAGATGCTTCACTTACTTCCATTTGCTTGACTATTCTTTTTTCCCCTGTTGGTTTTGAAGGGAATCTATCATTACTGGAAATAGTGTTTTTTCTTTTCCGGGGGTCTTAACCAAATAGAAGGGTAGGCTCGTGTGGGTTGAGTTTCTTAGTTTTGCTCACGTTGAGAAGATCAATCACGTTTTGTTTGTCGGTTGCTTCATGATGGTTGCCGGAGGTTTCCCTTTCTCGCTACGCAGGTTGTGCAAAATCAATTTCCCTTGGTACGTACTGGTAGTGCTTTCCCTTGTTGTGGCGGCATCCCACTACGGATTAGAAATTAGGGATTTAGTCCCCTCTTTTTGCGCAACCCAGTCTAGGGTCCTGTGGTTTCAGTTTGCTGTTGGTGAATTCAGTACGGATTCACCCAACGTGGTTGGTGCACATGTTGATGTTCACCAGAAGGTCCATGATTAAATTTTCACAGCCAAAGGGATCTGTTTTTAGGATTCGGACCCCCCCGCCAAATGGTGATTTTCCCTTGGTTGTCCTGAGGGCAGGGCCTTAAAGACAGCCCGCTATTTTGGTGGCTCCCAGCTATCCGGTTCCTTAGCTTTCTAGGTCTTCAGGGTTTCGCAGTAGTTTCCATTCTAGGTCCCCCAGTAGTGCCCCTTTGCCCTTTTTTGGGGGAGGGTTCCCCTACTAAAATAGACTACAGAAAAAAAGTTGGTACCCTTATTCTAACCTCTCTACTGGAGGACCTAGCACTTCACCCACGAACAGTTTGAGTAGGCGGACCGCCCACTCACGCCAAATGGTGGTTTATGTGGGGAATATCCCCTCAACCACCTTATTTCAGGTTGGTGAAATATCCCCCCCCCCCTTACCCCCCCCTAGACATCTCCCACCCCCCCCCCCCCCCCAAAACCTCTCCCCCTTAACCCCCCCCCCCTCCCCCCCAAACCTCTCCCCCCCCACCACCCCCCAGCGATCGAATCGAGGCTCCCCCGGGGACATCGACCGCGCCGGGGGCATCGAGGCGGTCTTGGACCGCCTGCGCCTGGACGGGGTCACGGGGCAGCAGCCCGTGTCCAGCCTCAGCGGCGGCGAGAAGGCGAGGCCTCGGCCTCGGCGTGTTTGTATTTTTTCCTCGGGAGACTTGGGGCTTGATCTCTAGCTCCTTTAAGTGGCATTCCCCAGTTCTTGGTTGGACCCTTCGCTGGATTCACCACATGGGAAAACTTACCCATGATAATCTTTGGGCCGGGAATATTGATCAACACGAACGCAACGGAGAAAGAGAGTGCCCAGAAAGGGTGAAAACTCCTCTACTTCTTCAAGTTTAAGTTGTTTTTTTACCTTTTTTTAATTATATATATATATATAATCAAGCATTATTATTATTATTCTCGTTATTGTTACTGTTATTAGTATTATAATTGTAATCATTATTATTATGTGTTGTTCCTTTTTGCTCTCGCATGTGGAGGTGAGATGGCGATGTGAAAAAAGCGGGGCAGGGAGCTTTGTTCGTCCTAGGCCTTGGATTTTGTTGGCCTCAGCGGTGCCCTTGGGTTGGGCCAACCACTTTGTTTCATGGAGCGCCCTGTGGTTTGGAGCCCGATGGCTTCCTCCATTTGCTCTTCTTCTTCTTTTTTTACAAAAACCTTTTTTGTTGTAAAAGGAGTTCATCACTACTGGAAATATGGTTAATCTTTTCCTGGGGCCTTAGCCGTATGGATGGTTTGAGTTTTTATTTTTTTCCTGGGGCCTGAACCACATGGAAGGTTTGAATTTAGATTTGGAGCCCCGGTTCTCGTAGGGTGTAAATGGGACACCACCCCCTAACCACCGCAAACCAAGGGAATCTTATTTTTGGCAACACCTCCTTTGCCACTTCAATCCAAACTTTCCTTTGCCGGGGAAACTGATGGTTGAGTCTTGAACCAGTCAGGATCGAGTTTTGGCCATATGTGGGTGTCCCTTTTTTTGTGCTTTTAAAGGGAAGGCCAGAGCAAACCAACGTTTTGGGTGGGGGTGGGGGGGAGGTCCTCTCAAAGACAGTGACATCGACCAAAAACCGAGGCTCGGGTGGCCTTTGCTCAATTCCTTTTGAAGCCGGTGGCGGTTCTGGTGCTGGACGAACCGACCAATCACCTGGACATCCCCACGCGGGAGCTGCTGGAAGATGCGCTAAAAGCCTTTGAAGGCACCAGAAGCACCAAACTCGGGTCCCCCCCAACAGGCCAATTTTTGGTGGGTGGTTCGTTCCTCACTGGATTCATAGGGGCTGTGGCAAACACCTATGTAAACCTTGATGATCATGATATGGAACGGGGGGTCTCAGGGGATCATCGGCATGCCTGCGCTCTCAGAAATTGGCAATGTGATTTTCCACATCCGTGTCCTCACTCTCCTCCCCACCACAGTCGGGCAAGTCGCGTTGTGATTTCCATACGCGATTTCCATGGGTTCATCTTAGCTGGACAAAACCTTAGAACTCCTCACGTTCTGAGTTTGAACTTCGTATATCATTGATAAAGCGTTTGTTGTTTAAATGTTTGTTTTGGCCAATCCACAGAGGACGTGATAAACTGGTCACGGGCGTTTTCAGGGCTGGGTTTTGGAGGTACGGATGGTTACATACACCATTCTGCATCCCTTCAAGTCCACATTTTGAGGGATCTCAAAACGACTTGTGGGAGTAATTTCCCTTCAAACCCCATCTTGAAGGGTCATTTTGAGGACGTCACGTTAAACCGGGCCCTTTCTTGTTCCAATCGTGCTTGGCTTGCTCACTAAGAATTGTGAATCCCTGTCCCTTAAGGTATACATTTTGGCCAGTGAAACAAACTCACCCTTACCGGCTGTTGCAATGGGAAGCAGGTGGGATTTTGGATGCATTCTTTGAGAAGCGTGGTGATTTAGTGATTTAAAGCCAAATGACGCACATGGCCAAACAGCTTCAGTTTTCCCGAAGTACACCTACATGCCAGCTCCTGAGCCAATTGTTAAAAGGGTTCCAGTGCAAAACCACACCATTTGCCCCCTGCAATTTTGCAAAAAACGGAACTGGAATGCAAAAAGGGGTCCTTCCCCAAGAAAGAGTTATTGGCCCCTCCAAGTTTTACCAAAGGGAACTGGAACCAAGAAGGAGTTTCCTCTACACACGGCCCTGTTTGTTTTGGGACGACCACCAGTTCCACGAATATTAAAAGGGTTCCAGTGCAAAATTACACCATTTGCCCCTGCGAATGCAAAAAGGGGGCGTCACCCAAGAAAGAGTTTCCTCTCCACACGAACTGATGGTTTTTGGAGCGCCTCATTGACAGCCAAGCGGTTCGAATTGATTCTCTCGAGGCGCGGCCCTGGTGGTGAGCCACGACCGCTTCTTCCTCCGAGAGTTCGCCACCCGAGTGCTGGAGATCTCCGAGGGCAAGCTCTTGGACCACGACAGCTGGGAGACGTACCAGGCGCGGTCAACTCGAGGGGTTGGTTCCTGTTCCATTCCTAGGTCCCCCCAGTAGTGCCCTGGTTCAACTGGCCATGGTTCAAAACCAATGGTGCCATTTTGGGATAGGTGAATTCACCACCCATTTTAGAACCTATTTTAGTGGAGATTGGGATGTTCACTGCAGGTACGGTTGGTTCCTGTTCCATTCCTAGGTCACCGGCTAGGTGACCTTTCTCACCCCTTTTTTTTGGGGGGGAGGGTTCCCCTACTAAAATAGACTACAGAAAAAAGTTGGTACCCTTATTTGAACCTCTCTGCTGGAGGACCTAGATTCTTTTCAACCATTGTTCTTTTCGAAAACCAGCCGTTTTCCCAGAGTTTCTGAAGGTTTTCTAGAAAGAAGGATCCCTGGAAAGAATAGGGAAGGTGCCCGTGGTTGCGGTTTCGTTGATCAGAACAACCCGGAAAAGGAGTCCTGTTGTTGGTTGATTGGTGGCTTGGATTTGGACTTGAAGCCCTAGCTCCTGTAGAGGGCAAATGGGGACTCCAAGCCGCCAATCTGCGGGAAGCTGCTGTGATCAGCTTGGGGATATACAACTTATAGCAGACACAGATGTCTATGAAGTTGTTTTTCCCATTCACGTCGTTTTGTTGGTTCGGCCGCGGGCGAAGGTTGAGCGATTCCACCTGAGGGGCAAGAACGCCAGAGGATTCAACCCATGAAGGGAGCCTCGGGCCGAGCCAAAACCTGTGGTTCCGTTGTAACCGTTGCGGGTTTGGGTTGCGGGTTTTAGTTGGTTTTGCTTGGCTTGGTTTGGTACCTTCCTCATTGGCTTAGGACCAACAGGTTTTGCCCAACCCTTGCAGGGGGGCCTAAGTCCGGTGTGCTCTTTGTGAGCGTGGTTTCCGGGGATTTGTCCAAGGAGGAAGTGCCCAATTTTTGGGGGGGCTGAGCTTCAATGATCATAGTGCCCCTTTTTTTGGGCGGCTTCCAGCATCACATGGCCATGGTTCAAAACCAATGGTACCATTTTGGGGTAGGTCACCACCCATTCCATTCAAATTTAGTGGGATTGGGATGTTCATTGGGGGTACGGGCTTTTGACCCATGGCTATATGTTGCTTGGACATTTAGAAACGCCCTGAGGCGAGCTGTGCATAAGAATGCACAGCTCATGTTTTGGGCTTGCGTCCAGAGTACGCAGGTCGTTTGGCCCCCGTTTTTGAGTCAAGCCCTGCTGTGGGCCAGGCATTTTTGTTCACCCTCCGTTTTGGGCCATGTCCTTTTTGTGATACTTCGGGCCCTCCAACTTGGGAAGGATTGCTTGTTGGAATGGAGAGGACCCACATCATGTTTTGTGTGTGTGTGAGCCGCAAATCATATGTCACGTATCATCAAGGATAGGAGGTTAGAACTGATGCGGGGCAGGCGCCTGGTGAATTTCTCCTTTGGTGCTTCTGTGAGCCCGCCAGGTTGAGCTTGACATGCGGGTGACATTTTTCAGTGTGGTTTATGGCCAGTGCGGGCGAGGCCGTAGGTGTTGGCTCAAAGTAAGCGTGCCACATGCGGTCTTATTGCTTGGAACTTGGGCAGCTTCAGCCCTTGGCATTCTCACTGGCTTCCTGCCTTTGGCGGGGTCAGCTCAGGTTCCAATCGGAAGTGCGAGCCAGAACTTGGGAGGTGAGTTCCCTTGGCCGGGTGAAGACCTTGAATGGTGCTACACACTATGGAAGCACGAAGCCAGATGGCTACAAGCAGGCGTTCATTGATGGGAGGGGCTATTCCATTCATCGCTTGGTGGCAAGGGCCTTTCACGGACCGCCACCCACTGCTGCGCATACGCATGTGAACCATATGGATGGTGATGTAGCGAACAACCGGGCCAACAATTTGGAATATTCCACCCCATCTCAAAATGCCAGGCATTCGTGGGCGGCAGGCGCTCGGAGCGGTTCAAGGTGCTCCGTTCCAATCCGATGCCGGCCAGTGGGAATCGGGCCGTGGTCCTTTTTTTCTTTCCAATCTGACGCTGCACATGCTCTTGGGCTGGACCCGACACAGGTGAGCAAATGCTGTAGAGGACTGCAAAAGCAGGTAGGCGGATATGAGTTCCAGAAAGTTGAGGCCAAATGGCTCCCTGGGGAGGTTTGGCTGGAGGCCAGGTATCCTGGCGTGACGGAGGTCTTGTCCAACTGGATGGTCAGTACCCATGGTCGAGTACGGACGACTTCTGGGCGCATCACATATGGGACACTGAATGGCTCGGGCTATTTTATGATGCATTACAGCAGGCGGGCTGAGGGCGTGGTAAGAGGTTTGCGCGTTCACCGGATGGTTGCCGCTACCTTTCTGGGACAGCCAAGCACACCAGAGCTGCAAGTCAACCACAAGGACGGCAATCGGGGAAACAATCATCTGAACAATTTGGAGTATGTGACGCCGGCACAAAATATGCAGTATGCACGTTCTCGAATAGTAGGTCGCAAGGTGGCAATGCCAAATAAGTACAAGCCAATTTTGGCTTGTGAAATCGGCAAGGCCAACTGGATGCACTTTGAGTCGATTCAAGATGCCGCGATTCATACCAGGGCCGCAGCCGACCTAATATCAAAAGTTTGCCGCGGACGTCGGGCCAGAACAAGCCACTGGCTTTTTCGATTTGCAAGCAACGGATCGCTACCCGGCGAGGAGTGGCGTGAAGTAGTTCTTGATTGGTCCCATGTACCTATTGACCTTGGCGAGTAACATCCTATGCTTTGTGCAGGCTGGAAGCAGCCTGAAGGACTTTGATATCTTTGAGCGCTGAAAAGCCCGTTGTCAAAGAAACCTACTATAGGATTTGTTTATCGGAACTCCCTGATTTTGGTGGGTTGGCCAAACTTCCTGTAGAATTTCCTGTAGGTTTCCATGCTGCTGTCCACCTGATGCTTGTTGGAACGAGGGCCGGTGGCTTTGGCAGCACTGCTTCAGTGCCAGGGGCTGTGCAGCCAAGCAGCGATGGCCAGAAGTACTTGGGCCGAAGTTGCAAGAGGCCAAAGGTACCAAGATCAGCGGGCTCAATTAGTTTTAGAAAGGGCTTCCTCCATTTGCTTAAGAATATGTGTTATCTTCCCTTGTTGGCTTTGAAAGGAAGTCATCAGTACTGGACATATTCTCTCATTTTTTCTGGGGCCTTAGCCAAATGGAAGGCTTTCCTTTCGATCAAGTGCCAAGCAACGGGTTTCCCTTTTTTGCCCGCGGCCGCTCGAGGTCTGGGAAGTTTACGCGCGTCAAGTGAAAATTGGAAAACCTCGGTGATGCCATGCTGACAGTGTTCTGTCAGGCTTTTCTGATCCAACTTCCCTGGATTTTGGGGATGGTGGAATGAGGGAAGCCAACTAGCAGGGATACAGGGGGAACCAGGGATACGCGAGGATTCCTAAATGCACCTTGACTAAGTTTGATATGGGAAATGGCGCTAAGAGAATCCCCCCCCGTATCCCCGCTCCCTCCGTATCCCTGCTTGTTCGTTTGTCAAAAATGCAGTAACATGAGGTATTTGCATGTGTCTTCCTCCCCGCGAAAGAAAGGCCAAGCTGGTCAGCGCGTGTCAGCATTGACCTCACAAAGGAGTGTCAAGTTGGGCACCTGCCAGATCGAACCAACCGCCGCAAAACTCGCGGGGGCACTATACAAATGTATTTGGTGTGTGCAATATATATATATATATACATATATATATATATTATACATACATTTTTATACGGTACTCCCCCCCTCCAAAAAAAAGCTACGGCTTTTCAGGCTCTAGCTGCATTGTACCCGCTCTCGCCAAAAATGAATCTCGAGCAAGATTGCATTTCTGACATTTGGCCCACTTCCCACTAAAAGACATCTAACAGTAGCCTTTCTTGCTTTATGTTCAGTTCTTTCGGAATGTTGCGCAACATTCCCCCCACGTGCTTTTTGGGATATGTGGAAATTTTGCACAACATTTCCGACATGCTGTTCAGCATGTTGCAAACCAAGCTGAGAGCCTCGGAAATGTGGCGCAACTTGTACAGCTTGTTCATTTTTGGGGTGGCATGAAATCAAGATTCCCACCATCATAGGTGTCCGTTTTAATTGTTTTGGCATAAAACTAGATGACCTGGTTTACCGGTGGTTTAACCCTCTGCCAGGGAAACCCCTCTGTTTCCAACCTAAAAGGACACCTATGCCCTGGTGAGTTTTCGTTGTTCCGAAGGATTGTCATCATCCAAATTGGGTCCCAAAGCGTTTCGCGGGGGATCTGAAAACGGACAGCCCAGGGCTTTTCCTGTTCTGTGCAATCTCGGATCAGCCCAAAACGCCGAACGGCCGAACGTGGAGCAGGCGGCCGCCCCCCCGCAGTGGCAGCAGGCGCAGGAGGCTGAGGCTCCGGGCTCCGGGCTCCGCAAAATGCCGCAGGGGGGGGGTGTTTAACCGAAAAGGGTCTGCATAGTTGTTTTTGTTGATTATTATTTTTCCCTTGTTGGTTTTAAAAGGAATTCATCACAACTGGACATATTTTCTGATTTTTCCCAGGGGCCTTAACTGAATGGAAGCAAGTATCCAGCTTTTCCACGGAAAGGGGTTGCCAGGGATTTTGTTTCTATTTTCATTATTATTTTTTGTTAACCAGGTTTGGGGCATCTTCAACCCGGCGGTTGTGAACGAGTTCACCTGTGAAGGGCCCTCACTCCGACCCTCGGTTTGTGGATCTTTGGACTTTTTGGGTTTGGACCATCTTAGTACGTAAACAACAAGTTGGTTGCTTGTTTTGGCCCATCCGCTCAGGAAGTGAGTATTGCCCTCCTGTCCACGTTACCATGGAACCTGACTGCGGGGGTCCTGGTGAAAAGGCACCCTTGGGTGAATTCCATGTTGGTGGACTGTGGTATTCATTTGGCTGTGGTTCAAAAACCCGGTACCAAAATGGAACCCTGGTAAGTGGAAACATGGACCAAAACCTGCGGTTGGCCCCTCCTGTTTAATTTTGAGCCACACCCAAAATTTGGACATGTGTTGTTGTTTTTTTCCAGGGGATGAAGCAAGTGGAGGACAGGCGTCCGCAAAAATGGAGGGCTTCACGCGCAAAAATGGCGGCCACTGACCCCTTCTGAAATCTTGAAATTTGAGAGGCCCCAGAAAAGCGAGCCTTCGACTTCAGGACGTGGGTGCCTCCAGATTGCAAGAAAGATGTGTGGTTGGCCTTTGAATTTTGAGCCACCGGAAAAAAAACTGAATAAAAGACACATGCTCCACTGGGACGAAGACTGAGGGGAGATATTTTGAGAGAGAGGGAGAGACAGAGAGAGAGAGAGAGAGAGTCAGGCTTCAGCATAGGTTTGCGCTGTTCTTACTGAACAGGCCCCCCCAAAAAGCGCCACAAGGGTCTCGTCACTCCCTCAGTTTCTGGATTTTTTTTTTTTTGCTTGGGTCTGGGCCATGATTTAATTCGCATATGCGCTAGGTGAGCTTCATCAAGCAGGATGCGGTGGTTGTGCAGAAGTGGTCCAGAAGCTCGGTAGCGTAGACCCCACTCCAACTCTCACTTGCCCCAGGCGAATCGACCTTTTGGCGATTTGGTTTCCCCTTTTGGTCCATTCTTAGTCATGGCTCCAAAAGGTCAACCTTTGATTTCTGGGTCAACTGAGGGCAACTGAGCGAAGTGCGCGGTGTGTTTGCGCTCTTTTTCTTCGGGCATTATGTCCACCCCTTAGTAAAACAGGCGGTAGTTGCCGTGGGATAATACCTGACTACAAAGGGAGGTTTGGAGGGGGGCGACTCTTTTTAGGTTGGTTAAGGAAACCCAATAGAACATCACCAGTCTGCCCACCTTCTTGGAAGATTCCTTGCTTTACGGAAAAGGGAGCTGTGCACCAAGCTGGAAGAAAAACGCGGATATGGGCAATGGGTGTGTCTCTTAGGTTGAGGGATACCCTTTTTGGGGGCTGGCTTAGCGGGAAACCACACTTAAAACACCCATGTAGTGGTTCTCTCATTTTGAGACGCAGTGTTGCGTTGGGATTGCCAATTGCGTGGGAAAGCACAAGCAGCTCACCCAATTTGGGGGTTGCCTACATGAAGACAAGTCTATGTGGGTTGGTTGCCACTCTGAGCGATAATGTGTTGTGTTTTTCTTGCTTGGTTGAACATAAAGGGACTGGGACTATCAACAAACATATGAGATACTTGTATGTAAGTTGTGTCTGCCAAAGACAACAACAACGGAACATCGCTATGAGCTTTATATGGGGAGCATCAAAAGTGGTTGGTGGACATAATCCCCACCTAAATGATTTGTAGCAAAGGGTCCCGAACTAAAATTGGATCCGGGTATAACCTGCTTAGTAACTTGGTTGAAAAAGGCAACCCCCAAATGAGTGGCTTGCTCAATAGTTCCCTGGACACCATGAGCAGTGTACCCACAATACGAAGTCACATTTTCACTGTTCTTGGATCAAGTTGTTAGTTTTCTTTTTGGTTCTGTACATGTTTAGGTTTGGGGCCTGCAAAGAAGAACAGACCCAGCTTTTTTGCCAAGCCCGTACTGTTGATGAACGAAATCCATTTCGCACCACCTAAGAAACCCTGAAGTGTTGATTCTCCTGTAAATACCAACAAACAATGGTGTCTCGACGATGCTGGAGAGAGAGAGAGAGAGAGAGAGAGAGAGAGAGAGAGAGAGAGAGAGACAGAGAATGGTGTCTCATGGTTTCATATCAACAAGCGTTATGGTGTCCACCATGGTTTCTGAGGTGGTGCGAGGTGGAAATCGCAACCATCCACAGGCGAGGCAAGCCTTGGTTGGCATCGCTCAGATGGCCAAGTCTTGGTTAAGGTTTCTATTTGCCCAGCGAGGTTTCTTAGGTGGTGCAAATTTTCGTCGCAGGTGCCATGTGGGTTGAAGCCACCCCGTCTCAGGAAAGAAGATGGCGAGGCTCAGGAAGCGCGAGGGCAAAGGCATCGGCCTGCGCCGCTTCTCCTCCCGGGTGGAGGCGGGCTCGGGGTCCCGCGGGGCTCTGCTTCGAAACCCCGCCCCAGGCACAGGCGCCCCTGAAAAAACGGGCAAAAAGAGGGAAGACCCCCAAAAATCAGGGCGAAGCGAGGGAAGAGCGTCTTTTGGCTGCGTTTTGGCGGGATCTTCGGGCTTCAACTTTGTGGTTGAACAGGTGCATTCTCCCACAAAGCAGCAAAGAAGGCCATAAACGCCTTGCTTGCGCGGGGGGCTGAGCAATCCAAACGGTCGAGAAGCTTCACAAAGGCAGTGCAGGCAAGCTGGCCTCCGAGAAACTTTCTCAGTCGAGCTCCTGGACTTGCCTTAGGTTCCCCAGTGCCCGACCTTTCTCCCCTTTTGTGGTTGGGAGATTCGGCTCCCCTACTAAACTAGACACAACCGAAAAACAGTTGGTACCAACTGATTCTAACCTCTCAAATCTGGAGGACCTCGTTGATGCCTTTGTGCAGGTCCCCTGAATCGGTGGTTTGGTTTGGGGGGTTTGGATTGGAACATCCAGCTTCTCGTGAAGCCAGTGCGGAAAGTACGTCCAAACCACCAAACCAATGCGCCAACCAGGGGTAAGGTTATGCGGGCAAATAAGTTCGGAACTGTTTTTTACCAATCCACCAAGTATGGGGTAGGATGTGTTTTAGGCATACATTTTTTGTTGGGCACAATTTATGCCTGTTTTTCACTGTGTGCCGAGAAGGAACTTGGGTGTGACTGCTTGATTCTATGATGCTGTGGCTACTGGACCCCTTTGAGACCGGACGCAAAGGATTAATACTGAGGGGTGGTCATGTGCGCGTATATACACAGATGCATCCACACATATATATATATATATATACACGTATGTATATTATATTTTATACCTGTACATATCTATGTATGGCTCTTTTATCACGGGTCCATGATTACCCCGCTTTTGCCTGCAGGAGTTTCAGGAGAAGAAGGAGGAGAAGAAAAAGGACAAGGAGGAGTCTCAAGAGTTGCAGACCGATATGGTGGATGCCTTGCCAAAAGGCTGAAAATTCCCGAACCCCCACGCTGAGGATTCCAAGGAAGGACCCTCCTGGTGGTTGGTTTCCTTTGTCGGTTCCCCTTGAGTTACCCATCCCAAAACGGGTTCCCGGTTTTGAGACAAGCCAAGAGCCAGCCAAAGGCTGCCGAGAGCAATGTAAAGGGCAGCTTGGATGCCAACCGTGGCTTTCACAAGGCGGTTGATATATTTGGGGCTACCCAGGTCTAATATATACCACTATGAGCATGACTAAATATGGTTTCAAGAAACTCAACCCCATTCTAATTATCTAAACCCTTGTACTGCCTCCTTTGGCACCAACAGGAGATCCACGGAAGCTGGCATCCAACAGCTCCCAGGGTCCTGTAGACCATGTCACCTTCGCTGCTTTCCTCCGGACCTTTGAAGCGCCAGCGGCGGCAATCCGCGTGTTTTTTCCGGCACCCATGCTTTGCGCTTGGTGCAAATCATCCTAGACCTCCAGAATGGAACCTGACTGATCCTGAAGACCAGTTTCCTCCAGGCGGGGCCCTCCTTTCTGGGTTCCATGTGTCCTCCTTTCTGGGTTCCATGTTAAAGGACAGGCTCACTTGCCCAATCCGAGTCGATCGGATGCGACCTGTTGGTCTGTTTGTTCGCCAAGGCTCGCTTTTATTTCCAGGGCCTTTGGGATCCTTGGGCAAGGGACTCGTACAACTCTTGGCCGCCTGAACGAGGGCATGTGCCAAAGACTAGGACCTCACAACCGGCGGCTCACGGCAGAAAAGCGCACAAAGAACCGGGCCGGGGGGTAGGATGGGTAGGGTTGCAAGTGGCTGAAATGGCAGGGGACAAGTACGTCTCACTCCCCGAGGTTTGGTTCCTGATTTGGCCACTCGGCTCAGATGGCCTTGTTAGATAGATACAGGGAGAGAAGCGATCGATCGAATTGATGTGGTCCCTCTGGCACCTCAGCAAGGGTCCCATTCGGGTTCATCCTCCACTTCCATTTGCTGGTCTGAATATTTATTGTTTTCTTCGGTTGGTTTTAAAGGGAATCCATCACTACTGGAAATATGTTGTCATTTTTTGCAGGGGCCTTAAGCAACTGGATGTCCAATTCGCGGATGGGGCAACCAATGGAAAGTGAAGAAGGGCGAAGTAACTACACCTTATTCCCCCTCCTGTGGATGTTTGTGAAATCCGCTTCTCGCACCACCGTTCAGGCACCCTGGTTTCTGATAATTCCTTGCAAATACCAACAAGCAATGGTTTCAACCATGCTTTCAAAGTGGTGCACGATTTCGTCTATGACAAAGTTTGGTGACAAAGTTTGATTTTGAAGTACTGAAGCCCCGCCCCCTTGTTGAGTACTACCCCCCCTTATGCTGGGCTTCGAAATGCAAGTGTCCCGATTGCAACTCGGTCCACGCGGAAGGCCCTATTGCCCAGAGTGGCCCTATTGCAGTAGTCCACGGCTCCCTTGCAACATTTGTTTGCCCAGGGGCCTCAAACAGATTTTCCATTGGATTCCTCCCCCCATGCGGTTTTGTAGGAGCTCCGTGTTCATTTTCACATGGGAGAAGAACCGTTCCCTCCCGCGAGCCTGAGTGGCCAAACCCGTGGCCCTAGTTCCAAATCGGTAGGTGGGAGAAATCGCCTCTCAGATACTTGGAGGGAGACAAAACGAGTCGCACGGCGCCCGGCCTACGGCAGGCTAACCAGTCAAGCTCGGACGTCAAGGCAGGGTCCGCCAAGCAATGGCCGTCTACGCCAAGTTCTTTAGTGGCATCCTTTTGGATTGATTGGTTTCGGGGTTTGTCTCAGAGCAGGGGAACCCACAAAATCCTTGGCATGCTTTTGGCTTCCCTTTAAACAAGCCCAGAAAGCCTCAAGAAAACACGAGCCATCCATTTTGCAATGGCCCCAGCCTCAAAAGGGCTTTGATCACTTTCATTTGGTTAAGAATATGTTTATTTTCCCCTGTTGGTTTTAAAGGGAATCTATCACTACTGGAAATATGTTGTTTTTCCAGGGGACTTAAGCAAATGGAGGATCAGGTTCCAACATATGTTTCTCGGACTGGGCTGTGAGGTGTTCGGTTCCATTGCTCCCTTCGACATAAAGATTCAGCACAGGGACTTTTGGAGCAAGGTATACTTGTTCCATATCCTCACATTTGCCTCACTTCTTGAGTCCCTGGACTTTGTCACTCTTTGGCAGGGCTCCTTAAAAGATACATTCTGCAACCATTTGACACTGGCTTTTTCAACACTAAAATAGCAGGAAACCACCATTTACAAGGCAATGTTCAGGTGTATAATGCATCCAGATCCCTGTTTGGGTTTGGAGAACTTTAGCACTAAACCAACCAAATGATTGTTTTTTTTTTTTTTTTTTTTTTTTTTTTCTCCGGTGCAAAGGCGCGGATGTCGCCAGCTCAGCACGCGGATTTTTTTTTGCGGCGAGGCGGTCCCGTGGCCGGAGAGATAGAAACAGCCCAAAGTATCACTTCCGATCCAGGTGGATTGGCCAGAAGTAACCTACATGTTTAGCTAGGTCCCCAGTAGTGCCCTTTCTCACCTTTTTTTGGGGGAAGGTTCCGGTCCTAAAATAGACTATAGATAAAGGTTCCCTTATTCTAACCTCTCTACTTCTACTGGAGGACCTAGTTAGAGAAAATTGCCCAAACTCAAAGAGTGACCAAAATTTAGAGGCTCAAAAAGTGCGTTCAAATACATGTGTCCCATTGTTTCCCATGCCTACAAGCATTTGGTTTCAACCATGGTTTCAGTTTCGCCTCCTTTTTGGGCCGGACGGTGGTTCTGATTTGGAGGAAAGAGAGAGGGGGTGTTAGGGAGTTGGGTTGACCCTTAAAGATTGGGGTCGTTACCCAACAAGGGTTCATCACCCCATATGGCTGTGGGTCAAAATTAGGGTCACCCCAAAATGGCACCCTGGCAAATGGAAACAATGACTAAAACCAGTGGTCCCCTGTTGGTTTAATTTTGACCCGTACCCATGTATGTACAGGGTCATGAATATAAGCTCAGGTGATACCCCCAACAGCATGCGGTGCTCCTTTTAGTGCTCGCACCACCCCACAGCCCTCGCAGAACCTCGTCTGGTGGAACCCTGGTGGAACCTTACCTCAGGGCCGCCCCGGACCACCC
This sequence comes from Effrenium voratum, assembly GCA_963377175.1. NCBI lineage: Eukaryota > Dinophyceae > Suessiales > Symbiodiniaceae > Effrenium > Effrenium voratum. The sequence continues at coordinate 158,792 of CAUJNA010003868.1, forward strand.
CGGAGCCTATCTGGGCTAAGACCCCAAAGCTTTCAGCTGTTGGGGAAAAAAACTCCTGGGTGTTTTCCGGGCAATAGGCTCAGTCTGGCTCAATCGCAGGTGTCGCCGCCCGCGCAGACTCCGGGCACTGAAGATGTGGCCCAGGCCGGGCTCATGCTGACCCCAAAGGCTCAGGACACGGGGTTTCCCAGGGGTGGGGGGGGGGTTCCAAGCCATTCCCCTTGTTACTTGGAGCTTTGTATTTTGTTCCTCAACTAGGTCCCCCAGCAAGGGGCCCTTTCTCACCCCTTTTTTGGGGGGGTTTCCGAGCCATGTCCCTTGTTGGAGTGGTTTTTGAAACCCTCGACAAGGTCCCCCAGCTGGGTGCCCTTTCTCACCCCTTTTTTGGTTGGGAGGGTTCCAAACTACGAAAAGAGACGTCCTGAAAAAAGTTGCTACCCTTATTCTAACCTGTCTACTGGAGGAGCTAGTGAAACCTATGTGTTTTCAAGCCTTGTAATTTTAGGGAATCAGCAGAAATGGCTGTGGGACAAGCGTCGACGCAAGAGATCCTGGTTATGAGGATTGGGGCTCTGGTCGGCCAGACCGCTGTCGGATTCCGGACCACTTGAAACAGAGGAAGGCTCGCCATGGATCACTTCCACATTGAAAGGGGGCCGTCTCTTATAAGTGTGGGCCTAGGCGACCTTGCCTCCCTCTAGATTAGAAAACGGAACTCAACCACGCTAGCGAAGTCTCCATTTCAAATCCTGGGGTTAGGGCCAAATACAAGAAGCATCTCAACTGTCTCCCTCAAACTGTCTGGAAAGCAACACATGATATGTTTCAATCAGGCTCACCTGCCCAAGGCAAAACAAATCGACCTTGTGACAACTTGATATCGTTCCCCCATGGTTCATGAACAACTTCTGGCCCCAAAAGCTTCGGCTTATGTTGCTTCTCTTTCCGGGCCCTTGGGGCTGAGAATGGGCAAGCCGGGTCAGCCGAACCAAGGCGAAGGCCTAAAAGCGGCTTGCTTTTTGTTTGTGGCTTCCCTTCACGGCTCTAGGTATCCTCAGAAAATAAGCCCAGATGAGTCGCAATCAAAACCCGGGTAGACATCGAAGTCCGGGTAGATGAAGGTTAGTAAGGGACAATTTCAAGCAGTTTGAATTCTTTCCATGGTTCTGAGTAGGCCATTGTAATACCAGGTGTTGGTTACTCAGATGCTATCCCCAACAGCCCGCGCATTTTTTGCAAGCTTCCGGCACCCTCGAATTAGAGCTGATTTGGGCAGAGACCCCAAAGCTTGCAGCTGTAGGGGAAAAAGAACCTCATTTTCTTAAGGAGTCAAAAGTGAACTTCCATGGGCAAGTGTTTTTTGGCAGTGTCTTCTCAGATTGTTGCTCTTTAGGGACATGTCTATGGTTCAAGTGGCCATAAGTGGAACAAGCTCGCCGAGGGGTTGAGAGTGTCCCCATGTTGAAGGTCCTACTTCGGGCTTTAGCATTGCCAGATTACTCCGACCATGCCATTCCTCTCTGGAATAGAAGCTACTCCTAACTATGGTTCTCCGCACTAATTAATCCGCAAGTTAAAATCATTTTTGCCCAGATTCCCAGCGCCCTGTGTTGCTTTCTTTGGGAAGTGTCTCTTAAAATCAACTGTTTCCCCACCCACCCACCCCGTTCTAATGCCAAACAGTGCTCAAACATTAATACCAATTGGAAGCCCCCCAAACAGTCTTCCCCCCAAATCGTGATCAAACATCATTTGTTGCCCCCCCACCCCCCACAAATTTGTGGTCCTTCCTTTTGGAAGTGTTTTTGGTAAAATCAACGGTTCCCCCCCTCCCCAAATTCTTGTTCAAATAACTAGCGCCAACTGTTTCTAAGACAAAATCATCTAAGTACTTGGTCCTCCTCTCCGCGAGGCCGAGCCGGAGATTCCTTCGGCCTACCTGGTGGAGGATCCGGGCCTCTTTTTTTCTCGGAGTCTCCAGGCTCTTGGGTTGTTCTTGGTTGTTGGGAAACGAGGATTGAAGCCGAGCAAACCGCAGTCCCCAGTTCGCTAGTTGCCCCAGACACCCAGTTGCTTGGTTGTTGTTGGGAAACATTTCTGACATTTTTGCTTTTTGTGGTTTAGTGGTTGAAATCCAACCACTGAACGGCTAAAATCTCAGAATTTTTGCTCAACGTCAACCAAGTATGTGAGAGTTACAAGCAAGAACGCGCCCAAAAGCACATCCTGACTGAAGTCTGGCCTCGTTTTGGTTTACCAAGGCCGCACCCTTTGTGGCGTAAAGCCCGATCAAAGCACACCCACGCGGGTGTCTAACGTGATGTAGTTTGCAAAAGGACACCTCTCAGTGAAGAAAGCCTTCATCAGGAAGCCGTGTGTTTTTGTTCTCCTTTTTCCGACTGGGGCGAGCAAGGGGGTAAAGCGTTTTCCCAGCTGGGCCCGCAATCGCGTAATTTGTCCAATGCCGCCCGCCTTTAAATTGAACGGAACCGACAAGCAACAAACTAAAACATGCCACTAAGTTACTAGGAGTTAGGGCCCCCCCCCGGCTGAATATCACTTTCTATTCCTTAGTAGTGCATACAGAACTTCCTGAGTTTATAGACTTCAAGCTTTTTAGACAACTTGTTTAGCGCAAACAAACATTCAGTTTGTTGTTGGAGGAAGTGAGAGAACCAGCAAACCAAAGAACTAAAATAAATGTCAAGCACAGCGGTTGTATTCGAATCAGCTTTGGGGCTCAATTCAGGCTTTGGATTCAAGCAACGGGAATCCAAGATTGACCCCCGCCCGTGACCTGGTCGACGACTAGAGCGGGTCCCCTCAGAGGAACACCGAATCAGACTCGCGAGAAGAGTTTGCCTGGTTCATTAATCCGAGGTCAACATTAGCAGGGATGTGGAGAAGAAGGGGTTTAGTCTTGGTGGCACCCAAATCCGTGAAATTGCATCTCCTTGTATGCCCGTGATTGACCCAACAGAAAACAACATCTCCGGGCTGTCGGTGGATGGCTTTTGTTCTTTTTCTTCCTCTGGCATCCACAGGTTCTGGCGTTTTGTTTGCTTTGTTGTTTCATTCCGTTCATTGTTTCTTTTTGGCTGGGGCAGCGGGGGTTGCTGCACAGGGTGTTACTGTTTCCACCAGACGACTTGGTAAGTACAGGGGTGACCGGATTTCCTTTGAAAACCTCGACTCTCTGTGGTCATGGCATAAACCAAACGGAAGCCAAACCGAACCTGCGCTCCACGAACAGCTCGGGCAGACTGGGGGCTTCCCTTTGGTGGATTGGGTTGGTGGATTGGTGTTTTGGAGGGGTTTCCCCTTGACCCTCTACAAGATCTCCCGAAACCAGCGGGCTCCAAAGCACCAGATCGCTTCCCGAGTTGGACTTGAGTCACTTTCTGGCAATATGGGCCATTTTGGTGGTAAATAGAAAGTGTTTGTTTTCTTTTCTTGGCCTATCCACATCGGACGTGAGGCTCGAGGGAAGCTAAGAGAAGTATTTCGACTCGCAAGGACGAAGTGGACCTGCCCTTTGCGGAAGAGCCCTTGGAAAGCGACGAGGCGACTCGGCGACCGAAACGAAAACGACACGCCGTCGGTGTTCTCCAGCGAGGGAGGCAAGGAGAAGTCATATGCCAATGGTATGTTGTTTGCCTGGTTGGACCACCCAAAGGGCTTGGTTTTCCGTCAACACCACCAAAGAAGGGTATACCAGGTCCATCCCCCTCAAAAAAGAGATACCATCATATACTGCCGTTGGTCCGCTAGTTGCAGTTGGGAACAAGGGGAACCCTGCAATTGTGTTCTGCGAGTGACTGGGATTGACTGGAAGCTAGCAGGGTTTGCCGTTCCTCCCACTGTAACTTGCAACCTGTGAGAGGGACCTGGAAGAAAGCAGTTCCTCATGGAGGGACCAACTCCCTGTCAGGTGCCATTTTGGTGACAGGGTACAGCACGTTGCACGAGTTTTCGTCAAGATACGGTTGCTTCCTTATGCCCCCTTCTTTTTTGCGGGGGTTTGCAAAACTGCTGGTTAACAACCCGCAATACGTCAACCAGCCAACAATTGCGAGCTTTTTGCAGCTGGGATCTGTTTGGCTGTCCTTCATGTTCCCTTTCAACCAGAAAAATTGTCAACCATCAAAATACGGGAGCTTGTCCTTTATGTCCCCTTTCAACCAGGAAAAAATGTTTCCTTCATTTCCCCTTTACTTAGTGGATCACCTTCATTTCCCCCTTCAACCAGCAACAAGTCAACCAGCCAAAGCATGTGAACTTTTTTCGACCTGGAAAATGTGTTTTTGTGACATGCGATCCATGCCTAAAAACCGCCGCGGAAGGAGCCGGAGGCAATGGACCCCCGGGTCCTTGCAGAGACCCCCACGCCGGCGCCAACGCCCACGCCGCCAGGCGCGACCTCACCCTGAAACTTAGCTCCCTGAGCTCCCTGGGGTTCCCAAGGCCACCATTGAAAGAATGGCAAGGACCCAAGTTGGATGAAAGTCCTTAGGTAAGTCATGGTGGTTATATGAACCCCCTGTGGGTTTTAATGATACACTGATTGTACGAGCCTACCGGTCGGAAGAAAGAGGGAGGGGGAGGGCGACGAGCTAACCCATGAAGGTTCCTTGGGAGTTCCTTGCTTCCGATTCACGAGTAGTAATTCTTAGTTGTTCAAAGCCGACCTTTAAACCGATTGGGTTTCCCTTTTTGGTCTGCTTTTAGCACAGGTCCAAGAAGGTTATCCTTTTATTTCCAGGTCCTTTGGGCAACTGAGAATTTGATGTACTTTGCCCGTCTGCTGTTGAGTTGGGAAAGGGCCCTTTGACTTTGCAGAGGTTTCCTAATGGCTTTTTTACCTCTTTTTCCCAGGTGCCCGATATCAGGTGGGTAAAGGGGTAAGGGACATGTTCCACTCGGGCCTTCTGGGTTTGCCAGGTGTGACCTGGGGGCATCACAGGCGCGGCCTTCTCACGAGCTGTGTGCTGACTGTACCTTGGTCGGGTATGTTTTTTTTCTAGATTGCTGCCGACTTTATCCACTGAGTGGAATGGCATATTGCTACTCAAGGAGATGCAGTTATTTGTGTATATACACCTACATTTCTATGTTATACATAAATGTGTGGATATTGTCTCCTTGTTTTTAGGGGGCAATCCTGACCTCACCTCCCAGAACGACAAAAGAAAAAGACATGGCCCCATGGCCATGAGGCAAAGGATGTCTACCCAAGAGTGGTCGAGTGGATTGTTTGCGCAGTCGGCCTTGGAGAGAGCAAAGGGATTTGATTTGTTGTTCTTGTAACGCCTTTTAACGGAACAATAACTATTAAGAAGACCTTTTTAAGGAAAATCACATTTTAAGAACACTGATGTGTTCTTCTACCAGTTGAAAGGTTGCTGGAGATGAGGCCATGTTTATTTACACTGAAAAAAAAGCGAGGCCACCTTTGGAAAGCCGTCGAGGGCTATGGACGTAGGAAGGCCCTTATAGTGGCGAATATGGAGTTTGGGACCTTGTGTCATTGGGGGCCCACTGAGAAAAGCGCCAATCAAAGGAACCCTGCACCAAAGGACAATCAATGGCATCCGAAAGGAGCCCAGTTTTTAGAACTGAACCCATGTAGGGTTACCCAAGTTTTTTTTCTTCCGCAAGTGGAGTCCGTTTCCTAGAAGACAAGGGTTTGCTGTTGCTTTCCCTTTAAACATCAACTTCAACAAGGGGCCCGGACGTTTTCCATTTGGCAGCTTCCGGCAGAAGCCGAAGCCAATCGAATTTGACTTCAGGACGCAGCCATTCACGGGCCCGGAGAACGAGGCGGAGGGCCCGGTCATTCGAATGTTCAGCCCTTGCGGAAACCACGGGAAGTTCTTTGGGGAATGGGGCAAAATTGAACCACCCGAAAACTGGCTTCAGTGTTTTTTCCATCAAAAATCACAAAACCCCAAACAGATTTTAGTGCGTTGTTTTTCCGCTTACCAGGGTTTGATTTCGAGGTAGCTATGATTGACCCACGCCCATCACGCATGGAGGTTATTCAATCAGCTTCCCTCCAATTGAATTGATCGTTTGGAGACCGGTGGTTTGGATTTCTCCCCGTCCAGGAGGATTCCGGCTGAATAGTTCCACCCATCTGCATCTGGTGGGTGCCTTTCCGCTTTCCGGTTGAATTCTAACTTATTTCACTTGCAACAAGGGGGCGAATCGACCCGATCTGACCTTTTAGTGTTTTTGTCCACGCACATGGCTCTACAGAGCTCGCACCATCAACCTTTTGTATTGGCCGTGTTTGTTTGCAAGGTTCGTAAGGGGACCATGACCAACAGATCAGCCTGAGACCATAATCCATGGTCAATTGTATTGTTGCCCATTCGGGTATTTCTATTTGGAGGGTACCCACTGTTGGTTGGGAAAACGAAAGCAGCACTTTCGGGGTTCCCCCATTCTGAGACACCCCCGATAAAAGTCAACGAAAGTGCCCCTTCCTCAGAGACACCCACTTGGTCTCTCGGTGCGGGGTGGGATCCTAATTCCGTTGCGTTGTAGTCCGATACAGCCAGGCCCAATGTTCTCGTTGTTCTTAAGAATAAGATGTTGTTGCGTGACAAATTTCAATGCATGAATTCTAAACTACTGTTTTTGTTTAGTGCACTAGTTCCAAAAACTCCAGTAGTACCGAATCACCTTCCGCGGCGCTGTTTGTGGCATGGAAGCACGGCGGTGCACTACGCTTCATGGTGAAATGTGCGGCAGGCCTGTGTCCTGAACGGCTGCACATTGCACAAGCCCTTCATCCTGCTTCGGCACATGTCCATCCGCAAGCGCCCTTTTGCTGAGCATTCGGAGGCTGATGCCGTCATTGTTTGCAGGACAGTTGCGCCTGAGAAGCACTGTTTGGAGTCCGGAGCACTTGATGGGCCAAGCAGGCACTTGCAAAGACACCGCCACCGAAAGGCCGAAAGACAACAAAGTAAAGACGGTAAAGAGCCCAGACTCGGGGCCCATGCCTCCAAAGATTAAGCTGCGCAAGCAGTGCAAGGCAGGTATCCAGAAAAGTTTGGCATTGATTCCGTGAACTGTCAGCGACCTGTTTGAAGGGTCCCATTTACTGCCTCAATTATCCACGGCCAGTCTAGCAAGGCACGCTTACGTCCCAGTGCTCCTTTGTCTCACCGGGCATCAATGCTGGGCCAAGGACGCTTCTCATCAAAAAATCGGGCTTTTGTTGGGCAAAGGCTTTCCTTTGGGTCTCATGCGCTTTGTGGCCACGCAAGGGCTGGCGTTGACACCCATTTGTCCCGCCATCGCGCTCTTGGCTGTCGATGTGAAAGTGAAAGTGAGACATATGCACGTCGAGAACAGCCATTCAATTCCACATTCACCAGATGGCACTTGCTCCCAATTGTTCAGCCACCCCCCTTTCCCCTATTGTTTGGAAGGCCCTCATTGAAAAAAGCAACCCAAAGGGGTCTCTCTCTACACGGGTCACTGGGCTTTGACTGGGCGTGCGTTGATCCAGCATCGTCTCGTTTCATTTATCGGGTCTGTGGAAAAAGCACAAGATTGGCTACGCAGCATCAAGACAAACAGCTCCCACGTCAAAGGCGTGTCCAATTCAGCCATGAATGTTGCATCAAGGGCACAGCGAGACCACAAAGGGCTGTAGCCTCACCTGCGCAGGGTTGGGTTTATGAAGGTGAATCCTTACCATACCCTCCCACCAACATGGAAGTGCAGGAACCCCCGTTTCCAAGAGGAGAGCTACCCATAATCCGGCTGGTGCAACTTCCCATTCTTTCAGGGGATGCTTCCTTCTAGAGAACTGCCAAAGCCAGCAGGAACGCCTGGTTTTGGACAACAAGAATGATTGAAGCAAGTGAAGGATTATTCAAGCCCTGGACACCCGGTAAAATTGGCCGAAGAGGTGCTTCTGGAATATGTCCTTCGCAAGCGCAGGCGGCTTCTCCTGCGCCGGAGTCGCGAACGGAGAGCCCGTTTCAGGCCTGTTTTGGTTTGAGTGTCCTTTGCGTGCTGGTGTTTAAAGGGGAAGTTTCGCCCCCAACCTGGGTTTTTGTTCCATTGAGAGGGTAATACCCTTTACCCTCCCACCCCCGAGTTTCCTCATTAGGTACCCCAGCCCCCGCGTCAGCTACTATTTCCCTTCCGCGCGTCAGGTACCCCCCATCCCCATCCGCGCGTCAGCTACTATCCCCCTTCCGCGCGTCAGGTACCCCCCATCCCCATCCGCGCGTCAGCTACTATCCTCCCTTCCGCGCGTCAGGTATGCGTCAGGCGCCTACACTCCCGGTCCGCGCGTCAGCCCTTCTGCGCGTCGTCAGCTGCTACCTGCCACATGTCAGGTACCGCCTGGCCCCATCTGCTATCCCCTCTTCCGCGCGTCAGGTACCCCCCCACTCCCATCCGCGCGTCAGCTACTATTTTCCATCCGCGCGTCAGCTACTATCCCCCTTCCGCGCGTCAGGTACCCCCCACCCCCATCCGCGCGTCAGCTACTATCCTCCCTTCCGCGCAGCAGGTATCCGCGCAAAGCGTGAGCGTGGCACCCCCCACTCCCGATCCGCGCGTCAGCCCTTCCGCGCGGCGTCAGCTGCTATGCGCCCTGCCGCGAGTCAAGCACCCCTGACCCGATCCGCGCGTCAGCCCTTCCGCGCGTCAGGTGCCGATCTGCACATCCCACCTTCGTCAGCTTCTATGCGCCCTGCCGTGTGTGAGGTACCGCCTGACCCGATCTACTATCCCTCTTCCGCGTGTAAGGGGCCCCCCATTCCGATCCGCGCGTCAGCTACTACCCCCTTCCATCAGGCATCCGCGCGGGTGCGCCCTTGCGTGAGCGTCAGGCACCCTCCAATCCCGATCCCCGCGTCAGCGGCGTCAGCTGCTATTCGCCTTGCCGCGCGTCAGGTTCCCTCCGCGCGTCGGCTACTATCCTCCTCGCACGTCAGCTACTATCCCTTCCGTGCGTCAGCTGCTATTCGCCCTGCCGCGTGTTAGGTACCGCCTGACCTGATCTAATATCCCCTCTTCCGCGCGTCAGGTACCTCCCATCCACATCCGCGCGTCAGCTACTATCCCGCTTCCGCGCGTCAGGTACCCCCATCCCCACCCGCGCGTGAGCTACTATCCTCCCTTCCGCGCGTCAGAGCGCGTCAGGTGCGCCCGGAGTGTGAGCGTCAGGCACCCCCTAATCCCAATCCGCCCGTCAGCCCGTCCGCGCTGCTATCCCTAACTACGAACTACGACACTAACTAACTAACTAGCTATAACTAACTAACAAACTAACTAACTAACTAACTAACTAACCGCCTTACCCCTCCCCTCCCCGCCTCCAGCCTCCGCGCGTCAGCCCCGCGCGTCAGGTACTCTTTGAGTGTTACAGGTCCGCGGAGATCCCGCGCGTCAGGCACCTGCTGTCAAGATCCCGCGCGTTGGGCACCTCCCTCCTCCCGCGCGTCAGGTACCACCTTTCCGCGCGTCAGGTGCCGCGAAACTTGATCCCGCACGTGACAAACATTTTTTCCCGCAACCAAGTAAGCTACCAAGCTACCTAACTAACTACGTCACTAACTGACTAACTAACTAACTAACTAACTAATTAACTAACTAACTACCTAACTAACCAATTAGCCAACTAAGTAACTTAACTAACTAAGTAACTAAGTAACAAAGTAACTACCTAACTAGTGAACTAACGAACTAACTAACTTACCCCTCCCCCCCCCCCCCCCCCGCCTCCAGCCTCCGAGCGTCAGGTACCCCCGCGCGTCAGGTACCCCCTGTCCGTGCGTCAGGTACCGTGAAACTCGATTACGCGCGTGACATATATTTTTTCCCGCAACCAAGTAAGCTACCAAGCTACCTAACTAACTACGTCCCTAACTGACTAAATAACTAACTAACAAACTAAGTAACTAACTAACTAACTAACTAACTAACTAACTAACTAACTACTAACTAACAAACCAGCTAGCCAACTAACTAACTCAACTAACTAAGTAACTAACTAGCTAACTAACTAACTAACTAACTAATTAACTAACTAACTAACTAGCCGCTTTACCCCCCCCCCCGCCTCCAGCCTCCGCGCGTCAGGTACCCCCGCGCGTCAGGTACTCTTTGAGTGAGGTTACAGGTCCGCGGCGATCCCGCGCGTCAGGCACCTGCTCTCAAGATCCCACCCTTTAGGTACCTCCCTCCTCCCGCGCGTCAGGTACCCCCTGTCCGTGCGTCAGGTACCGTGAAACTCGATTGCGCGCGTGACATATTTTTTCCCGCAACCAAGTAAGCTACCAAGCTACCTAACTAACTACGTCACTAACTGACTAACTAACTAACTAACTAACTAACTAACTAACTAACTAGCCAATTAGCCAACTAATTAACTTAACTAACTAAGTAGCTAAGTAACTACCTAACTAACCAATTAACTAACGAACTAACTAACTAACTAACTAACTAACCGCCTTACCCCTCCCCCCCCCCGCCTCCAGCCTCCGCGCGTGAGGTACCCCCGCGCGTCAGGTACTCTTTGAGTGAGGTTACAGGTTAGCTGGGGTACAGCCTGAGTTTCCTTTGCCTTTCTCACCGGCATGCGCGCAGGCCCCAACTTGTCGTTTACGTTTTTTGCACAGCTCCGAAGGCTGACTTCACTGTTCTTGGCATGTTGTTCCCCACCCGACAGGAAGGGGTTGTTAGATTTTATGTTGGAATCCGCGTTTGCGATGCTCCTACACCACGCCCCCACCCAGTATCCCGCCAGAGCAGCTCTCCAGTGGATCCCGCCAAGTATTCCGCCAGAGCAGCTCGCCAGTGGATCCCGCCGAGCATCCCGCTAGAGCTGCTCGCCAGTGGATCTCCCGCCCAGTATTCCGCCAGAGCTGCTCGCCAGTGGATCCCGCCGAGTATCCGGCCAGAGCGGCTCACAAGTGGATCCCGCCGAGTATCCCGCCAGAGCGGCTCGCCAGTGGATCCCGCCGAGTATCCCGCCAGAGCTGGCCAGTGGATCGTGGGTCCCGCCAAGCATCCCGTCTGAGCGGCTCGCCGCTGAATCCCGCCTATCCCGCTGAACGTCCCGGCAGAGTAGCTCGGCAGTGGATCCCGCCGAGTATCCCACCAGAGCAGTGCGCCAATGGATCCCGCCGAGTATCCCGCTGAGTATCCCAGAATAGCTCGCCAATGGATCCCGCCGAGCATCGGATCCCGCCAAGTATCCCACCAGAGCAGCCCGCCAGTGGCTCCCGCCGCTTATCCCGCAGAGGATCCCGCCGAGTATCCCGCTGAGTATCCCTTCCCGGTGGATCCTGCCGAGTATCCGGTCAGTATCGAGCCGGAGCGTCGCCAATATTCGCCAGTGGATCCCGCCAGAATCCCGCCAGAGCATCTCGCCAGTCTGGTTTTGCTGAATGTCCCGTCCGGCGCACAGTTGGGTTTTCATTTCATGTTGGCGCCTTCGTATTTTGAGTGTACCCTGAGGGGTGATGCTTTTGTGTTGCTTTGGGTTGTGAATGAGCAACTTCGTTGAATCCCCCGTCGGGTTTCTTTTTGGAATGGGCTTTTGCTAACGGAACCGATGTTTGAGTTCTCGAGATCGGCTCGCAGACAAGTGGAGTTAGACACACAGACAGGTGGACAAGGCCCCAAGCCACTCGAAAACCATGCTTGAATTCACACAACCGTGTTCACGGTCGTACACTCGTGAGTGTGGAGGGTGGGGACTGCTCGAAGCGGAGTATTTTGGTTTTTTTAGTTTTTTGGTTCTGTTCATGTTTACTGGGGGTCTGCAAAAAACAAAGTTTTTCGCTACCATACCAAGAGTAGAGATGCTGAAAAAGTGACCCCCAAAGCCTCGCGACTTTGAGCGCAGGCGCCATCCTCGCCACGGGCACAGGCGCGTGGCTGGATTCCATCTCGGGTGATGGGGACTCCGAAAAAGCCTTCCAAACAGCCACTTGGTGGCTCCCAGCCATCCGGTTCCTTGGGTTTTGAGATGTTTCTAGCTTTGTAGGGTTTAGTGGGGTTTCCATGTAACTTCACTTTTAGCGCGGGATCTCTTTGGAGAACACGGAAAGCTGGGACCCTTAGGGTTGTAAGATGAGCTCAAGCCAAAGCAAATTGAAGGGGCGACCCTTCCATCAACAAGAATCCCTTCCATGAGCGAACATGAGTTCGTGCGCACTGTGTGCCAACTCATTTTGAGGGTAGACAATGCAAGGAGATCAACAGACCATCCTGAGTTACAGGCTGTTCCTCACATTTTAAAGAACCAACGTACAACATAAGTCGAACATAGACAATACATAAATATATAGTATATACATATTTCTACATATACATACATGTATATACTAATAAATATATATATATATATATATATATATTCACATGGTGCCCCCCCCCCCCCCCCCCCCCGCCCCGTTTGCCCCCATGATATTCTCATGGGCCCTTGTAGTTCCCCTGGACCCGCGCACGCGGACAGGGCGTTCACAAGCCTGGTACACAATCCCCTGAAGATACTTGCTGGGCCCAGGGAATGAGAAATGGGATGACCCTTATAAACCATTTTGTGTGGTTTTCCTTTAAAGGGACCCCTGGGTTCATTCCCTCATTCCCTACCCTCACTGCCTACTGAACACCAGCAAGGATTCCCCTCAATCAACCCCAAACCAACTTGAAGCTAACCAAAAAAAGGGAACCATCTCGTTTGCCAGCTTTCATTCCTTTTCTTGGAGGAAGTGCTCTCAGTTGCCACACAGCCGCAGGAGGATCCTGCTTTCCGATCCTCAACCTGATTTTGAAATACGCCGTTTACCCTAGTTGTTCAGGGTCACCCAGCAAGTCTGTGTTGGTTCCTCTTTTCTAGCATTAATGGGATGGGCAACCAAGAAAAAGCGCCATTGGCGAGGGGTTGACCGATGTCCGCCGTTTCAGGACCCTGAAGTTGGGGAAGAGCCGCGCGCTGATTCGAAGCCAACCCAGGCACCGCGCAACGTGGAAGTCGGCGGGGGGGGTGCAACCTGCTACGAGGCCCTAATTAAAGTGGGGCTGTGGAGGACGTTGAGCAAATGAAGTCCAAAACCAAATGGGATCGTATTTTTTGGGGGTGCCCTGTTGGGGTTGTTCTAGACGCAAGCCACAAGGAAAGCACACATTTTAGGGTCTTCCTCACTTTGGGAGAGGGCAATTCCCGCAACCCTGATGCCTTCTCATGCTGAATTCGGGTCTGGGTATATATACATAATATATATATATATATATACATATACAGAAATACCCGCCTATTTTACAGTGAGCTCACCTGGGGGTATAGCGAGCTCACCATGACAAAGGTCCTACACTTGGGGATCCCCCAATTCAGTTCTTGGAACCAGGTTCACCAGCAAAACGGTGTCCTGCAGGGTCAGCTGCAACATTTGCGCAAGCAATCGCAACCATGACAGTTTTTGCTTCTTGCCGAATTTGAGATGGCGATGGAGAGAGAGAGAGAGAGGAAACAAAAAGAGAGAAGAGAGAGAGAAACAGAGAGAGAGAGACGGAGAGAGAGAGAGAGAGAGAGAGAGAGAGAAAGAGAGAGAAAGAGAGAAAGTGATACAAAGAGAGAGAACGAGAGAGAGAAAGAGAAAGAAAGAAAGAGAGGGTCCGGATGAGTCAAAACAAGTCAACATGTTCGCCCAAATGGTTGTCGTTTGCCTTTCAGGGACTTCACCGGAGGGGTAATTCTGTCCCTCTCTCTTGCACTCTCTCTCTCTCTATCTCTCTCACTCTTTCTCTTTCTCTCACCCTACTAATCAGAAAGGAACCGAACATAGATCACAAAAGGGAACCACCCCTGATTAGTACGTTCCTCCGGACTCATCGGAAGCTAACATTATCCTTCCTGCCACTAACATGGCACCAGACAGAGGGTCCCTTAAAGACGAAACTGATCTTCCAGGTACCCTCCCACAAACGCCTTCTGTTCCTTGGTGGCTCCCAGCCATCCCCTTAGCCTTTTTTGCTTTTTAGTGTTTAGTAGGGATTTCCGTTTAGCCCAGGGATCTGAGGATAGCCCGGGTTGGTGGGAGGAAGGCGAGTTGTTTCAACGACTTTTGCTTCGGTGGCCAGGACCACCGCAACGAGGAAGAGCTGCGCTGGGCCAAGTCGGAGCCGTCCCAGGCCGCCGCTTCTTTTGCGCCAAGAGAAACGTGGAGGTCGCCTTTGGGAGGGGGCTGTTGGGAATCCAAGGAGTTCCTGCGGACCTGACCTTTTGGTTTCCACTTGTTGGGTTTCTAGTTTTGCAACCCTCCATTGACTCCCGGGTTTCCGTTCTCCCCTGGTACGCTCGAGGCACTCATAGCCGCTTGAGCCAGTGGCCAGTGCCCTGGAGAGTACTGCAATGGCGGTTCCACAATTAGAATCTTTCATTTGGTTAAGGCCCCTAACGGGCAAGTGAGTCCTGGACGTCGGTCAACTTTGGGGGTTGGACCACTTTAGAGGCAAGCAAAAAGTTCAGACTTTGTTTGGCCAACCCACTGAGGAAGTAAGTAAGACAAGAGCAAACATGTACGCACGGTATTCTCGCAGGATGGGTCAATTGTGTGTTGTTTCATGTGTTTGTCCCATGATGAGGCAGGGGGGTGTTTTGAACCTAAAGGATTTTTGCTTCTGCACACACGCACACGCATGAGTCTCGCAGCAACCCATTCCCTCCATTTGCTTAGGAATATGTTTTACTTTCCCTTGTTGGTTTTAAAAGGATTTTATCACCACTGGACATATTTTCTTTTTCCCTACAATCATGCAGATCAACATGGAACCCAACGGGCATTGAGTTTTAGAACCACAGACAGATTCGATGTCAATTTGCTTTTTATGCACCGGCGACCTGTTGCCAATGGCACAAAACGAGGATTGAAACCGAAATCGCAGTCCCCAGTTCGCTAGTTGCCCCAGACACCCAGTTGCTTGGTTATTGTTGGGAAACATTTTTCCGATATTTTTGCTTATTGTGGTTTAGTGGTTGAAATCCAACCACTTAACGGCCAACAAATGTGAATTTTTGCTCCCCAAACCCAACGTCATCCAAGGTTGGGTGCTTCCTTCTTTTCATGTTTGTTTGCGGGGATGTCCCATTGAATCAAACCACCAAAGGAGTAAGGGGTGGCCACAGAATTCGACCAACAAGTTCCCGCTGCATTGCTGTCGCACTAGTCCACGTTCCCGGTAAGTGGCAAACTCCCTGGGCGGCGTTTTCGGGTGAACCGCGGGCCATGTAGATCATTTAGATGTTGAGATCTACTGCCTTGCGTTTTCCGGGTGCTCTGGGCTCAATTTGGGTAGGTATCCTCGCGAGGTCTCAGCAGTTTGGTGCAGTGCCAGGGTGCCAGCCCCCATCACTTTTTGGCGGAGGAAATGTTCTGAAACATGGGTCGGGCATTTGGTGCTCTCTTGGTTCAAGACCGGTCTCCTTTGGTGCCTGCCGGATCCTTTTTGCGGGTTGACACCCCTGAGCTCAGGAGAATATGGCGTTCATCTCAATTCCATCCTAGGATAGAGGCTGAAACGGACCCTTGGTGGATGAATATGACGGCGTTCCATTTCAAGAGGGGAGCTCCTGGGAAAAACACTCCGACAATCCAGCCGGTTGTTTGATCCAGGATCAACATTATGTCAGCATGTCGATTCGCCGCCAGGGTCTTCACACCGTAGCAAACGAGCCAGAGGCACTGGGGAGTGCGGGGCAGGGGAGAAGCTTGTGGTGATGCATTCACTTGCTCCAAGCCGACCTTTCGACCCTTTAAATTCCCTATCGTTAGGTCACCCAATGGATGACATGGTGGTGTCTTCCTTTCAACTCTTTCAAGATACCGGGCCACTAAAGAGCCCACCCACAGTCTTTGCTGTGACCCCAATGCCCCTTAGAGCTGTTAAGCAAATCAATGGAACTTGTCCATTCAAGCTGCAAAACTCACTTCCTGAGTTCATGGACTTTATACTTTTTGGGAACACATTTTTTAGTGGCAAACAACAAGCTCGGTTACTGCTTTTGCCAGTCCACTCGATCGCCAAGTGCGAAAGAGCCTATAACGACCGTTTGCTCAGTAGGGGCGCGGGCCACCGGCAGGTCTCCGACGCGGACAACTCCAAGCTCGAGGCCGCGCGAGTTGCTTGAGTCAAAGACCAGCAGGTGGCTGCTGCGTTTATGTGTGAAACAAAAACCACAATGCACTCACTTCCCCAGTTTCGTGACTTTAGTCACTTTTTGGGTTTGGACCATTTCAGTCGTGAATAGAAGGTTTGGATTTTTTTGGCCTATCCGCTCAGGACGTGAGCGTATTAACATTGTCGTGTTCCTGGTTGTTTTGCTTTAGACCAACCTGGGAAAAAGGTAAACCCTTAGAAAACAGCAGACACATATGTGGCTCACTGTTGTTGGTTCACGGTTGTAGGTGTTTGAGTTTGTTTGGTTCTGATTGCCGCTGCTCCAAAAACATGTGCTTCCTACGGGTAGGCCAAGGATAAGGAAGATACAGATTCACGCGTAGCCTTTCAACTACCTTCGTTAAGGCCCCTTTGATTGACTTCCTTTGTCCTTTTTGGAACCCCTTGAAACGCGGTGCATGTCACCAGGATCCAAGCAAGTGCGCTTACTTGTGACAGCCCTTGGTTCATCCGCGTGGTTTACCGTGCCCGTTTCCTTGGGAGGGGTCCCCGGGATTCTTCGAATGGGTGGGTCACAAATTTTGGGGAGTTTCCTGGTATCACTTCCTGAGTTCATGAACTTTAAACTTTTTGGGGTTTGGACCATGTTAGTGGTGAATATAAAGTTTGGACTTTTTTTGGGCCATCCACTCAGCCAGTGAGTTGGGGAGTTTCCTGGTAAACGAGTGATGTGGGGAAAATTCCGCAAATTGCGGAGCCGCACCTCGAACGCTTGGTGGGTCCCAGCCATTTGGTTTGGCGACATTTCCTCTTGGCTCCCGTTGAATCGGTCCCGGTTCGTCCGGTTCAGCTTCGGTTCATGGATGTTTTTTTGTTTCATTTCGCCCACCAAGCCACTTTCAGTTTTTTAGTCGATCCGGCGCTTTTAGTTTTCGAGTCGTGGGGGTTTCGTTTCGCCCACCAAAAGTTGCCTCGACTTTTCGCGCCCAGAGAAGTGGATCCAGGCATCGAACAGAAGTTTGGGGCTTCCTTGAGCTCCCCAAGAAGACCAACTTTGGACCCATCCGGGTGAGCAACGCTGAGCAACGCCGAGCCCGGTGATGTTTTTTTTTTTTTTTTTTCGGGACTTGCGATGGAAGTCGTCGAAGTTGGCGTGGAGTAGGTGGAGTGGGAGTGGGAGTGGGGGTGGGAGAAATGTCGACCGCAAATTCGACCCCAAGCCCTTGCTTTTTGGCCGGCGTTTGCTTAGTTCTGAGTTGCAAGCGAATCGACCAGATCTGACCTTTCGGTTTTGGGACGTGTTTTGGTTTTTCATTCTTAGTGGCCCCAAAAGTTGATCACTCCCGACCCTGCTTAAACATGACAGCTGGAGATCGAGTTCCACTTATGGCACGCTATTTTCTCTATGTGGACTAGATCCACATGGTTGACGGGTCCTGGACGTTTTCCCCCACCCCCCTCCCGTCCATCGGCAGGGCTTGTCCATCATGCACTCGTTCTGAGGGGGGGCAAGGGGGTTACTGCAAACCACTTAACCTCCTTTATCCTCCTTTAGCAGCCTTTATCTACCGTACTTCCTTTAGCTTCCTTTAGCTTCCTTTAACTTCCTTTAACCTACTTTAGCTTACTTTACCTTCCCCAAGCTTGTGTCCTTCCTTTAGCCTCCTTTAGCTTCCTTTAGCCTCCTTTAGCCTCCTTTAGCCTCCTTTAGCCTCCTTTAGCTTCCTTTGGCTTCCTTTAGCCTCCCTTAGCTTCCTTTAAGTTCCTTTAGCCTCCTTTACCTCCCTAAGCATTGCAGTAACTCCCCTTGCCCCCCCTCAGAACGAGTTCATGAGTCCATTTAATTTGGGTTTGGTGTGTGTCTTTTTCACCCAAGAAAAAGGGCTGGGTGTTCAAGGGAAACCGAAAAGGAGCCAGCATTACTTCGACTTGCTGAAATGAATATGTTTTATTGTCCCTTGTTGGTCTTTAAAGGGATCTTCTTTTCACTCTTGAAACTCTGAGCAATGTAAGTGGTATACTAGCAAAAGGTAACTGGTATACAGTATATGTGCACATTATGTGCACCATTTTGGCACAACAATTCGGCATAATCATGCCATGTAAGTGTTTACCATAAACCAAGAAATGGCCATAAAACCATGCGCATTTCAGTGCCCAGTGTTTCTCAGATGCTTCACATGTGTTTCTAGCAAACACATGAGAAGCATGTGAGGAGCACAGAGCCATTATCTACAGATTCACACACATCCAGACTCATTGCTACACACATGCGGGTTGGTAAGTTGCTTGCATAGCTTCCACACATGTGCGTTGATTAAGTGCTTGATATTGTTACAATACAGTGAGCATTGGGTGGGTAGGCACTATGGTTGTGACACGCACGTGGTGCATTGTTTGCCCTCATTGGTTGCATGTGTGCTTGTGTGTGTGTGTGCATGTTCATATTACTGAGAAGATTGACATGTGCTTCTGACATGAAACTCCTGTGCTGAAGAGCGAAGCACAGGAGTGGCATGTCCAAAGCACATGTTACATGCCAACATGGAACATGCCCCGGTGCAAGCAGCAGCTGCAGCGGCTTGCCCTGCAGCATGAGGAGGTCTGCCTGGCGCATTTGCGAGTACAGCTGCATGGTTCAGAGCGCATCTCAGGCTGGACTGCTGGATCCACTACTGGATCCACTGGATCCACTGGACCGATTGCCTTTTTCAGGCGGCGGCGGCCTGGGCAGAAGGACGTGGCGTAGGCGTGCACTGCCGCGATGAGGCTGAGTCCCTCCTCAGCCATGCGGGCTTGCAAGAAGGCCTTCCTCTCAGTCCTTGGCGTGCTGGCCGGCTTTGCCAGCACCACTTGGCTTGGCTCTTTGGGCTCAAGCATGGCGTCCTGTGGCTTATCCTTCGGCTTGCGCCGACTGACCCGGCCATCCTTGACACCTTAGTTGGGCAACTAACAGGCCAGCTGCGCACGATTCCTCACTTGCAGTCAAAGGCCCTTCAGGAGTCCTATATCCGCACCTTGGCTGCAGCCCAGCAGCTGCTTGTTTGACTAAGTGGCTTAAAGAACCACTCGTCGCGACAGTGGAGGTTTGAGTCCCTTGTCAGGGGTCTCATGGCCCTCTTTCGTGTGCGAAGCACAGACATGCCTGGGCAAAGCAAGTGCGGCCTGCTTGATCAAGCTCGCAGACAAGGCAGGCACGGACTTGGCGGGTGGCCTGGCACACTGCCTTGCACTTCTGCAAGGTCTCCAGGAGAAGTACTCCCTTCCTGAGCGATTTGAAGAAGAGGCACCTCAGGGCGCCTCAACTTGCTAGACAGCTTGCCAGCAAGCATTTGTCGACCTCTCCGTGCCTCGAGAGCCTCCTGACGCCAAGCATCGAGAAGACAAGAGTGCTGCGAACTCAGTCCTTCACGACGTCACGCGGTTCAATCTTGTCTGAGATTCTCATATGTATCCCAATGTGCCTTTCATGCAGAGATCATGCAAGCATCAATGCGTGCAAACATCAGAGTGCACAAGGTCCAAATGGGTGAGTGTAAGCAAGCTTTAGGAAAATGAAGGCCCCAACAAGAGGCAAACACCCAAGCAGTGCCACGCAGGGTGCCTGTAATGGCTGCAAGGCAATGTGGCTGCACATGCAAGTTGCTACACTAGCTGCTACACCAGCTGGGCGAGAAGACATTGATTGCTGTAATTATAAGGGCTGCACTGAACCCTCATTGTCCAGTTATGGGCCACACGCTTGGCCCCAGGCATGGCCAATGATGGTCCAACAGTCCTCAGGCGGCTGTCAGAGTCAGAGCGATCATGCGTGATGCACATGTGGCTTGCTCTTTGCGGGCACTGAGTACTGGATGGGCTTGTCAGTGTGGCCAAAGCAAGCATGGCAGGCGTGAGATGCATGACATGCTCTGGCTGAGGCCCTAGCGCAGTGCGAGGCCTGCCAGGACCAGTGGGACATGCCATGAATGGTCAGCAGGCTGAAGCCGGGCGTTGCACTTTTCCTCCTCTGCCACATCCGTGGGCCCTTGAGACCACCAGACCCACTGTAGCCACTAGAAGGCTGGAGCGCAGCACTGGATCCTACTTGATCCCATAGCCTTCACGCCTGCCACGTCTGTGAGACGAGCTGTCTCACATCTTGGGAAGGCGTGAGGTAGTGCCTTCTGCAAGGATGGTGGCAAGGATGCGTGATGTGTGAAATGTATTTGAAGAATGTGCATTCTGTACTGTAAGCCAGGAAGCTGGGTGCAGTCACGGCACCAGCCTTTGCAGCCAGTCCACGACCGCTCTGCCAGGTGCTGCAGCTCCACCTCATAGAGCTGGTTTCAGGCTGACACATCTATGCAAACGTGCCAAGTGCCAAGCCAACATGCAAATTACACTGAGCTGCTTTTCAGCAGCCAGTGGACAATGATTGCTGCAGCAACGCTCCGGTGTCTACCAGCGCTGCAGGCAAAGCAGAGGCTGAAGGTCTGTGGCGTCTTGATCGCCTTGAGCCACTGGAGCCAGCAAAAAAGACCCCTCCTCAGTTAGCACCAAGTAAGTTTGACAAAGGTTCGTGCCCATGTGCCTGGTGTCCCTCGCCGGATCGTGGAAGGCATGCACAGATCAAACATGGCATAGGTCTTCTTGTTTGAGAGCTGAGCTAGACCAGCTGAATAGACATGCGCATCAGGGATTTGGCGGCCACACTCACCCCGCAGGAGCAGTATGCTTGTTTTCTGGAGCCTTGGCTTTGTGCGGCTTTGGCATGGGCTTGGGCTGGGATGGCTGGGATCTTAACTTTGGTGCTGCCCTTGAAGTGGCAGCATCATCATCATCATCATCATCATCATCATGATCATCATCATCATCATCACTGCCTGGATCAACTAGATCCACTGGATTTGGGGTGGTATCCTCTGGCACTGGGGTGGCTGGATCCTGTGGATGGAAGTGACTGTGTCCGCTAGATCCACTGCATCCACGAAATGCACTGGATCCTTGGTTGGAAGCACTGGGGCGGAGGCTGGCTCAATTGGACTGTTCTCTTGCTCAAAAGCCTCCATCACCTCTCTCCGGCTCTCCTCCAACCACTCCTGGAGCTACCTTTGGATGACTTCTTCCTCAGCCATAGGACAGGGTTTGAGTGTCAGGCAAGGAGGGCTGGTTCAAAAGTCAACAGCCCCTGTCGCCAGGAGCAGCACCGGGATAAAGTCAGGCGTCACCCTCACCGGCGTCCTTCGGGCAACCCACAGGGGAGACTGCAAAGCACAAAGGGCGCGCTTTGGTGCGTGGTGTAACATAATGTAACAGAATCACACACTAGCCAAACCTTGGGTGCAGTTTGGGCAGGACAAGAGGGTCCTGGCTCACAGGGAGGCTCAATGTTCTCCCGCTGCGCCAGCTCTCGGTACTCCGCCAGGCACTCTCCCCGGCAAAAGGCAAACAACCATGGCTGGCGGGAGGGGGGTAGATGTGCTGAGCTGCTGTGCCTGCTGAGCGCCTGCTGTTTGCTGATGAGTGCCTTGCATCCTGGGCCAAACTCCTCGCAGCAAGTGCGCATGCTATCATGCGCTAGACCTGCGTGCTGCCCACCCCAGCCTCTCAGAACATCTCGTTGTGCTCCTCAGCTATGCCTTGGAAAGCGGAACCGATGCGCACAGGGGAGGGATGCCATATAAGGGAAATGTGAGAAGAAATGCAAGTGCGAGATGCTGCACTTCCCATAGTTGCATCTCTTGTCAGGCCCCTCATGAGCTTTGCAGTGCAATGCAAACACCCGTGTTCAATAGTGACACTGTCAAGTGAGAAGTACGTGATGAACATATCGCAA
Source organism: Effrenium voratum (assembly GCA_963377175.1). Lineage (NCBI taxonomy): Eukaryota > Dinophyceae > Suessiales > Symbiodiniaceae > Effrenium > Effrenium voratum. Next base: position 180,768 of record CAUJNA010003868.1, read on the forward strand.
GCCAAAGGGGGGCATAAAGCAGCCACACGATACGCATGCTTATCTCATGCATGCACTGCTCCTCATAATGTCTCGCACTTATGCAACGTGCTCTGTCCCCCGCACTTTTGTATGTGTCTAACACATGCGCATGTCTCTCATATGTTTGTCATAGTTTCTCATATGGTTCATATTTCTCATAGTGTCTCATAGTTTCTCATTCTCATAGTTTCTCATTTTTCTCATATTGTATCATATTTTCTCATATATCCCATAGTTTCTCATTTTTCTCATAGTTTCTCATATTTTCTCATAGTCTCTCATATTTTTCATATTTATCATATTTCTCATATTTCTCATAGTTTCCCATATTTCTCATATTTCTCACAGTTTCTCATATTTTATCACGCACGTCTCATAGTTGCTATCATATGTTTCTCAGATGTGTCTCATGCGCCTCTCATATGTGTTATCAAATATGCTACGTACTTTCTCACACATTTCTCATACTTTTGCATATGTTACCCACACGTTCTCACACGTGTCTCACATGTCTGTCATACACTGGCATTATGCCACTAGCTATTTGCTTTCAACATGTCTACCACTCAGACTCATGCACATAGCTGTGGTGCATAGGAGTCATATAGTGTCAGGCACTCAAACATGATTGTGCAATGCAAGCATGAGGAGGCCCGCCCGGGCTTCGTCATGTTTGAATTGTCAGTCATGCTGGCATGCTGCTGCCCTCTCATTGCCCGGTCACTCTTTATGACACGCTGCTATTGCAAAACGATTACGTCAGAGGAAGTGCGCCCCACTCAAAGTGTTTCCTTACGGGTAGGGTCCATGCTGGCTACAGAAACACACGCTCACTGTGACCAAGACTCATCTTGTGCGTGCATGCGCTCTGAGGTTTGGTCAGCTTGCCATAGTCCATGCAGAGGTCTGGGCCGGGGGAAGGGGGGCACCACTACCCATGGGCAGCCAACGCTGGCTCAGGATGCTCCAGTCTGAGGAAATTGTTGAAGCTGGTTCACTTGACCCTGGTTTACATATATTGCTACTCATGTGATTTCAGCCCAGTGCAGAGCGCCCTGTTTTCTCCTCCCACGTGATACTTGAAGCAAACTTCAGCCATGGTAAGGGCAGGTGTCCAAGGGCATGCCACCCAATATGAAAACCAAAAGAACATATTGGATACCTACTAGGAGCCCGAGACCCAAAATATAAGGGCCTTCATTGCAAAGTGAGAATAATGGAGCCAGACACCCCCAAGGCCCTCCAATGGAGGGTCCAATGATCCTCATACCCCTCTGACTCCCCGCAAGCTCTCTCAAAGTGGACCAAGCAAAGGGGTGCTGCCCAACAAAAGTGGTGCTCTGGGTTTTGACCCACGCCAAGTGATCTGCTAGTTGGCTTCCCCTTGGTTTTCCTGTTCTGGCAGATCTGTAAGGGTCACAACTCCTCAAGACCCTTGGACCCTCAAGACCAAGCCATTTGAGGCCCCCAAACCAATCGACGGTCCAGTGGTCCAGTGCTAAAGTTTTCCAGTGGCTTACTGGACCACTGGACCAATTGGCCCCCTCCCAAAGCCATGCCTTTCCATGTGGCCCTGCTACTCCCCCAATGTGTCATCAAAGCTTAAATAGCAAAACTGTGGCCCTGCCTGGCACAATGTTTGGAGGTGTCTAGTAATTATAAGAAGCCATGCGCTCTGAAACATGCAGCTGTACTCGCAAATGCGCCAGGCAGACCTCCTCATGCTGCAGGGCAAGCCGCTGCAGCTGCTGCTTGCGCCAGGGCATGTTCCATGTTGGCATGTAACATGTGCTTTGGACATGCCACTCCTGTGCTCAGCTCTTCAGCACAGGAGTTTCATGTCAGAAGCACATGTCAATCTTCTCAGTAATATGAACATGCACACACACAAGCACACATGTAACCAATGAGGGCAAACAACGCACCACATGCGTGTCACAACCATAGTGCCTACCCACCCAATGCTCACTGTATTGTAACCACATCAAGCACTTAATCAACGCACATGTGTGGAAGCTATGCAAGCAACTTACCAACCCTCATGTGTGTAGCAATGAGTCTGGATGTGTGTGAATCTGTAGATAATGGCTCTGTGCTGCTCACATGCTTCTCATGTGTTTGCTAGAAACACATGTGAAGCATCTGAGAAACACTGGGCACTGAAATGCGCATGGTTTTATGGCCATTTCTTGGTTTATGGTAAACACGTACATGGCATGATTATGCCGAATTGTTGTGCCAAAATGCTCTGGTTTTCCCCCATAATGTGCACATATGCTGTATACCAGTTACCTTTTGCTAGTATACCACTTCCATGGCTCAGAGTTTCTTGGCTGTTGTTTTCATTTTTCCCGAAGGCGTACTCGCAAATGGCATGATCTTGACTTGGATCCTCAGTTGTCCAAAGCCGACCTTGTGACCTTTTGGTTTTCCCATTTTGGTCCATTTTTTAGTAGAGGTGCCAAAAGGTTAACCTTTTAGTTCTGGGTCCTTTGGGCAACTGAGGATCAGATCCTTTGGTTGTTTGTTTTTGGTTCGGTTTCTCCAGTTGCACGGATTCCCCTCCCCCCCTTATAGTTGCCCTGGGGGCTGTAGAAAAACAAAAAGCCATAGTTGGCATATGTTGGCATGGGGTTGTTGTTGGATAGTAAGGGTTTTTGTAGTAGGAAAAGCCCATAGTTGGCAGGGGTTTCTTGGATTGGTCCGGTTTTTGGTGCCACGGTCCTTGGCCGCTGGCTGGGTTTTTGGCCCATAACCCGTTTGGGTTTCTGAAGCTCTCTCCGGTCGGGTCGGGAGAGCCGCAGGAGAAGCTCCCGGAGGCGCTTGGGGCGCTTGTGGGGTCAGGTGGAAATGTCCTTTCCTAGGTCCCCCAGCTAGGTGCCCTTTCTCACCCCTTTTTGGTTGGGAGGGTTCCCCAACTGAAATAGGCTACAGAAAAAAGTTGGTACCCTTATTCTATCCTCCTTACTGTTGGACCTCGTTTTCAGCTGGGAGAGTTTGCGGACGGTTGCGGACGGTGGAAACGTCGGTGGCTTATGAGACAATTGGGCAGTGGGCTTGCTTTTCCAAATGAACTTCCAAAGGATAGTTTTGAGGACACTCACAAGTTAGGGATTGCTTTTGCAAATGAACTTCCAAAAGATAGTTTTGAGGACACTCGAAAGTTAGGGATTGCTTTTGGATAGTTTTGAGGACACTCACAAGTTAGGGATTGCAGTTCCAAGTGAACTTCTGGGACTTGTGAATGAATTTCCAGGATGTCAGTGACAGGTTGGGGGCTTGATTTTCAACTGATCTCCTTCGCCTCTGTGCCGAGCATCAGGGCTAAAACGAATGAACTTCCGTGGAACTCCAAGCAGAGCGTTGCGCTTCGAAGCGTCTAAAAGCGGGCAAGTAAAAGAGGTGCCGCACGCTAGTGCCCGTATTACCGGTTCTTCAGCTACGATAGTTTTCTCAGTCGGTTCGATATGATTGGCCTTACTTTGTGTATGTGTGTGTTGGTTCTTGGCGTTCTCCGTGTGCATGGATACGTCGGCTGCTGCGCCCCTGACACAGCCTTGCTCAGTCTTTTGCACGCAGAGCTTTTCTCGGCTGCAAACATTGCAAACCTCAAAGTGTTGGGAACTTGGGTCTTTGTCTTCGGGGGTTGAACGCAAAGTTGTGCAGGGCTTACGTAGATCTTCCGCATGGAATATTGAGAGCCAGCCCAATTGTTTCTTGAATATCCCATGTGCTTAGTTTCAATTTTTATATGGCAAATTGATCCTTATGCCTTATGCCAGATGGGTACGGGTCAAAATTAACCCACCAGCGGACCGCAGGTTTTAGTCCGGGCAACCCATTTTGGGTACGCATTTCTGACCCACAGCCGGATGATTCCGTTTGCCTTTGCACGAATTATGCCGTAGGGTTCCCCCTGCAGGCAGGCCCAAGTTCCGGCGAGGCCGCTCGGCTCGCTCGGGAAAGGGCGAGTCGGCATTTGAGAATCGGGTCCTTTCATGAGGTGCGCTGAAAAGACGGTCATGTGCTGACAATTTGCTGCATTTGTTCATTGAAGAGCACGGTTGGTGTTGGGTTGGAGGTTCCAGTTGGGGGTCCTTTGGCTGAAAGAATCGTTTGTCTCTTTTTTTTAGTATGTTCACCTGTTGGTTTTTCTAGGGAATCCATGTCACCAGCGGACTTACGCAAATGGCAGAATCTCCAGGGTCCATTTGGAAGTGTCTTGTTGTGAGGGCATCCTTTTTGGGCCAAAGGTTTTGCAGTAGTGCCCTTTTACCCTTTTTTGGGGGAGGGTTCCCCTACTAAAATAGACTACAGAAAAAAAGTACTCTTATTCTAACCTCTCTACTGGAGGACCTAATAGGGCTGTAGAACCAGGGCCCGCTGAACCTACAGCCCCCTCTCCTTTGTTGGGGGGGTTTTAATGGAAATTCAGAGGAATGGAAATTCAGACAAAGCCATGGGGCCGTGATAACGTGAGTGGGACAGAAGGAGGCTTGCAGACGGAATTTTGGGAGGGCTTCTTAAAAGATATCGATTTATAGTTCTGTCATTTTTGATATTTCCTTTTCCAGCAGACCAAAAGGAATCAACCATTTTGTTTTGATGGCAATGTTCAGGTGGATAAGAAAAAAAACAACGTTTACTTTAGTCGACGTCTTGGGAATTGGGACCATCGGCAAGGACAACACAGCCGAGCCGGAAGTGGAGCCGGGTATGGGCGAGGCGCTGCCGCATGCGATGTGATGACTCGAATATGTTTTGGGCGCATGATTTGAATGGGTGGCGTTTGGCAGTTTGGCTTGTTTGTTGCTAAAGTGTGGTCTTTAAACACCATTTGCAGCATATTTTTTGCGGGGCGCATGATCTGGCAGTTTAGTTTTTATTGCTCAAGTGTGGTTCTGAACCACCATGCCTCCGCAGATATTCTGCGGACGCCAGGGGTGTTGCTTGTAATCATGTTGACGCTAAGTACGGCCAGGCTCAAACATATGTGTTTGGGTTCACCAGCTCCTCTCCACGTCGGAACGCACCATAAATCATGCGTCTTTTGGAAGGATGGTCCAAGGGTACACCTTGGAGCCTGACTCACTGCCAAGCTGATGCCCTTCCGATGGTTCGAGGCTTTCGGAAGATGAAAACTAGGCAGTGGTTGGAAGAGAGCTAGGGACATGCAAGTTTGCCTTTGAGGGAGCCTTTCGGAGCTACCAGGAGTTATGTCAAGACATGGGGCAAAGAACCACTTTGGCGGCATTTGTTTGGGGCTGGAGGGTGAACCTTTGAATCTCATGCTGGTCCTTTTGGCTGCATTTGGCTCGTGCCAATCTGGGAGGTGCCCGTGGCCAATCTGCCGAGCCCAGCTGAAGCCCTAAATTCCTGGGTGCGAGGGCGGGTGACACGCCGGGAAGCGTGATCCTTGATATTTAACATACCCCCAAAACTACCAAAGAACCAATCCAAATCACAAATTCAGAGGAAGCTGGTATTGTAGGTATTTGTAGGTGTCACTAGCTTCCTCTAGAAAAACATGTAGCCTTCCAGCTTCCATGTTAATCTGCAGGAGTGTGCCGAAAACATCACCACTTGTTGCCATGTCGGTGGGCGGAGCATCCAAATGTGATTCAACGCTGAACAAGCGCGTCACACACATAGCACACCAAACAAAAGATTGGATGGCCTAGTTTTGGTCTACCTGGGGGAAGAGTTCAAAAGCTTGCGTAGCCTTTGGAATTGCGGATCCTTGAGGCAAGTGAGTTTGACCCATATCTCGGCCGTTCGGAGGGTTTCACGCTTTCTCGCTTTCCTAGATTCAGGGAATCAACAACCCCTTGTGGTTTATAAGCGGTCGGCCTCAATACTCGTTTGGGGGTTGACCCCCCCAACATGGTGGTTCCTCTTTAAACCAGGATTAAAATGTGAATCACCCTAAGTACTCATTTGTCCTTTGGGCCCCGCTGGGTTTTGAGATCTTCCTTCGCCCCCGCCGCGAATGATCCGAAGGCGGAGGTGCCGAACGAGGCGGAGGCGCCGGCGGAGAAGCCGGGCGCGGCAGAGAAGCTGGGCGCGGCAGAGACTCCGGAGGAGGCCGGGGTGGGCTTTCATTCCAAAAAGGGGGGGCATGCCTCAAATAGTGCAAGTGAGAGGCGTTCCTGCATTCCCTGCCTTGTTTAGGGCATCTACCGTACCTCATCTAGTTGCTCCAAGGGCACCGGGTTCAGGGCCCCCTTTGAAGTGCTCTTTCATTCCTCTTGAGTGCATCAAGCCGCATCAAGGCCACAAAAAAAGCATCCACACCATATCCTGGATCCACTTGAAGGAACTTCAAAATTTGAAGGGGGTTGACCTCTGGAATCCATTTCTGGTTCCATCTTCCTTTTGTAGGGCAGACTTGAAACATGGAGTTGGACCTCACTCCTCTTCCCCCTCATCTATAAAACGGTTTGGATTTACGGTTGTTGGTACATTTCACCGATCTTTCTTCCTTTTGTTGGTCGTTTAAGAATCTGTGATTGTTTTTCTTTTCATCTCCAGGTGATCCGCAGATTCGGACATCCAAACCGTTTTCTAGACATCGCCCTTACGGAGGGCGCAGTCAAGTCCCAACATCCCGGAGGCTGAGACGCCCGAAGTCTTGCCAGAGGCCACAGCTGAAGCTGCAACCGAGGAGCAACGTGCGTTTGGTTTGCGAAGACATCCCCACCCCCTTAAATATGGAATTGGGGGAGGGTGCCCCCTGGAATTCCATTTGTGGCAACCCATGTTCCCTTTTATGGGGAAGACTAAATGACTAAATAAATGGACTTGGGGATCCCCCACCCCCCATTCCCCTCTATCGGTAGGGATGCGAAGACGTGGCCTAGCAATTTGCGTTTGCTTGGAAGGGAGACAAACGAAGGGAGCCAGGCATATGGTTGTGGTTGTCAAAACCACTGTATAAAGGGTTTATACTCCAGCTTCCCCTTGGGTGGGTTGGGGGTGGTGGTTGCACCTAGATATGGCTGTGGGTCAAATCCAATGGTACCATTTTGGGGGGGTTTCCGTGCAACACCCATTTTAGAACCTATTTTACTGGTTGGATTGGTTGATGTTCACTGGGGGCGCGATTTGGATTTTGACCCATGGCCATATCCACATTTGCTTTAAAAAAGGGAGCCTGGAAGGAGCTGGCAGTAGTTCTGTAAGACCATTGTAGAGTTTTACTTTTGCCTTTGCGGACCCCCTGTTGGGTTCCATGTTGGGGGTTAACGAACATTCCGTGGGTGTGGATATCCGCCCTTCTGGTTCTTTGCATGGTTTTGGGTAGCCCCCTTGAGAACCAGAGTCTGATTCTGACTCATTGTAGGCAACCTATTATCTTGACTGCTATTGGGTTGGATCTTTAGACTTTAACTTTTTGGGAAATCAGGGGGTTTTCCACTAAACCCCCAAACAGTTAAGCTTTTTGCAGGGGGTCTGCAAGAATCACAATTGGAAGCACTAGGCCAGTCCAGGCGCACCCTTCTTCCTTTTATCACTTGCCCAAAGCAAACGTTTTGTCTATGTTTAGTAAAGGCCCCAAAAGCTTAACCTCTGTTTTGGCGCACTGAGTGTTTGGTTGGTGGATTTCCCCAAACCGACTTCAGATTCTTTCTTACTGGGGTCACGCATGGGTCACGCATTTGGCTTTTGCAGGGGTCGCACTTGTTTTGGGTGGTGTAAACATCACCTTGGGCTCTTTACAGTGGGCCTCGCTTTGGTCGGGTGGTCCTCAAAAGGAAAGGGAATCATCACGGCTGCGTAGCTAAAGGTTCATCCAACTTGGTGTTTCTCACAGCTGAGGAGACCCCCTCCAGTCTGTTAGGTTTCCTTTTGGTTTATTAACCAGGCTCCCGCCTGCTGCCGCCGACCCTCGGCGCATTAAGGGAAAAGTCACAAGGACCGGTCCTGAAACACGTCCGCAAACCCAGGGACCACTTATAAGATCCTCTACGACCACAAACAAGGATTAACGGAAAAGTCAGAAATATGGCAGCTAGTCCGTTAATTACCGCTTGGGCCGGCTTGCGCCCAAGTCACTTCGAGTTGGCCCGGGAGCGCCCTGAAACTGGCCTCCCGAAGTTGCCCTGGACCGGTCGCCGGCAGGGACCGGGACAGTCCCAGTCTGGCGCAGTGTCCTGAAACACGGGTGCCAGTCCGGGGACCGGCTTCAGTCCTGAAAGCGGTCCAGTCCCAGGACCGGTCCCAGGACCGGTCCCAGGACAAATCCCGGTCCTGGACTGGTCCTGGACCGGTCCGGGACCGGTCCCAGGACCGGTTTTGGCTGACTACAAGTCCAGGACCGGTCCCAGGACCGGTCCCGGGACCGGTCCTAGAAATCAATTTTTCGTGCGTGCGGGCGTGTCCCCCCGGGACTATCATTGATTCCAATCACTTCCAGTTGCATCCCACGCCGGTCCCCTCTGCAGGAGGCTGGGACGGGAGGCAGAGGGTCGGCGGATTTTGAGGCCATGCCTATTGGCCGCGTACTTGCTAACAGGGTTCTGCTGCTGTACTTGGTGGTTACAGCTGTTGGCTTCTCATGGAGGGGCTCCCGCCGCCCTTCCGCATCTTATTCCACCGGGTTGATTCATCGGGGGGTTTGCATGATTCCATGATTCCCCATGGCACGGATTTCGAGACGCTCTGTGGTTGCCTCTTTGTTTGGCCTTCCAAAATGGAGTTACCGAAAGGCTTCCAAGTGTTTCCCCTACAGACCAACCACCGGCGGGGCCCCGCCTCCCAACAAAATAAGTAAACAAATCAACAATGGTCCCTCAGCCAACACCAGGGCCTCTTTTTGAGAGATGACGGCAGAGGTGACTGGGCTGGGACTGGTTGCAACTGGTTGGTCTCTTCTGCTATATATTGTTCTGACACCAAAGGACTGAGTGGTTGCTATAGGCTCTCACTTCCTGCGTTCCTTCACTCTATTCCTTGCTGGGTTTGGTTGCCATTTTAGTTAGTGGGGAATTTCTTTGTCCAGCCCACTGGATCGGAACTCTGGACTTCTCGCTTCATGAAGAGACTCCCTGGCTGCAACTGAGAGGTGACTTGCCCCAGGAGTCGGTGCAAAACCCCACTTCATCGCCACGGCGCAGCCGCTCGCCCGGGGTTGCGGTTGGCCTCATGGCAGGTTAGAAATAGATCCCCTAGTCTTGCATTTGCTGAAAGGAATACTTTTTTCCCCCGTTGGTTTTACAGGGAATGGATAACTGGTGGGAAAAAACGCTGTTCTTTCCAGGGGGCTTAAGCAAATGGAAGTACTTGTTCACAACACCCAGCTTTCAGTTTGGGCATTTGGGTCGCTGGGTTTTTGGACGGTACACCGGCTGGCTTAAAGGGAAACCAAAAGGACAGTTCCCCATTATCTTCAACCATTGTTCTCTTCAACAATTGCTCATGTTCCCTTCTCTTTTCAGGATCCCTGAAGAGAGCGGAAGTGCTAGAACAACAAACCCAGAGTGTGAAAAGGCCACATTTCCACTGTGCTAAATACCTCGTTCTTGGGGCCTGGCCCCCAGGCAATTCCCCAAGTTCCTGAAAAAGAGGGCAGGTTTGGAGCCCTTGATAGCGATGTGCGACTTGTAGAATATCGATTGTTGCATTTTCACCCAAATCAACGTTGACCCACAAACTTCACCAAAAAGCTATTTTAGCTCTCCTCAATAAGGGGTACGTACTCCCCCAGAGTACGGACTGAAAACAGCAGCTCCATCGCCTACTTGCAATACGCAGGCAAACAAGAAGATGATAACATCATGCAGGCCTTCACCAGTTGAGACGGGCAATAAGCCAAGCTCCACTCAAGTCTCATACGGTCAACCAGCGGCATGTCTGGGCACAGCCATCAGGTGCGCGGAAGCCGCGGCGGGTGAAGCCTCCGACGGAAGAGGAGTCACTGCTGCCATGCCCCTGCTTGGGCGTTTGCGCCTTCAAATCACCTCGCAGACTGCATATTTGCCAAGGTCAACGCCCTTCACTTGAGCCACAATCAAACCCGGGTAGATGAAGGTTAGTAAGGGGCAGTCCCAGCCGGAAATACTTGGGGTTCACCATTTGTTGCATATACCAGGTTTTGATTGTGACTCGCTTGAGCCAAGGAATGAGTTCAAGTTGGAACTATGGCGATGGGGTCAGGAGGTTTATTCACATGCGGTTCGGAAGGCTGCGAACACATTCCTAGCGGTTTCGAACTGGCTTAGTGGGGAAGCGCCTTTTGTCTTTTGGCTTTTCACGACAAGTTCTGGACCTAGCCGAGCTCGTTCTGAGGGGGGGGAAGGGGAGTAACTGCAATACTTGGGAAGGTAAAGTAGGCAAAATGAATCTACAGGAAGCTAAGGGAGGCTAAAGGAAGCTAAAGGAGGCAAGCAAGTTTGGGGAAAGTAAAATCAGCTAAAGGAGATTAAAGGAACCTAAAGGAAGCTAAAGGAAGCTAAAGCAAGCTAAAGGAAGCTAAAGGCAGCTAAGGGAAGACAAAGCAAGTTCAATGGGCTGCAGTAACCCCCCCCTTGTCCCCCCCCCCCAGAACCAGAACGAGTCCTTCTGAGGCCAGGGAATGAGATGAATGACCCCTATCAACCATCCAACTGGTGGCTTCCTAGGGGATCCCAAAACTGTTCGTTCCCAAACCGTGGGAATGCCCCCTGAGCACCAGCAAGCTAGCACCTTTTGGCCCACGCAGTTAGCTAGCGCTTCTTCTGCGAAGAGTCATGCTCCACAAAGCCAGGCACCTGTGCTTGGCTCGTCTCAAATGCGCGTTTCTGCGCGTATATTGTTCTGGGTGAATTATAACGACCTCACAGGACCTCACCCCAAATGGTGGTTTATGTGGGGAATGGCCGCCCAACCACCGCAAGTTTCAGGCTGGTGAAATATTATGATTCACCCAGATTGTTGTTGTCGTGGAGTTTCTTCTCCGATTCTCCTGCTTCGGCGGCCTGCATGTGTCACTTCGGGAGGTTGTCAGAACGGCTTCCCAACAACTTGACAGCAGCTCAGTTGCCCCAGGGCGGTGGGCAACAGCGGAGGTGGAAGAAAGAGACCTTTGCTTACCCCTGACGCACCGCATGGCTGTGGTGGTCAAAACCGTTTTGGGATCCCATTTTGGTTGGTAGGTGTATTCACCACCCATTTTAGAACCTATTTTAGTGGGGATTGGGATGTTCACTGGGGATACGAACTTTTGACCCAGGGTTATATAGGTTGGTGCCTAAAAAAATGAAAGCCTTTGTTACCACGTTTTAGAGCTGGGGGTTACAGTGAGCAAAGGCTTGGGGTCGATAGCCGGGGTAAATGACCCAGTTTGATCTCCTCCAGTTTGGGCGTCTATCTACAACTCAAAGGGTATCCATTCACCAACCAGGAAGCCCGCAAGAAAGAAGGCCCTTGGCCAGGGAGCCCCCCGTGATCAGCTGAGCTTGGTGCTATTGGCGGATGACATGTACCAGTGCCTTGAGTTCGACAGGGTTGCTTGGTATGGGACTACTTCCCCAAGTAGTGCCCGACCTCTCACCCCTTTTTTGGGGGAGGGGTCCCCTACTAAAATAGACGTCCTGAAAAAGGTTGGTACCCTTATTCTAACCTCTCTACTGGACAACCTAGAAAAGGATATGGCGTGCGCATGCTGGCCAGGTGTCATCCGAGAAGAAATGGGACCTCCCATTGAAGAGGGTCTCTTCACGAGGGATTTGGTCAAGGGTTGCGACCCGGGCAAACAGCACCGCCGGTGAGTCACCAAACCCGGGGTCTTCTCGAAACATATGTCTGATGTAAGGTTGGCCAAGTCTGAATGTCTGAAACAGAACCTGAAGAGCAACAGTCAGTTCAAAGGGGCAAACCATGTTGCAATTTGGGAAGTATATTGGCCCATGGAACCGTTTTCGAGCTGGTGACTGCGGAAAAGCACTGATCTCGAAGTCTTGAAAGAGCACCCAAGGCAAATCACAGCACATTAGGCTGTTCAAGGATTTCCAGATTTACCAGACATGAGTGTGTTTTGTTTGAGGATGCAGGATACCCTTTTTGGTGGTTTTACTGGAGCGCGACCAGGAAAACCAACATTCGTTCGAATCATATATTCCCTAGGGTTCCCTTACTCCCCTTGCTCTTGGGTGTGGCGTTTGCGGATCCACGCCTGCATTGACAGAGTACCAACCGATTCCACCCGAGGACCAACTGGAAGACAAGCTGCTGGCATCCACCGAAAGTTGAGCAAATCCAAACCTTTCGTTTTCTAGATACCGCCCTCCAAATACTGTGGGTGGTTGCAAAATCCAATTCACACCACTTGAGCAACCATGGTTGACACTATTGTTTGTTGGTATTTACAGGGGAATCAACATTCCGGGGTTTCTTAGGTGGTGCGAATTAGATTTCGTCCATCCACAGTACCTCCAAGCTCCAAGCCAATTTCTGCTTTTCTCTAGATCCACTCACCATCCCACCCGTTTTCTAGAACCAAGCCAAACCAGACGGCCTTCGCTGCGACTCGCCTCCTCCGGCCTCCGGGGCTCCGCATCCGCGCAGGAGGCCTTCTCCGAGGAGGCCCTCCGCCAGCGCGCGGAGCAAAGGCCTGGCAGCCGGAGGTCGATGGGGTCGATGGTTTGGAGTCCATGGAGGGGTTGAGCTCAAGCTCGTTGTGGGTTTCAGGGCGGCTGCCTTGATGGCCTCTAGTTTTTTTTTTGTTTTACATATATACTCACTATTAGGTTGGTTGCCTCTAGAAATAAACATAGTTACATTCTAACTATGAGGTTTTCAAGGAGTTTCACTTGTTTTGTGGTGGCTTCAAGCCAGCCTGAATCCTGAAGGCACATTGGCGGCCCGGCGCGTGTTCTTGTTTTGTTCAGGCTTCGGAGCTGGCAAAAAGCTGAAGACCCACATAGGTTTGCACATGCGTCAGCAGGTTGCGCCTTTGGCAACTCGATTTGGGGGGAACAGCCTCGATTGCGTGAAGTCACCAGCAACCGTGCGCTCTAAAGAGAATCTGTTCACATGCAGCCTTTGCGGCTTGTCATTGTCAACTGCCGCCCGCCTGGTTTTCAGATTCATGGGGCACATGTTTTCCTGGTAGGCGCGTGAACACGTCAGGGACCGCAGCTTTTTCCTATGAGTTTCTGCACTTAGCCGACTCAAACTCGAGGCTAAGACTCGTCCGCTGCCACGCTTGGCCGATGCAGAACCGCTTTTCAACGAGCTGAATAGCTGAGAAGGTATGGGACCGTGGAAACGAGGTCTGCGAAACGGGTTGCAGCTTGCACCAAAGGACAGTTCTCTTCCGATTTTCATGGGGAACCACCTCAAAAGTGGTTGGGTAGCGACTGTTGTTGCCCCACCTGCATAAATGATGTCCACTTCGGGTCCCTGATCGTGCATCATCCATTTCCCAAGCCTCCGGGAATTCCCCATGCGTAATTCAAAGAGAAGGGGACGCCGCGGGGGGGACGGGGAGGGCAGGTTTTGGAAGCGCCGTACAAGAAAAAGACGAGTAATGAAAGAACAGCAGGACTGACCCTGGCGTAAAAGAAGCTGTAGGCTGTTGCACAGATAGTTCACTGTTCTTGGCAAGTCCTCTGTTTTTGGTTCTGTCCAGTTTTCGTACGGGGCTTCAACGAACAACATCTTTTGCTTCCATACCAAGGGTCTAGGTCCCCCAGTGGTACCAGTAGTGCCTTTTTTTTGGGGGGGAGGGTTCTCCTACTAACATAGACTAAGGAAAACAGTTGGTTATTTTAACCTCTCCACTGGAGGACCTATTAGAAGCTCAGTTGTCCAAAGCGAATCGACCTTTTGACCTTTTGGTTTTCCCACTTTTGGTCCATTTTTAGAGGTGCCAAAAGGTGATCACCTTTTAGTTCTGGGTCCTTTGGGCAAGTTTCTCCCCACTTCTGTGATACAAGGGAATGTCTCTTTATATGAACAAAGTAGTCTTTGGGATGCCCTTTTTGTGGTATCTCAGAAGTGGTCATTCCCACAGCCCTGATTAGAAGGGCTGTGAAATGTTGTGAAGGAATTCGCAAAGTTTGCTTTGAGCCCTGGTCTCTCAAAGCACCGGGGCTTCACCAAGGCTGAAGCGCTCCATGCATCTCACGGCAATGACGCTCGGAACTGGAAAGCCGTGGGTTTATACGCGTCATGTGGTCGATCTTTGGCTTTTTGGCTTGGATCTTTGGACTTTAACTTTTTGGGAAACCATGGTTTTTGTTGGTAAACATTTCTGACATGTTTGCTTATTGTGGTGGGAAATCCCCACTGAACTGCTAAAAATTAGATTCTTGCTCCCCTTCCAACGTCAACCAAGTATACACCCCGCCGGTTGAGAACTTTGCCCAGCGCAAGTTACAAGGAGCACTTCTACCGATCTGCGGGGAAAACTAGCTCGCCCACGGTGAAGGTCTTGTACTCGGGGGTTTCTTATTTCCGATATGAAATTATTTGATGAGGCATCATAGACAGAGCATCGCAGCATCCCCATCTTCCAATCAATGTAGGGAGGGGTCCACATCCATAGAGGAGTTGTTGTTTTGACATGTTCCATGACTGCCCTGGGTGGCGAAATCAAAAAAGGCATAATCAAGAAGGCCTCATGATTTCCAGAAATTGGCGGGGATGGCAGGCTGCATGAATGAGTTGCGCTTCTCCCGCTTCTGTTCCGGGGAGCCTTGAAGTGAAGAGTATGGAAAGGCCTTCTAGTAGCATCACGGTGGTCGCAAGGCTACGGTCAAATGGTACTATAGGGGCTTCCCTGTTTTCCAGGCTGTGGGCTGGTTTCGGTTTCTCATCGCTTTAGTTGAGGCAGAAAAGCGTGTGAGCTTTTCCATACATCTCAAGTCAGCGTTAGGCAGTCCTGGTCCCACCCTTATGCAAAATGAGGATTGCTGACTGCCTTTGTTTTGCCTGTGGTGTTTGACAGCGCGTGGCCGACAAGTTCAATTTGGCGTTTGTTCGAGTCACTTCGCAAGCTTCTGGACTTCAAACTCTTTGGGAGTGTCCGAACAGCTTGCCCCCAAATGTTTGGCTGGGGCGATGTTGGCTAAGTCTGAGTTTCCTGGGCCAATCCGAACTTTTATCGGGGTCATCTTCCGAAATCTAGCTTTATCCTTGGCGTGAGGGAAACACCCCCGAGAAAGAGCAGGCTCAGTGGGAAGATCAGTGCTTTTGTTTGGTGGGTTTGGTTCATAGGGGTGGGCAAAGCAAAGAAGCTAGTTTTTCGCGGATGAAGGGTTTCGAGCCCCGCTTTGCTCTCCGATCCTTCCGCATGAGGAACATCCCCTCGGTGACGCTTGACTGCAAGTTGGGGGACGTTGTTTGTGTTTGCCTGTTTTGTGGCCCTGGGGTAAAACGAGCTCACTACGTAGGGACGTAGGTTGCCTTGCTTGCCTTGCTTGCCTTGCTTGCCTTGCTTGCCTTGGTTGCTTTGCTTGCCTTGCTTGCCTTGCTTGCCTCGCTTGCCTCGCTTGCCTTGTTTGCCCTGCTTGCCTTGCTTGCCTTGCTTGCCTTGCTTGCCTTGCTTGCCTCGCTTGCCTCGCTTGACTTGTTTGCCTTGCTTGCCCTGCTTGCCTTGCTTGCTTGCCTTGCTTGCCTTGCTTGCCTCGCTTGCCTCGCTTGCTTGCTTGCTTGCTTGCTTGCTTGCTTGCTTGCTTGCTTGCGTGCTTGCTTGCTTGCTTGCTTGCTTGCTTGCTTGCTTGCTTGCTTGCTTGCTTGCTTGCTTGCTTGCTTGCTTGCTTTGAACCCTGCCTATCTTCGATTGTGAGCACAGATGCTGCAAATATTTTCGAACCCCTGCAGCATAGTTGAGCATCACAGTTTGAGCATCACCCTTCGGGCTGGCAACTGGGTAACACACACACACACACACCACTTTGTGTTGCCCATGTAAATTGAGTTTTGGGTTGGGAAAGGTGACGCGTAATTAATGGGCACTTCTCAGGATGCACTGACTTGTTTGTTACGGCAACTCCTGGCAGGCCCCCCCACAAGGTCTCAAGATGTTGCCTTCGGCTCAGAGAGTAGCAGCTGACTTGGAATCCTGGAAGAATATGGCCAGCATTGCTTGATAGGGCCGATGAGCTTGCAACATCTTGCAACCCTCCCTCCCAGAATGGAAGCTGACAGAAAGCCGCTGAATCAGCGCAGGATCCAAATGCGGAGGGTCTCCGCATCTGCAGCTTTCGCGGTGCAGATGCCCTAAACATGGCCAGGGAACAAGTGGAAGTCTGGTAGTTGACCGCAGCTTGCCGCAGTTTGCTGTTGGATGAAGGCCAAAAGTCAGGCCTTAAGCCTTGATTCAGAGGAAACTAGGGTAGGATTAGGCCAGAGGGAGGTTGAATCCCATGGTTCACTTGCAACATGTCGTTGGCATTTGGAGCTTTGGTTAGCCTTAGCCAGTGGCCAAAGAACCCCAAACGGTTTCTTCCGAGCAGGTTCCAACTTGCAACACAGGACAATCACATAGGCATCATGCCTAAGGAACTCTTTTTCTTGGGAACAACGGATCGTCCAACTCAGGACCAACTACCCCAGACCCTTCACGGACAGCGCTGAGCTGAAGCTGGACACCATCTCAGCAGAGGCAAGCACCGGAGCGAGCTGTCCAGTGGCTTTTGTGGCCCGAGCATGGCATCCAACCCTCCCACCCGCCCCAAACAAGCAAAGGGGAAGAATGCCCTAAGGCTTGCGTGTCTCACTTCCTGAGTCATGGACTTGATACTCTTTGAGAGTGGTAAGCAAAAGTTCAGACTCTTTTTGGCTCATCACTCGGAAGTGCGCCGGGGAAGGGGGTGTGGGCCGGGTTGGGACACCATTCCGCCCCAGAAGGACTAGTGGCCTCAAAAGGCGTGACTCGATCCCAAAGAGGGATAAAATACCGCACGTCCCCCCAAACAACATTGTGTGGGTGGCTATATCGTGTGTGTGTGTGTTTGTGTGTTTGGCGTTGGGGGGAATGGGCCCTGGCGTCCTTTGATGTGGCTCACTTTGCCCCTTGTTCGAACAGTTCCGAACCAGAGCTTGACCAGGACGGTTTTTGCCCAGCTGACA
This sequence comes from Effrenium voratum, assembly GCA_963377175.1. Classification (NCBI taxonomy): domain Eukaryota; class Dinophyceae; order Suessiales; family Symbiodiniaceae; genus Effrenium; species Effrenium voratum. Next base: position 197,844 of record CAUJNA010003868.1, read on the forward strand.
TCTCGGAAAGCGAGCTACGCACTTGCTTCAACTCACTCAAGGGGCAGCCAAAAAATGGGCATGAAGCATTCAGGCCCATTGAGTAGTTGATGAGATCAACTATTTTTTTTCAGACCCATTGATGGGACCCAGTCCATTTGGCTGGCTCAAAAACAAACGGTACCAAAATGGCTTGCCCTTGTAAGTGGAAACATGGGTACCAAAACCTGCGGTTTGCCCCGATCGTTTCATTTTGAGACGCGGGCCATATGAATCAACCCCAGTTTAGTGTCCCTGGGTTTGGTGGGGAATCACTTTTGCAGGGTAACACCCCCATACTGTGGATGGACGAAATCCTGCACCACCTAAGAAACCCTGGAATGATGATTCCCCTGTAAATACAAACAATTACTGTCTCATGGTTTCTTAGTGGTGCGAAATGGATTTCGTCCATCCACGGTAGTAATAAACATGGGCCCCGGAAGGGCAGACTTTTGGGGCCTCGGAGGCCCAGCGCAGCTTCCTGCGGGTGGCGCGCTTCGAGGCGGAGACCTGGTACCGCGGCTCGTCCGTTGCAGTTGGCGGGGCGGGGCGGCGAGTTCCGAGGGCTTGAGGCTTGAGGCCGTGAGCGCTGGGAGAAGTGAAGCTGGAGTCTCCGAGTCTGAGCCGAATCAAAAATGGGGGTCATGACCCAAAAGATGGTCATGATCATCAGTTTTAAGGGGTCAGAAGGAGACTCCAGGAAGGACAAGAGTTGAAACAAGTTGGGTGTGGAAGAGCAGCAAACAACCAGTTTTGGCACAGGGGCATCTCAGGTCGAGTCTCTTCCCAGCGGATCCCCTTTTTGCAGTTGATCCATTTGTACCTGAAGTCTCCTTCTGACCCGAATCAAAAATCGGGGCATTGCCCAAAATAAAGGGGTCATGACAAGGGCTTGCCATCCAAGAAGAAACATTCTACGAGCCCCTGTTGTTTAGGGCTTGTTTTTGAAGTTCAATGTGAGCATTGAGCCTGCCCAAAGGGGACCACGGTCTATATATGAGTGGGAACCTTAGCGACTCCATGGATCCCAGCAGCAACCAGTGAACTGCTGACCATTCTTGAAGGGGAACCCACACGAAAGGTTCCAACGTGTGAATTTGACCCATGCTCCAAAACAGCGTCCCGAAATCCGTGTAAGGGACACCTATCATGTCCCTAACCAGAACTCCTGGCTCCTGGTGGCTCCGAAAGGCTCCCCTTCAAACGCAAAAATGGATACCTCCAGCTCCGAGTCCAGCTCCGCAAAAATGGATACCTATTTTTTGCCTTCCCTTCAAAAGCAAGCAGAGTGGATTCCAAGCAAGCCCATACAGGTAGCCATGTCTTTCTGTTTTTATATCGGGTGGTCTTCAAACCTTACCTTTTTGCTTGCCACTGATGAACTGTCCCTTCTGCAAGGCCATGTTGAAAGGGGACCGACCAAAACCCAGAAAACGCTGGGTCCAAGTTGGGGACCCATTTTTGGACTTCAAAGGCTGCCCAAAGGAAATTGGAGCTCTTGCAGTCCAGAATGTTTGTTTTGGTTTAAGGGACGAGCAAGCGAGCAGGAGATGGCCATTTACCCATGATCAACCAGCAAACGACCAACATGGAGGTGTCCTATCACCAGCCGGAATGTTCAAGTGAGCAGTTTGTGCATTGTTTTGGTTGAGGAAATGTGCAAGAGGAAGGTTATTGAATTCTGTCAAGCCGGAACCACCAACTGAACTAATATGGTGTTCATTTTAAAAGGCAACGGCGAGTTCATCCATGCAGGCAGTGCCGAATGCCTGATGTTTGATTGTCAATCGCCGAGAAATTGCCTTTCTGCACAGTGTTTCCGTCAAACATGTTGAATCATGGCTCTCCATCTCACAGAAACCGCAGCCATCCGGTTCCTTTTTGGTTTGTAGGTTTCTAGTTTGTTTGTTTTTTTTTGGGGGGGGAGTCCATTTAGTCCACTAAAAGTTACGTAAACTTTTAGCAGATGGGATCAGCAAACGAAGAGCCCTTCAAGTTTGTTTTGATGGACAACGCCAAGGACATCACTCAGTTTGGGAGCTCCCTCCTAGCGCACATGACTTCTGATTTGCACGGTGCACGCCCTTAGCCTGCAAGGGCCGAAGGAGGTTTGTGTTGGTGCATTTCTTTGGGGCTGTTGACGCGTTCGACGGTCGTTTTCCAACTTCAATTTTAGTGTTTCAACTGAGATAGCTGTTATCAACCTGGTTGTTTCCTGTTTGGCCCCACCGAAGTGTGTTCCTGTTTTTGTTGTTCTTCTTTCTTTTTTTGTGAAGCAAGTGTTTTGTGGTGTTGAACCCTCTTTCGCCCTTTTCGTCCCACTGCAGCACGAGAAAATCAGAAACTACTACCAACGTACTCAGTAGCTACACTAGGTCTCCCAGTAGTGCCCTTTTACCCTTTGTTTCGGGGAAGCTCTCCCTATTAAAATGGACTACCGAAAATAGTTGGTACCCTTATTCTAACCTCTCTACTGGAGGACCTATTATAGTATCAAGCAAAAGTGCTTGGCAGCGTTTGAGAGTTTTTGTATTACACCCTGGGATTGCACCCTTGACAAATGACCCACAATGGTTCAAAATAACACGGGTTTTATCCGGAAATATGCCTAAATGGGGTCAATACCAGGTGGGTGTATTTCCCGGGTGTAGTACAAAAACCCTCAGACAGCAGCATCTTCCCCGGGCCGTCGGCTTTCCTCGGTTGGGCCCCGAAAATCGCAAAATCCGCCGCGGCTGAGGCCAAGAGCGGCAGCGCTTCGAGGTGGAGCGGCGCACCGCCCAGCGCCAGGCGAGGCCTGCCCGCCTGGCCATGCTCATGGGTGCGCCCCTCTCCCCCAAAAGGGGGGGGAGTTCTTGCATTTTTTGTTGGAGGTTAGGACTTTAACTTTTTGCCAACTGCTGATGATGTTCCTGGTAAATACCAACCAACGTTATGGTTTCAACCATGGTTTCATTTTGTTCGAACTGGATTCCGTCCATCCACATGATCGCTTCGCTACAAGCCTGCCACCCAAATCTTGATTTCGGTGCTCGACCTTCACCGTGTAGCCATCTCCATCAGGCATTCACTTTATCTTGCCCCCCCAATGCGCGGTTGGTTTTTTTGCTCCTCGGTTTACCATGGCGCATCTACCAACCCCGGTCAGACCCCACTGTTGGCCAATTCACTCAAGAAAGGAGTTACATGTTTACATTTATTGACGGTTCTTGCCGTACATGTTACATGTTGGAGTTTTGCAAGCCTTTGTTGTGGCAAGTGGCAATGGCAACCAACCAACATAAGTTATTTTTCTGGCTTACATGGTGCACACACACACACAAGCAGCAGAGGGTGCCCCATGTAGGGATGTCTAAAGGGAACCCGCAGAGCAATTCCGGCTTGATGTTGGGAGGTTCCCGGTTTAAGGCCAAACTTTCAGTTCATTTAGAATATGTTTTATTTTCCCCTGTTGGTTTTAAAAGGAATTTATCACTATTGGAAAGGGGACTTAGTAGCCACCGCGTGGAGATCTATGTTCCCGGGAGGGTGCGGCACGACGGCACGTACAGGAGAGGCTTCTGGACCAATTGGCTGAATGGCGGGAGAAGAAGGAGAAGGCAGGGCATGCTCGCCAAACCTTCGGCGCAAGGATGTTCGATCCTGTATTTTCTGTTTGGGCTCGGTTCTCTCGCCATGCTTTTTGCACTTAGCATTGCGCGTGCGATTCCACGGTTCCGTTAAAGAGGAACAAGCCGCAAACAGGCGCCGCTTTGCTCAAAAGCCAAATCTTGGTGAGCGTCCCTTTGTTCTACATTTATGTTCTTTTGTTCCCCTTGCACGTCATGCTATCTACCGCAATGTTGACCCCGGACTGATAGATATCCAAACTGTGAGGTGTGATTCTCACTCCTCCAGATCCAACCTTTAAACCTTTTGAAGGCACCCCAGGGAAGACCACTTTTTAAGGGGATCCAACAAGAGTCCATGTTGATTTCCTGGCGATTTCGAGGAGACTGTATTGATCCTTCGATCAACGATACATCTCACTTGCCTGAAGCACACGCTGAATACTTTAATGGAAACACGGTTGCAATCCAACGCTCAGTTACCCCAAGCAAGCCTTCAACCTTTTCCCAATCGGAGGAGGTCATAACATGTGATCACAGCAGTCGGGTTGGGATCTTTGGATTCCGCACACGAATCACCTTGGGCACTTTTCAGGGAGCCCAGGTGCGATGTGATTCGTTGGGTTATTTTGCCCCTGGGCTTTGTATAAAAATCCTAAGTCGGTTGCAGCGGCCACACCCAGATCAGCCCAGACCTTCCGTGCCCTGTTCCCTTTGCTCTTTGTTTTTGGGGAGTGGGGTTCTCTTCGAACTCAAATAAAAGGTGTCCTGTCATAGGTGTCCTTTTAGGTTAGTTTGGAGAGAAATAGACGGTACTGGCTTGAGATGGGTTTTCTTCCTTTTACCAGGGCCATCGATATTTCCAGAAGGTCACCTACTGTGGATGGACGAAATCCACTTCGCATCACCTAAGAAATGGTTTCAACCATGGTTTCAAAGTGGTGCGAACGGATTTCGTCCATCCACAGTATGTGTCGTGTCCTTTTTTTTGCCTGGCCACTTGGTGTATGCGAAGCCCCCAGTCTGGCGAACCCCATCTGGAGGCCGTCCAATGTCAGGAAGTCAGGGGCATTCGTTGGTTCCGTGAGGTGCGCTAAGAACCGACCTTTGCTTACTCCTGAGTTCCGTTTCGGACTTTAGACGTTGTGGGCAGACCAGTTTGGTGGCAAATCAAAAGGTTGGACTTTGCATCCACTCAGAAAGTAAGTTCAGTTCTTTACCATGGGTTTGGGGCAAATTAGAGCAAGGCAACGGATCGGGAGAGGTCCCTCAATTGAGATTGCCCGCAAGGAACCAGCCAGCGGTTCTGCTGAATCCTAGACTGAAGGAGCTTCAAGCGACAGTGCTTTGGTTACGTTGAAAGACCTCTTGGCACCCGGCTTAGGGAACTTGTTGCGCTTAAAAACCTTGGTGCTACATGGCTTCCATAAAATTAGATCAAGGGAACCTAACTCGGATGGCAGCCACGTCAGGAGGAGGCTTTGGAGATGAAGCGCTTGGAAGAGCCCCAACCTCAGAGAGAGAGAGAGAGAGAGAGAGAGAGAGAGAGAGAGAGAGAGAGAGAGAGAGAGAGAGAGAGAGAGAGAGAGAGAGAGAGAGAGAGCGCCCCCCCCCCCCCATCCCCTCGCAGAGTTGTGGGTGAAAAACGTGTGTGTTTGTCGCTAGTTTAGACAAACCTGAAATTGGGCGCCCTGAAAAAACATTAGGCCAGGTCATATTCGCTCCAAGACCCTCCCTGAAAGCTCCAAACCGACGGCGTGTCTTCTTTGAGGACCGTGTAGTTGGCTTGACAACTTAAGGGCGGCCACCAAGAAACCAGCGATCGTTGTTCGTTGTTCGTTTGGGGGGCGGGGGCACCTATTTTTTGGGGGAACAGGAAACCAGCTTCTTGGTTTGAGGGGTGGGGCATATTTTGAGACAATCTGAAATGGCTCCCAGTTGCCTTCAAATAGGGCCAGCCCTTCCGGCGCTTTGAGCGGAGAACCCTGGTGAGTGCTTGCACATATTCAACTTTCCTGGATGATTTTATTCTGGTTTCCTCATAGTTTCAGCTGGAAGCTTGCTTTTTGATGAGACTTTGTTTGGGGTTAGTTGGGAAACCCCCCAAGAGGCATGAGCCAAACCCGGAACGTGTTTGCCTAGGCTGGATCGGCAGCGGGAGGAGCGGGAGCAACAGGACCGCGAGAAGTGGCGCAAGCGTTGGCCCTGGCTGAGCCGAATCGAAGAGAGCGCAGCGCGGTGCAGTGACGGAGTCCCTTACGGGGGTGCTAACAAACCCTAAGAAACCCTGCGGAACCCTAACAAACTTGAAGGAATTCTAAGAAACGAGAAGGAACCCTAAGCAACCCCTAAGGAACCCTAACAAACCCTTAGGAATCCGAAAGGGCCCTAAGGAACCCGAAAGGGGCTCTCAACGCCCCTACTTACCCCCCTTACAGATTCCATAAACCGAGCCAGTGCTGCAGTGCAGGCCCCTTGAAGGATACCAGCTAGGGCTTACCAGTTGATGTCAGCGGATCCCCTTGTGAAGTAGGCGGCCACAGTAGGCGGTTTTGGGATGTCTTCTTGAAGGAACACCAGTTTAGCAGTACCGTGTCCTTGACCCACCAAAAGTGGATCAACCCACCAAACAGACCGCAAGATAAAACCTCAGCCCAAAAAAGGGTCCCAAGTCTTTGTTTGCCAGGCTCACTGAACAACTGAACTGAGGCAGCTGCGGCACGTGGGAGCAGAACTTGCAGTTTCGGGTTGCCCATTTGGCCGTTCCAGTAAGATGATTCAAATTCAGAACTGGGTCCAACTTGCAGTTGTCGCATGTTGAATACAATTAGCAAACATTAACGTATGTCTCTCTCTCTCTATATATATATATATATGTATAGACCTGACTTTGGGGCTCCCTTTTTCAGCCGCAGAAACTGTACTTTTGAGGACACATCGGACCCGGAGAGTCGCATCGTAGGGCCAAGAGTGAAATTCAATTCAGTTCAATCCCAGCCAATTCGACTTTAGGTAATATATGAGTATATATCTCTCCCACATGTACCAACTCCAAATGGGTCAAATGTTGGTATATATTGCCAGTCCAATCTATACTTCCATCGCTGAATGAACATGTCTTATTTCCCTTTTTGGTTTTAAAGGCAATCACTTTCACTTCTGGACATATTTTCTCATTCGTTCCAGGGGCAACATATCAAATGGAAGTAAAGGCAGGGCGTGGAGTGTCCCTCCGTCCGGTTCTTAGATCTGGCTCGAACAGTCGAGCAGAGCGGCAAATTCTTGGCACATGCAAGGATGGGTTTTGATGGCGTGGCTCGGGCTATGCCAGCTCTGCTGCACCTCATCCTGTTTGAGATGAACATGCTACCGCTGTTTTACTTTGTTATGTTCAGCTTCTTGACCGAAGGTTGTGCAGACATTGTGCTTTTCAAGTCCGATGAGCACAAAGACTTGCAGACCCGAGAATGCTTGTTGAGGGCTTACTATTCAGCATTGTGGACTGCAGACCAGACGCCCATTTACAGATGTGGTCCGCGCAGCACTGAATTCATCTACATCCCGATTTTACTCAATTGGAGTTATTTTCTCATCGTGGTCGGGCTTTGGGGCGGGACAATTGTGTATTTTACAAGGCGGCTGCCCCTCTCAACTCGTTTCGGGGAAGGCAAGTACTTAAGATTTCTCTGGAAGTCGCGAACAGCTGCATCCTATCGAAGAACTTGCCCCAGTACTGGAGATATTTGCTGGCCTTTCAATAGTTGTGCTCCTTGCTGCTGCCTTTGGCATAGCTAGTTTCAGAGGAGTCAGTTGGGCCTTGCAAAAGAAGTTTCTCCCAGGACTGCTCGTCGTGATTAGCATGCGGCAGTTCACCCGACCAGAGATACCAGCTTTCCACTTTCGAGATGAAGCAGGTGAAGCCTTCGAGCGGCTGGAGTTCAATCTCACTTTCTTCTTGAATAGCAATGCTATCGTCCACAAACTCCATGCCGAGTTCTGCAAGATCTATGCGCATGAAGAGATCGAGGTGCTTGATGGCCATGACAAGTGTGAAGCGGTGAAAGACATTTTGAGGAGAAAGCCAACGGAGGAATTCAAGATAGACACAGAATGACTCTCCAGGGTTGCCCCTGTCCAAGGTGTAGTTCTTCTGGTGGCATGCGCATGCAATGGCTTCGGCCTTCGACCTCGGGACCTTTCGAGGCGTCGGGGAACAACTCGATGGCTTGGATGCGTGAAGCGAACGCAGACTCTGTGACTACCGCTAGCGCCCTCTCTTTATCGTTTGTGGCTGTGAAGTTGGGCGAGGGGCTCAAAACTCGGACACTTAAACCTTGCCGGAAAAAAGACATCGCAAACGCGAGTTTTTCCTTCGCTTCATTGCTGGCGTCGAAAAAAGTGAGGCAGTTCTGCGGATGTCACTATGGCGTCACATTGGTCCCAGAATGGTTTTCTGCTGAAAACTGTTTTTTTACTCGCAGCCAGGGATTTCGGAGATGCTTAAACCATTCTGTTCACGGTACTACTATGTTTATTGATTCCTCTATTAGTTTATGGGCATGGGCTCTGAATCGGCTTCTTTCCACTGCAGCGTCATGCATTTCTCGGGGTAAATCGAGGCCCGGAGACGTACATACTTGTAACGCCCCCAAGTGATAGGATGCTACGTTTTGGCAGTGGCGGTGGCAGTTTTGGGTGTCCCCGTGTTGCCCGTGTTTCTTCAACTTAAATCTTCAACTGCTTGGCTGAATATGTGCAGTTTCACCCAGTCCCCAGCTAAAATATGTTCACTTGTTGGCCTTAGGGCGGCCGCGCCGACCAGTGATTTGTGTAAAAACGGTATCACGGGATGAAGTTCTCGTAGTGCGCGGGGCCAGCGCCGATCGCATGATTATCACGTGCAACGCAGCTCGGCTCCTAGCCTCCAGTGACTCCAGTGGTTGTCTTACGGATTTAATTCCAACCCTGGCAACTGTTGATTGGAACTGGCTTTAACTTCAGGTCAAGCAAGTTTCATTCTTGTAGCTCGGGATTCGGAGGGTACATTATGTTAATCTCGGTCTGGCTGCGCGGCTGCACCATCATGTTAAAGTCCTTGCCTCGGTACTGGGCTTCAGGGCCACTTGGAGTCAATGTTGCCCCTCCTTGCTTTTGCTGGTTGCGCAGTCAGATCAGGTGTCAGTCAGGGCCACTAGTACCAAGAGGAACCTCGCAAGTGAGCTCCTTCGGACGGGTCAAGACTTTACAAGGTATTCTTCACAGAGGGAGCTTAACCAGCGATGGCTACAGAGTGGCAGGCATTGAGGGGAAGTTATACCCAGTGCACCGCTTGGTGGCAAGAGCGTTTCATGGACCGCCTCCCACAGCGGAACACAAGCATGTCAACCACCTGGACAGCAATCGAGAGAACAACAGGGCTGATAATTTGGAGTATGCCACCCCTTCTGAGAACGTCATACATGCGCGTGCTGCAGGCAGCTGGAATAGAGGGGCAGGCCCGGCAAAGCCTGTTTATTATCGGCGCATTGGCGAGTCGGAATGGTCAAACTTCTCCTCGCAAAGTGAAGCAGCCAGCGTGCTTGGGCTGAATCGAACGTTTGTGAGCCAGTGTTGCAACGGACAAGTGCAACACGTTCGCGGCTACGAGTTCAAATCTGCCGAGCCTGCGTTTCTCACAGGGGAAGTATGGGGGGCAGCCAGGTATCCAGGAGTCAGACAGGCCATTGCAGACTGGCAGGTAAGCAGCTTTGGCCGAGTCAAGGCTGGCCACGGTCGCATTACATTTGGGTCGTTGACTCGGGCAGGGTACCGTGTGATACATGCTCGGATGGAGGCAAATGGCTCTTTCAAGTATCTAAAAGTGCATAGACTAGTAGCAGCGACATTCCTCGGAGAGCCAACCACGGCCGACTTGCATGTGAACCACTTGGACGGCGATCGATCGAACAACTGGTTGAGCAACTTGCAATATGCGACGCCCTCCGAAAACGCCCAGCATGCTCGTGCTCGATTGGCTGGCAGAAAAATCGAGCAGCCAAATCGAATGAAGCCGGTGCTTGCCCGTGAAGTGGGAGCTCCTGGATGGATCCGGGTGGAGTCAGCATCAGCGGCAGCTGCGTATACTGGCACTTCCAGGTCTTCAATTGCCCAAGTATGCCGGGGAAAATCTGAACAGTGTCCGAAACTGGGAGTTCAAATATGCAGCCTGTGAGCAATTGCCGGACGAGGAGTGGCGCGAGGTCATTCTGGATTGGTCATGTTCCCGTATTCAACCTGGAGTGAATGGTAAGGATCCTGCCGGCAAACCCCCAGCATAGAAGCTTGTGCTAAGGTCAGGGCTTGGAGCTGTGGGACTCTGCCCCCCCCAGCGGCCGCTGAACATGCCAACGTCCTTTAGATGCAAGTGCCCGGTGCCCCTCGAAAAAACCGGGGCGCATGCGCGCCCCAAATTGATGAAGCTAGTTGTGAGGGTGTTGCATGCGGCACAAAGATGTGCTTGTGGGGCGGATGTTGGCGGAGTTTCACCACTTCGCAACGGAGGGATACACAGGAAATCTGCAAGCGCGGCCTCATTCCACTGCATCCCAGTGGCAATATCCCACTTGCATTCCCCATGTGAACCGGCCTTTGGGCCTCGCGAGAAATCTAGCCAAAGGATGCAACGATGATTTTACCCTCCTCAAAACCATGGAACCTGGCAGAGACCCGCTTGCTTCGGCTCGTGTGCTTCTAGTATGGGCGCGATCCTTGTAAAGGATATAATTTTGCAGTTTGAACAGCTTTTTTTTTATAACAAGACTACCAGGGGAACAACTATTGTGTCATGTGACATGTTTGTTTCTTTTCTTGAGATGTTCTGGATAATAGATGTAAGAACCCTTGTACGGCATGGTTTGCTATGATTGTCCATGAGAAGCTTGGTTGACTCAGTTGAAGCGAATCGACCTTGCAACCTTAAGTTTTCCTCTTGGTTTATTTTTGTTGTCACGGTTCCAGTTAATCTTGCAATTTCCTTACTTGGCCAGAGCCGCCCTTTTGATTTTTCGGGTTTCGCATGCTGGGCCATGTTTAGTCATGGCTCCAAAAGCTGAACCTTTTGTTTCTGAGTTTCAGGGAAGCGGTGAAACATTGGATGTTTTGTTTGGAGCCACAACATAACATGATGTGAGAGAGAGAGAGAGAACTGCATGTTTTGTTCCCTCAATCGTTTCATTCGCTGGGGTTAAGGGACTCTTAGAGTCAATCCATTTTTGAATGCTGGCGAAATGAACCCCCCAGGACACCAACCATTTTGATTTCAAATTTTCTTTCCAAGCAGCAGAGCCTGGAGCAAACAACCGGCTCCTGGGGAAGTTGCAACTCAATTTCCCTTCCAGCAACTGACATGGAAGTGCACAAGTTGTTTCTTTCAAAAGCACATCAGTCTTTTCCAAGACTTTTGCTGGTGGGAAGACGTGTTTGCTGCTCTCAGCTGCCGAAACAGAACGGATCCGATCTGCTGGCAACGGCAACCCGGAAGGCGAACCTTTCATTCCTAGCATTCTATGCGGGGCCCGGTTTTGGGAAAGCAAAGAAACGCCGGGGGCCCCTTTATGTTCGCTTCGGACGGTTAAACAATCACCCTTTCGGGAAGGGCCATTCAACTGGACGTCCTTTTGGTAGTTGGCGGTATTGGCGGTAGTTTTGGTGGTTGGTGATGTTTCAGGTTGGACATTTAGTTGTAATTCTGAAGGCTCCTGAACAATGTGCAGCAACAAAACCGGCGTCAATTTAGGCAACGGCCTTCAAAGGCAATCTTAGATCCTTCCCTTGACTTGCGAAAGGGGCGCTCTTGCAATAGTTTTCCCAAAGGGGTGATAGAGAATCGCATTGGCCGATCCTTCGTTGAAGGACCAACGGAGACTATGGTCCAATGGTTGCTATGTCCCCTGCGTTTGGGCCACCCAGGACCCCAGCAAACTCCAAGAACCCTTCAACATTTGAGCTGGCACGCTTTCGTTCCTTTGTGTTTGGTGGGTTCCCTCCAACAACGGTCAAGCAGAACACTGCCCTTTCTGTACCGGTTTTGCTTCACTTCGGCTCCATGGGGCAAACTTAATGGGGATCAAACAAGTGATCAAGTGAGTGCTAGCATGCTACACGGATGTTGTGTTTCCTTCTAGGGGCCCGCCCCCTAGTGGTGGTGTTCCTTTTAGTTGCCCTTTATAAAAAAAAAAAAAAAGGCAAAAACGGGTACCCCATCAAAACACGCGCAAACACACAAAAATATATGGCTGAGTTCCTTAGCTCGGGTCGCCCTAAGGCGCGGGGAGGAGCTGCGACAGAGCCTGGCGGACCGATGTCGTGGGGATGTTTGTGGGTTTTTTGGACCGAAGGAGGCGCTGCACCCAAAAACACCGGGGTTTGACCCATTTCGGGGTTGGCTTGAAGATGCTTGACGAGGAAAATGATGATTTGAATGTACTGTGTTTTGTTCTAGCTTTTTTTTTGAGGGTGTCCCTTTGTTTGGTTGTTGTAAAGGGACATCAGCAGGAAAATCACGTGTGTTGTTGTTGTTCCTTTTTTTTGGGGGGGGAGGGGGTCCCCTAAAAGTCTCTGTGTGCTTTTTTGAGGGTAGCCTGGTTTGAAAGGGGAAAAGGGCAACCCACCCATTTTGCGTGGCCGAATCCCTATTTCGACAACCACTACAACTGGCGGTTTCACTTTTGGGTTGTTTACCCTTTCCATCAAAAGGGACCGCTTTGAATACTGCTGAGAAGGGCGGACAGATGTGTGCAGATCTTCCTTCTAATGGCCCTTTTCTGATGCGGCTTTGGCCAAGTAGAGGGGTGCATCGGTCTCTCATCTAGAGGCTTCCATTGCTTTTCACCACATGGTTTCATCACGGACCCCGAGTTTCTTTTCGGAAAGGTTGTTTGTGCACTTAGATGTAGTTGGTAGTAGGATATGTGGAACGGAGCCTTGGTGTGCTATCATCAAATCTGAGACACTCTTCTTTTTTTTTAGTATGGCCCCGCTCTGAGCGGGAAGGCCAAGAATGCTGGCGCTTTGCCCGCTGGCTCAAAGCAGACACCTCAAGCAAGAAGACCAGGGTCACCGAGCCTGCAACACAAAGAGTCCATGTTTTCTTAAAACCGACCTGGCTCATGATTTTCAAGTAAGTCAGCCTTCTTTCACCCCCCCCCAAAAAAAAAAAAACACTGAAATTTCCGTCACACACACACCGTCGCCGCGTTTGCCCGTGTTTTCCCCGCCTGGGGTCTGCCCCTTTGAGCTCCGCCCCTCTCCGGCCCATGGCGCCGGAGCCCGAGACAGCGCCCATGGAGCCGGAGGCGGCGAAGCCCAGCGCGGCAGAAGCGGCGGAAGCGCCCGAGAAGGCGCGGGAAGTGGACCCCCAGACCCCCAGGCGATTTCCTGGTTGCTTTGTCTTTTAGAGGCAAACATACCAAGTCTTAGCACCCAGAGAGCAAAAAAGGGCCCTTTCTTTTGGGTCATTTCTATATGGCTCTGGGTCAAAATCAATGTGATCCCATTTTGGGGTAGGTGCACCACCCGTTTGAGGCGGGATTTTTGTGGGGATTAGGATGTTCACTGGGGGTACGATTTGGATTTTGACCCATACCCTTTTGTTTGTGCGGTTTGAGTTCTTTAGAATTTAGAGGGAAACCAAAGGAAAACCACCTGATTGTGGGGATTGCTACGTTTGAGACAAGCCCAGATCGACAATCAGAAGTCTGCGTCTTGCAGGGAGTTCCCCTCCTTTCTTCATACACGGGGACTCAACCGTACAAGGCGTCGAGGTTATAGAGAACTTACACAAGAGGATTTGGGCAGGATGTACCCTTACGTAGCTTGTCTGTTCCGACAATCCATAATACGTGCGCTGGAAAGACCGGATCCATGGTGACATCCTCCAATTTGATCTTGACCTATGTTCTCAGGGAATGAGGGAATGAGCCCACTGAACCATCCCTTACTCACTCCCTGAGTTCATGGACTTTGGTAACTGTTCGGGTTCGGACCATTTTAGTGGCAAGCAACAAGTTTGGTTCCCCTCCCAATACCGCCGGGACCTGACAGGGAAATGGGCCCAAATGATCTTCCAGGACACCCGTGTCAGGTTCCATGTCGCTTGGTGGGAGGGTACTTCTTTTCTTCACTGTTCTTGGCATGTTTTTTTTTTTTTTTTTGGTTCTGTTCATTTTTACTGGGGGTCTGCAAAAAGCAAAGTTTTTAGCTACCATACCAAGAGTAGAGATGTCTTTTGACGCCTTTCAACCGAACATGGTCCAAACCAGGACCCGAGCGTCAGGTTGGTCGCCTTGGTGGCCTCCCCCCGCCAGGCGACCACTGCGAGCCCGGGCTCCGCAGAGCCGAAGACGGAGACGGAGACGGAGGGCGAAGGCAAGACGACGAGGGGTAGGTGGCCCAAAATGTGTTGTTTGCCCAAAGCAAAGAACGCAAAAGGGAAACATACAGGGTGAAAGTAGATGGCGCAATTCCATTTCTATCTCTTTTGGTTTAGTCACCCCTTTTACTTTTCTACATGAAGGGAATCGCACCATTTTCTTCCACCCAGGACCCTGGTTTAGGTTTCTTCATTGGCAGACGTTGCTTGCCGTTTTACATACTCTCTGTGTGTGTGTGATCCTTTGTGGCCCTTCACTTTACCTTTCAACATGCAAGCAAGCGACGTTTTGCAGGGTTCTGAAAAGGACTAAAACCCAGGGCTTGCTTGGAACGAGCAACCCTTTGTCTTGGGGAGAGTTGCCCTGAAAAAGGAAACCAAAGCACAGTTTGCCGAACAGAAAGGCGTGTCGGAAGCGTCTACTTATCTCATGTACGGGTTTGGCTCAAAGGGAAGCCCGGAAACAGGAGCTGCGACAGTGATGTTGACCTAGCAACTTCCCATTTGTGCTGAACGTATCGCCGAGGAAGCCAAATGAGGTGGGTTGTTTTTCTTCAGGGTTCTTGGCATGTTACGCGTAGCTTTAGTGTTTTCAGTTGTTCAGTTCTGTTGACTGTTAGTGGGTGGCTGCAAGAAGGAATGGCATAAGTTTTCCAGCCCCCCTATTTACCAAACAAAGTCAAAGCGCACATCGCGCCAAAAAAAGGGTTTGTGTTCCATGTCAGTTGGGAGGGGAGCACGGTGCATGTCGGGGCGATCTTGGAAAACAGGTTCCCATCCCCAAAGTATAGCTCGTTCCTTTTTGGAGGTATGCCTAACTCTTCCCCAAAATAGTAGGACGAGTCTGAGGCAACAGGCACTGCGGACTCCTATTCGCCACCAGTAAGCCAGCCACGAACCCAAACAATTCGGCCAAAAGCGATTCCTTCCTGTGCTTCAGCCGGTCGCTTTTGTGACGAGAGTTTGCCTGACGTTTTCTTGGAGCGGGTTGTGCAAACAAAGTTTCTTTCCCCACCCCATCCCAGCCCAACAACCCCGCCCCAACAAACCTGCAAATTCTTGGGTTCCCAAAGAGCGGCAGAATGGCGGTTTTGCAAGTGGCCCTGCCAGATATGGTGGACAGTTCGGTGGCTTTTGTGTGGCTTGGCATCCGGGAGTAGCACACATATCTTTGAGTCCAACCGGAGGAATCCCACTTACTCACTTGCCCAGGGGCGAACGTTTGATCTTTGCATTTCCCCTTTTTGGTCCACTTCTAGGGCCCCCGAAAGCCGAAAGCCTGTGATGTCTAAGAAGACCTTGGCTAGTGAGCTTGTAGGAGCTCCTGGCGCTTTCTTTTGGGGGGGAAACCACCTGCCCCTCACTCCACTTCTGGGTTTTCCCAGAAGAAACCTCTGCAGACTCGCGGCGTGGTGCTTTTTTTTCTCAGGCCGGGGCAGCAGTCGGGTGGTACGCACCTCCATCAAGGGCGAGGTGCAGGCACGTCCCACATTGAATTCCTTCCATTTGCTTAAGAATATGTTTTATTTTCCCCTGTTGGTTGTAAAAGGAATCGATCACTATTGGAAATAGTTTTTGTTTTTTCCCCAGGGTGCTAAAGCAAATTGAAGATTCAGTTGACTGCATGGTTGGATCCTTTGCTCTTGGGCTGGGTCTTTAGGCTTTAAGTTTTTGGATACTCCTCAAACCTTTTTGCCAAGGATCTTTCACCTTCAACTTATTAGCTTATGCGGAACGTCCCCTTTCTTTGGCGGACTTCCCGCAGACTTGGTATCAACCGAATAATGTTGACGTTGTATTAAAATTCCCCCCATATTAGTCCGGTCCGGGTGACCCCCCCCAATACTAAACAATTCATAACTCAGAAATTACCCCCAAAATAAAAAATGGATCCAAGTAATCCCAGAGCCCTTTTGTTTGTTTCTTGGGCAGGCGGCCCTTGAAAGCTCAGCCGAAAAAGGGGTCCAAACATTTTCCCCCCTACTCCCCTACAGATCAACGTGGAGCCCCAAAAGGAAAAAAAAGAAAAAAAACAAAAAGGCCGGGACCCCGTTTAAGGAGTTTCCTCTAAGAGGAAACTCCTTAAACGGGGTCCCGGCCTTTTTGTTTTCTTCTTTTTTTTCCTTTTTTTCTTTTTTCTTTTTCGGGGGTTTCCGTTGATTTGCAGGGGAGGCCACTGACACTGGTTTGGGAGACATGTGTGATCCAAGAGTGTATTTTGATCTTGTATGCCAAACCTCGACAGGTTGATTGATCTCTTGATAGGTGGGGCCGGGGGGTCTCACTTCAAATGGCAAATTTGCAAAAGGCTTCAAGTAATTTTCGCCATGTTCACCGGGCAACTGGGGATATGACAGAAGCAAGACTTGGCGCCATCGGACGGGCTCTCATGAATCCACGTTTTTTTTTGATAAATATTGTGAATACTGTAGTGTATCATCAGGGCCGAGCCCCCCAATATATATCTAGTTAGGGGTGGGGATATGTCCACATTCCCAGGAGTACCATTCCTCCGACAGTTGTTGAGGTATTCCTCCTGTGGGGGAATCCTTTTTGCATCCGCAGTTAGAATTCTCACACCCTAAAAACGGAATTGGGGAGGGGGTGACCGCTGAAGATCTGTATTTGAAGCTTCACGTTCCCTTTGCAGTTGGATGACAGAAAAAGTGGGATTGGTGGATTCCCCACCACCCTTTCCCTCAACGTGATCAAGGTTGAAGCTTGCCGGAGTGTACCGGAATGTGGGAATGAACCCAGCGATTCCCTAGTAGAGGAAACCCCAGTTGGATGGTTTCTCTCGGGTCATTCCATTTCTCATTCCCTGCATCTCTCGCACCAGCAAAGGATGTTGAAAGCTTCTCGGGATCTGTGTAGTCCAAAGCCGAAAGGCCGGACCCAAGTCCAAGAAAATGTCCTTTCGGAGGTGGAGCTGGGGAGGCTGCGGTTTCAGGAGTCCAAGAAAAGCTGCGGTTTGAGAGGCTTTGAGAGGCAGCTTTTACTCCGCAGGTGGAGCTTGAGGAGGACAACGACTCCGCCACTCGTCTCTGAACAAATACGCGAAAGCCGCACCGCTTTTGCGGTGCGCTCTTCGTGGCGCATGGTTCGGTCAGGTGACTTTGTCCGTTTGGTTTTTCAATGACTGGGCCCCTGACATTATACACTTGAGTCGATCAAAGAAAGATCTGGACCAGTTGATCTAAACAATCCCCTTGTAAAGCAGCTGTTGTGGGGATGCATCCTTGAGGAACCGTGGGGATGAAAGATACTCTGATGGCCATCTGAAGCACTACCTTCTCTACCAGACCAAGAGAAAATCACAAGTTTGGTCCTGTCTTGCAAAAGCGAATCGACCTTTAACCTTTGGGTGCATTCTATGGACCTTTCCACCTTTCCCCTTCCCCCTTTCAATGTGTGACTTAGGACCCTGTCATCCTTCAGTTCTTACAAGTTGTATCCAGATGCTTCCTTGCCGGCCACCCAGAGAGGGAAAGAGTAGTAGAATGTCTTGGGCCCTGCGTGGTTTGTGCATGTCCGAAGTCTGAATGCTAAGAACAAGTTGGCCAATGGACAGACCGAGAGCTGATTTAAGTTGTACACATTGTTTGTTATAATGTCCTGGGCCCAGTACACCATGTTCAATATGTTTGCCCATCATTCCACCGGGCTCGGGGCTGGCTCAAAGTCTCTCATGACTCGAGAGCGTTTTACCTACTTTTGACACCAGGGGCCCAAATTTGACATATTCATACTGTGGATGGTCCAAATCCGTTCGCACCACTTTGGAACCATGGGAAGCCATTGTTTGTTGGTTTTTACGGGGGAATCAACATTTCAGGGTTTCTTAGGTGTTGCAGGATTTCGTCCATCCACAGTATCAATCCGGGCCTTTGAACATTTCAGAAATGAACCAAAACGAGTTTCGATGGACCCACGCGGATTTGACACGCCCATGCGAAGCTAAGGACTCAGACGGGTCGGAGATGGGGGATGAAGACGTGCAGGCCCTCGCGGCCATGTCAGAAGCTGACAGGCGCCGCGGCCGCTTTCAGAAGACTCACCCGTGCGGGCCACCAAGAGGCGCAGCAACTTAAACCGGGGGCTTTGGGCCAACTTCCTGGAAACATTTCCTGCAGATTGGCGGTTCTCAGAAATATGGGGTTATGCGCTGCGGGTGTTCTTAAAACATGCTTGATTGGTAGGAGGAATTTTGGGGCTCTCCAGTCAGAGTTTCACGTCCCTTTCGGGAAAAATGGCTTCATGTTTTTTTGGGGGGAGACTGGAAACGGCTTTGGAGGGGCCCACCCTCCTCCCCTCCCGAAAGGGCGAGGAAGCCTGACAAGGGGGAAAGCACCTCCCGAAGAATGAAATCCCTCCAAGAATGTTTGCATTCAAAGACCAACAACGGGTAAAGGACTCCCCCAGGAGGATTAGTGAGATCCCGGCAATTATGAGAGTAAACAGGCCGAACAGCTTCCAGCTTGTACCAAGGGGCAATCATGCGTGTAGCATCCTAGAACCTAATTGTTGGAACGCAGGGTCATCCTGACACACTACCTTTTGGATGGGCTTTTCAAAGTGAGCTTCCTTTGGGGTTGAAATGTAGGGTCTAACTTGCAAAAACCAACGTGTTTTCACGGTGCAATTGACAACCGCCAGATCATTTGCATTAATCCACTTGTTAGATTACTTGATTTGGGTCCACTTGTTGCCTGGTGTGAACTATGGACGAGCTATCTCACTTCCTGCTTTCCGCTTGACACGTGAATCATGGTCTTCACTTGCTTTTTCTCAGCTTCCGCCCGTTCTTCAAAACGGACGCTTGGGGATGCGGACGCTTGGGGGATGGCTAGAATGTGATCGGCGTGCCTCAACCTCACCTCAAACTGAAGGCGGGGATCCGACCAAGAGATTTGCTCAGCGCGTGGCCAATGCGCGTTCCAAAATCCGAGGTTGGTTTCAGTGCCTCCATACCACTTCCTCAACAGGTATATTCATGTATATTCCATTACCCCCTTGGGCTAGTGGCTCGGGGTGGGTACTGGAAACCATCTTCGACAAGGCACACATCTCCTTAGCTAAGCCCAGCTTCCTGCGCGATGAGTGGATGTCTTTTGGCTGGAGCGAGCGTGGTTGCGATGCTTTGGAGGGCCTGTTCATGGTTGTCGTTGGGAAACATGTCTAGCATTTTTGCTTCTTGTGGTTTAGTGGTTGAAATCCAACCACTTAACTGAAAAAAAAAAAAAAGACATTTTGCTCCACCAACCCAACGTCAACCTGTTGAGTTGAGCCATCAAAACCCCCTTTGCTCATTTCCAGTGGCCGTTTAGGAATAGGATCTCCTTTGGCATCTTGGGTAGGCTGATCACTTTGAGCCCCCCAGTTTTCCATAAATGGTATTGTTTGGACGGGCCTTCCGGACTCTGCTTCTTTTGGCGCAAAGCTACCGGAATTTACAAGGGCATGCTCTAAATCAGCTAGCAAAAGTGTTGCTTTCTGCCCCTAGACCACCTGCAACCTGAGAATCTTTGCGAGCTGAGGCTGGAGGGAATGCACCTCGGCACCGAACGAGCTGCCGCAGACTGGGTACGGACTCGGGTCAGTTCGGTGTCCAAAAGACTTTCTTGTTGCCAGCCCAGTGGAGCCGCCTGCGGGTTTTTGGACCTTGCCGTTGATCATGACATTGTTCTGTTTGAGTCGGCTTGTACTGTAGCGGGTTTCATGGCAACGTGGGTACGATATAGCGTAGGCTAAATATCGAACAGAGTCAGAACATGTTATTTTGTCCCCTGCGTTGAGAGCGGACTAATTTGATCCTTGAGCGCCTTCTTGGGTTCTTGGGGGGGTGCAGGGTAACCTGTGCGAGACTATGTTGGTTGCAAGCGCGTATTTCCAGCCACTGCCCATCCCCCATTGCCATGGAGTCTGCCTGTGACACTCTTCCCCCCCCAACGAACATGGCTCGCACACTTAAACCAGAATTGGGATTGGTTGCAAAACGGGTGTAGCCAACTGGCCCATTCCCCCCTTTAAGAGGGGGCACTGAAAGGAGGTTGGTTAAACAGTGGTGGTTTAAGCATGGTTTCAACACGAGCCCAACCCATCCTTTTTGTCGACAAAGGCGAGTTCCTCCAACAACTTCCATGTTGTTGACCTGCACTATCTAGGAACCCACCATATCCAGCAAACAACCAAACACGGACGGAAGTGCACAGGAACGCTTCCTTTCCAAGGGAACATCGTGTATTAAACTCCGTATGTACGTGGTATACAACCCGCATACGGTGGATGCCGTAAATATTGAGTAAGGGAACCAGACTCCCTGTTGCTTTCCCGTCAAAAAACACGGTTTTGTGGCCTTTCGTATGGCTTGAGTAACTTCCATTTTTCTCTGCTTGGCTTTAACGGGAATTTATCACTTCCGGGGAAAATATTTAGCTTTTCCAGGGGGCGCAAGAGCAAATGCAAGCATTATTTCAAATGGCGCCAAGGGAATCCCCCGTCTCCCCGCTCCCTCCATAGATATATATATATATAATATATATCTCCGCTCGTTCGTTTGTCCAGCCAAAAACCACCCGAGGAACCAATTCGCTGCGCGGCGCCGGGCCACGGCTGCTGCGCCGGAGACGACCCATGAGGCGCTTGAAACGCACACGCGCGCAGCGCGCGGGGGCGGAAGTCTGCGCTGGTCCAACCCCTTGCCCCAGAAAGGCCGAACAAAGGATACGCCCAGTTTGTTTGGAGGGTAGGTTTTAAAGGGAAACCAAAAGGACAGCGAAGCCATTTTGACGTTTTGAGGGGTGCCCTTAAAAAGACTGCTACACCCATATTCTGGTCGCCGAAGATGAATAGTAGAGAGTCTTTGCCAGAAATAAGTGCCGCAGCCCTCTTGATTCTTTGCATATGTTTTGATTGTGACTCGAATGGCACATAACGTTTGACTTCGGGAAACCAGAAGGGGGTGGATTTGGTTTTTGTTCTTTGACGCCCCATGGACAAGTAAATGTAAAAGGGGCCGGGCGGGTGCCTTTGGACTAGTCGGGTTGCAGTCCTGTATTTGGAAGCCTGTCCATTTAGTGAGTTGCTCAGTGGATTCCGGGCTCTAAAGCCCTTCTTGTTTGTTGGGGTTCCCATCGAAAGTCGAAAGTTGCCTTCCCCAAAACACTGGGCATTTGGGCTTAAGACGGCCTTAGTGGAAACGCATACGAATCTTGGAGGTAGACCAAGTCTGCCAAAAACACGGGTCGAAAGGGCAACGGGTCTGTTCCTCCCGTCGGCCACCAACCAACTGCAATAAGCGCAAACAAATCAGGCAAGATTTACCATTGCTTACCCACATGTACCCTCTCAATGGGTGAATGTTGATTATGTTACCTACATGTATTTTGTGAGAATGAAGCAGCGAAAACGTCAGCCTGTCCAAGCCCCCCGCAAAGCGCCGCGGTTTGCTAGCTTTGTCCAGCTTGTCCAGCTTGTTCGCTTCTTTTTCTTCGCGGAACAAGGATGGGGCTCCCCACCTGGAGATAAAATGGGGTCAGCTACCGGCCCAAAGGGGGTCATGACCCCATGCTTTCGGGGGCATAAATGGCATCGAAGGAAACCCTCGTTGCTACCAAGACCTTGGGGCAACTTCTTTTTCGCCATGTCACCCGTCTTTTCCCCCCCTCCCGGGTACTCCTTTTTGATGTGGTTCAAAGGGAAAAAGGAAAACCATCCTTTTGGAGGTTGCCTTAAGGAAGGCACACCCATGTGGGGCCGCAATAGAGATAGGAGGGCACCCTTCAACATGGCGAATTTCCCTTCAATGCAACCCGGAAAAACAGGTACCCTCAAAAGGCAACATGCCCACACTTTCTAAACCCCTTCTGGCAGAAGCGACCGGAGACCGGTTCCAGGGTTCCCCATATTCGCCTTGGTGGTTTTCAATATCGCCTTCTGGTTGCCAGGTTTAGGTTAGCGTCCTCGATGATGTTACAAGAGGAAAACTACCAACACCCCTGTAACTGGATCTTTCTCGATGGGTTTCTCACCTTTGCCCCTGGTTACCTAGTTGTGCCTTGCCTGGTGTGGCTCAAAGTTTTTCACAGCTGGGGCAAACCGCAGGAGTTGGTCGTTGTTGTTTCCACTTACCAAGTGGTGGTTTGGATTTGCAGTTTGGGGATGTAAACCGCTGGTTCTTGTAGAACCCCTTTGACCACCAAACCACCAATTCGGCTCCAATCCACCAATTGGGGGTAGGGTCGATTTGTGTTTGCCATGGTTTTTTGGTCGTTGTTTCTGAATCAGGGCTGCGGGAAATGACCATTTTTGTGATACAACACAAAGGGCCGCCCAAAGACTAACCCCCCATAGAACGAAGGGATTCCCTTGTATCACAGGAGTGGTTGGATAAACCTCGAGTCATGCCACAACCCTGTTCCGAATAACAGGTGCCATTCTTTCGTTTCCATGTTGGTTCCAACATTTCCCAGGCGAAACTTTCGGGGGTTCCGATTTCCCAGGGAAGCCAATTTCTGGAGAAAGTTTTTGGAGCCCATGTCCCATGCTGCCCATTTCCCATTTCCCAAGCAATTTCCCATTGCTTCCCATTTCCCATTTCCCAGGGAAGCAATTTCTGGAGCCAATTTGGGAGCCCATGTCCCATGCTGTCCAACAAATTTTTGGGAGCCGCGGCCAACTTCGGCAGCTGCCGGGGGTTTCGCGAGGACGCCGAGGCGAAGGCGGTCTCCGATGCCTTCCAAAGCGGCGGCCAGGCCGCTGCATGGGGAGGAATGCGGGGGTTGGGGGGGCTGGGGAGGGGGGGGGTGGGGGGTTGGGGCCTCCATTTGCTGAAATGAATTTCTTTTTGAGCTTCCCTTGTTGGTTTTCCAAGGAATTCATCCCTTCTGGACATACTTTCTCATTTTTTTCCTGGGGCCGTAGCCAAATGGAGGTCGCAGGTAGTTGGTTTGGGGGTCTGGTGGCTTGGAGCTGACATTGCCGTCAAGTCTGATGAACGTAACCCCCAGGCCGCCAATCCAAACCACATCGTGCACAGAAGGTCCCTAAAATCATCCATGAACCATATCCATGAACATGACACTTGTGGCAAGGCACCTGGAAGAGCAAGTTCCTCTTAACTTGCAGGTGCGAGAGATGCAGGGAATGAGGAATGGACTGACCCTGAGAAAAGCCATCAAACTGGGGTGTCCTTTCAGGGAAACCATTTTCGGTTCATTCCCAACACCCGGAAGGTCATTCCCTGAGCACCAGCAAGAAAAATGAGAAACGCTGGAGACCCCTAAAATCAGGCCTGCACCAAGTGAGGCGGTCTTTGTGGCTTAATATGGGTCAGCCGCTAGCACAAAATCATGCTGGAGGCGCTAAAGGGGCAAGTTACCATGGCGTGTGGTCGGCTGCCGTGGCTGAATGGCGCTCGGCAGGAATTGTTGAGCAATTCGTACGGCCGGGGAAGGGTGATGTAGCGCCTGCACATTCAGATTCAACATGGCCCCCATGCTTGAGACTTTCCAAAAGGAGATTCCTCCAAAAATGGTGGTTGCTTGGGTTCTACAGTGTCTATATGTTAATTTCTACCTTGTTTTCGTGGTTTCCTTGCGGAACCCCCCGTTACCACGAGCCAGGTTGGTCAACAGACTGGCCTTGGGAGCATTTCTTTAGGCTCGTTGCAGTGGTGGCTTGAAACCCCGCTGAAGGTTTACAGGCTCCACCCCCTCCCTGATTTGAAGGACGACTGTGGCACCAGTCCCAGCAGGTGCGGATGTCAGCCCTGTTGATTCTTCCAGAATCCCCTTACATTTCATCTTTTTCCTACACTTCTGGCAAACACACCACCTCTTTTGGCCCATGTTATTCTGTTGTTCTTTTCCTTTTTTTTTCCCGGGGTGATGTTAAAGGTAAAGATCTCGAAAGCACTGAGACCAAGTTTTGGCCTCCGCACGGCGAATCAGGCGATGCTTCAGGCGGCGGAGAAGGAAGAGCTGCCTGAGAGGCTGGCTCCGGAGCACTGGGCTCAGGTGTCTCCCTTCCATTGCCTCCATGGCCGAAGAGACCTAGAAAGGGATTTGGTGCATGTTGCCAAGGGATGATAGGAATTAGGACTGTAACTTTTTGCCAACCAATGGGTTTTCCGAATTAGGACCACTTAAGAGTTAAACTTTGCAGCAGGGGAGCAGAAAGCAACCGAGAAGGGGATTTGAGTTGCCAGCTTGGGTTCTTTGACTGCGGAACTCGGCCATATGGGGCGTGCTTTGCTTATATGATGCATGGGGATGTTTGGTGGACATCCTGATGGCTTTTTTTTGGGCGGTTCATGTCCGACCACTTCCAAACTTCCAGGATCCAGATTACAAAATCACAGCCGGTTTTTCCTCGGAGTAGGGGTCCTCCTGTTTGATGAGTCCAAAGGGAAAGCAGCCGCCTGAAGTGGTCCCAAGTTGTTTCGATCCGTTTCACCCCCAAGCTGATCCAAGGCATTTTTTAAGGCTTGGGTCTATGTCTTGCCAATGTTGCCAAGCCCTGCCGGCAATGGAGGACTCCTTGTCTAGCAGGAAGCTGTGGGTATCCAAATTCTTATTTGAAGAGGAAGCTTGAGGAGCTACCAGGAGCTCTCTTCAAGACATTGTACTGGTGGGGGATGGTTGTGGTCAGCATGGCGCACAGCGTGTTAAAACAACCAGCCTCTTGGCCCCTTGTAAAGGGAAGAAAAAGGGGAGCGTGTGTACCAACCTGTTCCTCAGGGGGAGCGTCAGGACGGGCAGATATGTTCTTTTCAACGGCACCTCAACTTTGAGAAACATGGAGACTGACTGAGATTCCTGTAAGCTAGTTTTCCTATGAAAGCGGGATCTTCTGGTGAAGTCCATGTTTGCTGGCAGAACGCGCAGAATGATATTATTTATCTATTCATCTATGACTTCCATTTATGACTGTATTTGATCTCAAATAGTTATGGAACCTGATTCATTGATTCATGTTTCTGTGCATTTCGCGACGGATTTGTCCTATGTAGACCCTTTCGACCAGACGCGCCGCGCCGAGTCTTGGAGTCTCGCCAGGTCTGGGTGGGTGAAGCGGGTGAGCGCCAGCTGGATGACCAGCTGGCAGTGGCGCTGGCTGGTGCTCAAGGATCGAAGGCTCGCGTGGTTCGACGGTGGCCTGGCGGATAAAATCCAACAGGCGACCACCTGCAGCGGGCTTCCTGTTACCCTCTCTCCCACTAACGTGGCACCTGACAGGGGGTCCCTCCAAGTGGAAAGTTATCTTCCATCTACACCCCACAGTTGCTATATTAATTGGAGGGAGGGTAAGCATAGTTTTGGATGGTTTTCTTGGTGGCTCCCAGCCTGCATCCGGTTCCTTAGCTTTTTAGCTTTTTAGCTTGTTAGGGTTTAGTGGGATTTCACCCACAACTTTTAGCAGGGGAGCTGAGGGCAGCCCATTTTGAGTGTCTCACAATTGGCTCCAATTTGACCTCTGTTGGGTCTTTTAGATGGTTCTGAAATATGACCAGCCACTTTCTGTTGGACATCTCCAAATGCATGCGTTGTGATGGGCTCAATTTACAACCTGGACCCTCAAAATAAACAAACATGGAAGTCAAGAACGGCGGGCCTTTCTCCACCAAGCGTCCTTTGCAGATGGCACCTTGCAGTTGCTGTTTGCCCCCTGCCGTATGTTTGGAGCCAAGCACTTTTCCACGCTTTGCCTGTGGTGTTTATAAAGGCGGCAGCACACTGTACATGCTGCATGCGGGGGATACTTGGTTCCGGGTGGAACATGGCTATTTCTCCGGCCGTTGTAGACACAGTTTGGCATGAGTGAGTCTTTCGAGCTTGCCGTTGTGAGGCTGAGCCTTTTGAACAGCTTGTTTACACACTCTTCATAGCATAGGTGTCCTTTTGAGGTTATTTTGGCTAGAAATAGATGGCACTGGTTTAGGTTGGTTTGATTCCATTGACCAGGGCCATCTATTCTCCCAAAAAGGACACCTATGGTTCATAGGTTCATTGCTTTCCGTCGCACACAAAAAAAGCAGGCAAAGAGCCGCAAACAAACGAGCGCCAAGGCCCGGACAAGAAGAAGCTTCATGGCTGCCGGGCCGAAAGCTAGCGGGTGAGTCGGTGAGGGTGGGGAGAGGCAATTTCTGGGTCCTTTGGACATCCGAGCTGTTCTTTGCGGGTGTTGGGGTGTAGTTGGCTCTGTTCACGGTGGCTGGCGTGCTAAGCTGCCATGGTCATGCTGGCTGTGTCAAAGGTGGCAAGCCACTCCACAGGATACGGGGCTTTTTTAGGGACCCCCGACAAGTTGCAGTCTTCCTCTTTACAACCACCAAAACAAGTACCAACCTCACTCCCTGAGTTCCTGGACTCTAACCTGTTTGGGAGGAGCATTTTGGTGGTAAACAAAAAGTTTAGTGTTTTTTGTTGGCCAATCCACTCGGTGAGCAACTGCAAAAAAAGTCGAGCCACCCGTGGTTATCCTGGCTGCGAAGTGGAAGCCAACGAGCCATCCAACAGGATTTGGAAGTTGGTGTCGGTCAACTTGGGGAAACCGGTTCTTGTTTTGTCTTTCCCCCTTTTTCTTTTTCCCATTGTTTTTGGTGGCTGCCCCACTAAACATTTGTCTTCCCAAAAGGGTTCCCCTTTTTTGCAGGGTCACTGAACAACTGAGTGAAGCCTGAGGAATTGTTCAAACATGCCTTGTTTTTCCTATTCTCGTGGCAGAACCGACCGAGAGCCTTTCCACTCTTCACTTACAGGGAACGCTCCCTTGCAACCAAAGGGAGTCGACCGAATGCGTTTTCTAAAAAGAAGGATCCCTGGAAAGAATGCGGAAGGTACCCCTAGAGGTTTACGTTCTCTACTGGCGATACCTCCAATCAGCTCTTCCTATGCAACTTCAACCTCTTCACACCGAGGCCCAAAGCGAATCGAAGCTCGGATTGTTTATTTTATTTTTCGCGGATCTGGTGTTCCCCTGTTTGGGTTCCCATGTTTACTTTCATTTGCTTAAGAATATTTTTTCATTTTGCCCTGTTGGTTGTATAATGTTGTAAAGAGAATATATCAGTATTGGAAATATATATATATATATAATAGATTTTCTAGGGGACTTAAGCAAATGGAAGTTCGTGGCCCCAAGAGGTCACAAGCTTTTGCTTCTGGGCCCCCTTTGAGGGCGACTGAGTCTTGAGGCGTCATCGACTTCGAGCTTTTGGAAGTCGAGCTGGAGCAGCTCTGGGAAGACGAAGCCTCCGCCAGTTTCGCGGCGAAGAACACGACCAATTTGGGACCCTCAGTGAGCCTTAGTGGATTTCTCCCACGAAACGCGGGGCTGGAACATCAAATCAATTCCCAGCGGTTCCTGTTTCTTCCTTCTTTTTTTAACCAGGGTCACGGGTTGCAACTGGGTTGAGCAGGCTTCCCTCCGTTTCACTTTTCGGATTCCTCCAAAAGTGGCGATCGTTGCCATGGAAACCACCTGTAAATTGCGACATTAGGAGAAAACAGTGGCAGTGTCCAGGAACCTTGCCTTCAAATGGCGTCTTCCCTAAGGTCGGCCGACCGTGCGGCGCGGCAAGGAGCGAGGCTGCAGGCGGGGGGCGATGAGCCGGCGAGAAAGGAATAGTTTTATTTCTTGCTTCTCTAGTTTCAAGGGGATCGATTTCACGACTGTTCTCTTCTTTTTCCAGGGGGCAAGAAAGCACATGGAAGGAAAGCGAAAGGAAAACCCAGAGTTGTCAGATTCTTTTTGTTGCCTATTTGGGCAGGGTTCGCAGAGCACATAGGTGGCTCCAACATCTGGCATGAGGATTGTATTTCAAGGCCCTCCAAAACCAATCGAAATGGGGTTCCCAAAGGCCCAAACAACCGTACAATTAGTCCCTTCTGGCGAACTTCCCACCAAAACACCAGTCCAAGCGGTATGATTCATATCTACTGTATTAGTTTCCCTTGCGCATTCGCTGAAACGTGCTGCGCTTTCTGCCTCTCTCGGCCAGCATGAGCGGCATGAGGCAGTGCGACACACAATGCTTGGCTTTTCACCTTGGTTTTCCTTTGACGCATGCTAATTACAAAAAGACACCACCTCCAAGGGAAGCCACTGTCAAATCCAACTCCCACAAGCCACTGTAGCTGGTTCCCGCAGGTGTTCGCTTGCCGGATTGAGACGATCTCAATGTGGAGGGCAGGGGGGTGGTGTTGGCGACGCACGAAATGCGGCGCCAGCGGCCTGCGCAGCCGCAAGGCGCAAGGCGCCTTCGAGTCCGTGGGGCCAATTCTTGCCTCACGGCAGTTTCGGATGCAACACTCCGACGCATCCGGCGAAGGAGAGAGGTTGGCTCGTACTCCTCCATTTGCTTAAGAATATATTATTATTGTTATTATTATTATTTGTATTTTCCCTTGTTGGTTTTAAAAGGAATTCATCACTACAGGACTTTTTTCCTGGGGCGTTAACCAAATGGAGTACTGAGTTGCTGGCAAACAGCTGAAGGTGGCAGCGGGCAAGTCGTGCTGCAGCTGTCGGAAGGACTCTATGATCTTGCTGCCGCAAGGCACAGCCTTTGGACACCACTGCCACTGCATTCCTGGGTCTTCCATTTGGTCTTTTTTTAGGGCTCTGGGCATTTATTTTGCTCGTTTCAGATTTTGAGCGGAAAAACTAAAATTGTGCGGAAATCTTGATTTGGCATGTTTTGGCAAGTTGTCTCCCGGAAAATGAGCGGAAATCGGCGGGAAATGAGCGAAAATCGGCGGGAAATGAGCGGAAATCGGCGGACACGCACCAGAACCACTTTCCAATTGAGCGTTTTCTTTCCAATTGAGCGTTTTTGGATGAAATGAGCGTTATTTTTGCTCGAAACGGGAAAATCCAGAAAAAAGTGACCACGGAAGACCCAGGTTTGGCTGCTGCGCAGCGCCATCAGGAAAAAGCGCAGTGCTTGGAAGCCGACACTGACAAGAGCAAGGCAGCCAACCATGGTGGCACCGTTGCACCTTGCCGCGTTGCAGGAACAAAAGGCAGTTGCGCAGAGTTGCTGGAGGCCAGTGCTGACAAGAACACGGCAGCCAAGCACGGCTTCACACCATGGCACCAAAACGCTTTGTGGGGGCCATGAGGCAGTTTCGCAGCGCGGAAGCTGGTGCAGGCAAGCAGGAGTCAGACAGCCGTGGCTTTTGGATGCATTCACCCGTGGTCTCAGGGGAAGTCTGTTTCTGTGGCCTCCAGAAAGCAAGCGTCAGAGCGCTTGTACTTTCTGGCGCCTGCCTCAGATCCCCTGAGACCGGTTCCCCTTCAAGGCACACCACACCTGGCTGCTTTGTGGCCATCAGGCAGCACAGTCCTTGCTGGAAGCTAAGAACAAAGGCACCAGTGGCCGCAAACTTTTGCAGTCGCCTGGCAAGGGCAATTCCAGAAAAATATCTGGCATTGTGCACGGACTCGCGCAATTCCCAGCTTTCGACCGGGGAAATCATGCGCCCTCCCTCCTTCAACTTGAGGCCAGCAGCTACGTGCATTGTTCATTGAACACGGCAACATGAAGAACAAAGCACCCCCAAAGGCAGACCCCCTCAGCATACCACTTCCCCCAAGACACACGCCTGGACGAAGCCAGACCAAAACGGGGGGATGGTTTGTCGTTTGGTTGATTGTTTTCCGTGTTTTGTGTTTTTGTTGTTCTTTCTTTTGGGAGGGGGGTAAGAAAGGTGGAGTTAAGTCGTTTCCCAGCCACGAGGTAGTCTGTCATTTTGAGCCCTCACAATTACGGAATCCCGCAAACATACTGCGACCCCAAAGTCGTCTCCAACAAAGCACAGAGTCGTTTTGAGCTGTGTTGTCCTGTGTTTCCGCTTTTTGAGTTGTGGGCTACACGGACGAATGGTTTTAGCTAAGGCGCCAAGGGTTGGAAAGAGAGTTCTTTTTCCACCCCTTTCAGTTGACTACCTTGGCACCCAACAAAGAAAGACCTGCTTCTTGCATGGCACCAAAAAGATAACAAAGCACAACTAGGTCCCCTCAGAGCCCTTTTACCCCTTTTTGGTTGGGAGGGTTCCCCTACTAAAATAGAAAACACAGAACAAGTTGGTACACTTGTTCTAACCTCTCTGCTGGAGGACCTAGACAACAAAAAGCCAATTCGTGCGGCCCGATGTCTTTGATTCGACACAGCCCGGACTCCAGGGGCGTGTGCATGCCGGGCCTCTTCACGCCGGCGGACGAGGTGGCGTTCCGCTTGTTGGCGGCTGGGAGCAACCGAGCCTTCGAGATGTGCCCCTCGGCGAGGGTCACTTATTTGGGGCCCCTTCATCCTCCATTTGCTTAAGAACCAATTGTTTTTCTCTTGTTGGTTTTAAAAGGAATTCATCACTATTTTCACTTTTCCTGGGCCTTGACCAAATGGAAGTCATGGACAGATCTCCAGGTAACCCTTAGTTGGTGGTTTGGATTGGCTTGGGGAATTGAATCCCTGGCATTTGTGGAGGGAAAACTCCAAACCGCAAATAAAAAGAGGGGAGCCTCGTAGAGAGTATATGGAAACCTCCTTTTAACCACCAAACCACCAAACCACAAATCAGAGGGAAGCTGGTATTTCCCCTCCTCAACCCAAGCAATCAGACTCAAGCTGATCTCAAACGATACGCCGTATTCCACCTCACCAAATATAGCTCGGCGCTAGTCCCCATAGTCACCCATAGTCACCCCCCTTAAAAAAGAAATTGGGGGAGGGGGCGGTTAGGCTTTCATGTTCCCGTTTTATGCTGAATACTAGACAAGTGGAATTGGGTTCTGGACCCCCCCACCCCCTGCCTCCTTAAGATATGAAGGTCCGTTGAATTGACGACAAACATGGACTTGATTGATCTCATGAAGTTGTGTTACTCCTCCAAAATCTTCGGGAAGCCTGTCGGCACCTTCAGGGCAGGCAAAGAGTTTAAACCTGTACTTCCCAGTGATTAGAATAAAGCAATTTAGGATCTTGGATTACACTGCAGACTCGTGAGAGCCTACCAGTTGCTTGAACACATGTTAATGGTTGTCGTTGGGAAACATTTTGCATTTTTGCTTATTGTGGTTTAGTGGGAAATCCCCACTTAACTGCTAAAATTTATATTTTTGCTGACCTTCCAACGTCAACCAAGTACTACCCCTTTGCGTGTTGTTCAACCGCCCAATCAAAGGAGGTGTGGAACCAAAAACGGAGTCCAGGGTCACCATGTGGCATTCATGCTTTCTTCTTTCGGTTGGGCAGATATCATTTTGCCGCAAATTCCAATGTACTTATGTACCCTTTGTGTAGCTACCTTTCAGAAGTACCCTTGATGCACCCTTGCCTATTCGCGTCTTCTCTGGCACCTTTTTCACAAGGGGCTTGCCTGGGAGCAACCGGTTTTTGTCGCCTCAGGCGTGTCCTCGAAGAGTTTGGGGGAGGATTGGATCGACGACATCCTCGAGCATCTCAAGGCCTTCCAGCCGACGGACGCGGCCGAGTCGGGAGTTGGAAGGGTCGAGGGATTCCAAGCCACGATGTGTTAGGTATCTCGGGTGGTTTGTTCCAAACCAATTCGGAACCATAGGTGTCCTTTTTGGTTCTTTTGGAAACATAGATGGCAATTCCTGGTTTGCCTGGTGGTTTAATCATCTACCAGGGCCATCTATTTCCCCTACAAGGACACCTATGTTCGGAACACCAAGCCAAAGATCCAAACCACTGATTAGGGGGTAGCTGACATTAGGTAGCCATGTAGGCAACCATGTAGCAGGTTCCTTCCCAATGCTTCCCGTTGGTCACGATTTGTTCGGTCACGCGGGGTGGAGTCCGGTGGTTTGAAGTTGGATTTGTACGGGTCACCGGGCAACAAACAGATTTAGTTTGACCAGCTGGTTTCGAGGATCCGGTTCCTTTGAAAGGCCGGCGGTTTTTGGGCGCTATCCTTCACCCAGGATTAATAAACCCGTCCCATTCATAGGGGGTATTCCCTCCAAAAGTGGTCTGAAGCCTCACTAAAAGGGGACACCCCCCAAACAAAATCAACCAGTGGTTCTGCTTAGTCCGGGGTTGAAATTACCGGAACCCTGTTGCTGTACCCAGCCCGAAGGCCCAGGTCAAACTGCTAAAATTTGTCGCTGCGGTTGGTTCGCTTGGGTCGGGAAAGCCCAACTTCCTTCCGCAGACACGCTCCTTTAGGCTTGCTTTTGGACAGCTGTTGGGCTGTTGGGGGGTTGACAAAAAGGCAAGAGCAGTCAGTCATTGGGCGGCGCTGGTTCTTGGTTCATTGTTAGGTTGAGTGGTTGGTTCTAATGATATGTTGGTGAAGGTGCTTATCGAACATTCCGCGAGTTCTTGGATACACGCAGTTCGACCGAAGACTCTCATAAATTCAGACGTGCCAACGAAGAGGGTGCGTACGAACTAAAATTGCTGGGAGTTGAGACTGTAGAAGTTTCCTATTTCTGGGCTCGGGCCCAAGCTTCCTTCACAACAAATGGACGGACCAAGTTGTCAATATGAAAAAGTTGTTTGCGGTTGCGGGAGCTAGGAGGTTTACATATGGTTCCACAAGCTTAATTTACTTTTGTTCCACATGTATGTCGTTTTGGGTTGAACAAGGGTGGTTGGACTGGCCTGACCTGAGTGTTGCACATAACACGTTCCGCTGTCGGTCGGACTGTGGGGCGTCCGGACTGGGCCGGCAACTGGGCTTCACAGTTTGATGGCGAGCTCATGGATGGACAGCAAGGCAAGCTGAAGGGCATTGGGGATCCACGATCTTGGGTTTGATTTGTTTTGTTTGCACACTCGAGCGCGGGTCTCTGCGCTGTTGCCCTTTCAGGCCTGCAGTCGCCCAGAAAAGGGCCGCTTCCACAAACTATTCGACGGAAGGAACACAAAAAGGGGTCGGTTCCTCCGACAAATTGTTTTGTTGCTAAGATGGCACCTGACACGGCGTCCCAAGAGTTGCTATGTTGGTGGGGTCTGAGGGCAGGACTTTGTTTTGGGTTCCACGAAAATCTGAAGTGCACCACATGCCTGGCACCCTCAACCTGCCCCTCGCCGATCTGCCAGGATGCGGACAAGCGCTGTGAAGGGCGGGTCAGGTTGACGGCAGATCAGCCAAAGCCTCAGGGTTTTCCTGTTGTTTGTGTTTGTGTGTTGTTTGTTGGTTTGAGTTGGGTTGGGTTGGGCTGGTTTGGTTGGTTGGTCCATTGGTTGGTTCTTTTGGTGTGTTTGGTTTGTTTAATTTGTCTCTTTTCAGTTCAATCTGCAAATAAACATGGGTTGCCCCAAAAAGGGGTCCCTTAAAGGAGGTTCCTCTAAAAATGCGGGTTTTCTCTAAAATAGCTGATTCGGGGGTGTTATGTCTGTAAGACCGCAGAGGGTAAGAAACCTCCCCTCCACGTAGCAATTGTCCCGTGTCCATTAGCGCAACCGCATAATTGAACGGTGGCTCACATGACTGGACTTTAATTCCCCAAAGGATCATATCCATGCTTCCCCGTCTTGTTCCTTCAGACAGCTTGGGGTTGCCCATTAGGGTTCCATCTAGGTGGTGGTGTTTGAGTTCAGGAAGCTGCCAGGGCTCCCTTACCCAGTATTACGTTGCCTTTGAAAAAAGGGGTCTCCGAGCTTATGTTTATGTCTCCGTACCAAAATATGATGCAAACCGTGCCCCCAGAGGTTGGGGAACATCCAGCCCAAGGCAAGTTGCCACCTTTGGGAAGGACGGGCAAGCCAGAAAGGTTTGCAATGGCCTTTGAGTTTGTTTCAATCGGATCAATCGCTGTTCGAGTTCCGGCAGTTGCCAGGGCTTTCTTAGAGCCATTGGATCTTTAAAGGACCTACAGAAACGGAACATATACCCTTCATGTGGTGGCTACATTGTGGCTGAATAGACCACTTGCTGCTTGAGGCTGAACGATTTCAGCTACAGCCGCTTCCGCGCAGCCTGGTGGATGCTTGGCCTTTGGTGCAAGTGGCAACAACTACCCCTACCCAGAAACAGGGATCCCTATATTCTCCTTTTGTGGTGGCTTGAGCATCTCCAATGAAGGGCAACTTTGGTTGGGTTTCTTTTGCTTAAAGGCGACATCTGAATTCCCGACCACATTGCCAACAAAAGCTAGTAGTTAACCACTCAAACCCATATCCTAGCAATATTGCCCATCACTCCTGGAGGGAATCTCTTGAGAGAGCCTTCCAACTGGGGGATCTTGTTAAATGCCCCTTGTCCAAGAGCGGAAGCGGACGGGGCAGTCTTGCCACGCTACTAGCAGCTTGCGGAGACCCCGGAACACAGATCCAGTCTTGGACAGAGGACACTGGTTGCAGCGGGGGGGGGGGTGAAATGGTCTACGCCCATTTCTAGGGGTACCTTCCTTTTCCATTCTTTCCAGGCATCCTTCTTTCCAAAAAGCCACCCAACACCCTGGGGAAACAGCAGTTTTTTTTTTTTTTTTAGAACGATGGTTGAAAAGAATGGGGAATCAACCCCTAGACCATTGGCACATTGGGCCATCAAACCAGGGGGTGGAGGCCAAAGACAGAGGACTTCCCCCCGAAGCACACCACCCCCCGGAACAGACCTCCAGGTTTGTTGAGGTCTTTCCCGACGCATGGCGTGGTGTGCTTGGAAGCGTCCCCGAAGGGTTGTGTGACAGAATCAGCGCCAGCTGCGAGACAAGCGACGAAACGTATCGTGAAGGTCAGGTTTTTGGTTTTCGGTGGTGCCCTACTCCACATGGAGACCATACCCCATCTATCTGCCAATCGCCTACAGTGAGTTGTTCCTTTGGAGGGCACATGGGCTTACACCCTGGCTTGAACGGCATGATTGGAGTTGGATCCTGGAATCAGGATTCAGCCCTGCGCCCGGACCCTTGGAAGGTAGAAGGAGGCATACATGTCTTGCTTCGCTCAAATTGTAGGATGCTGCCCACTCCCCCCAAACCACTACACCCAACGGAAACATGGAGTGTACAAGCACTACGGACCCACTACGTAAAGGGTATACACCCTGATTCTTTGTGGGGGTACCTTCCCAGAACCCAACAAAAACACTTCAAATCGAGCAGTTCGTGTTTTCGGGGGTTCTGGCTGGATAGGATCTGCAAGGAGCTGGACTCTCCATGACTCTTTGAAAATAGGTCCATGACGCCATTATTAAAGGTACTGACCAACCATTTTTAAAGGGTCATGGAGACTCTAGGGAGATAGTTCCCCCCAGTGGTTTCGGGGGCAGTGGACCTCAGCCTGGCGCTCTTCAGTAGCGCCAGGGCCCGGAGAGAAAGCTGCAGGGCTGTGGTTGAAATGGAATCCACGAATCTGTGATACAACAACAAGGGCCTAACCCCAAAGACTAACCCTCCAGATAAAGGGGGAGATTCCCTTGTATCACAGAAGTGGTTGAATAAACCCCGAGAGATCTCACAACCCTGGACCGAATCGATTCCTCTCGAGGCTTGCGGAGGCGTTCCACCAGGGGCCTCGACAGCCACCGCACACTCTGTGAATAAAACATGGGTATTTTGGGACCCCCCGAGGTATTTTGGACTCTGGACCCCTCCCCCCCCCCCCCCGAAATGGTGGGTATTCCTGTTGGCTTCCCTCTTAAACCAAGAAACGGGAACCAAGCCTCAAAGACCTCGAGCCACGGCACACGAGGAAGGTGAGCCGGATCTCGCCCGACACCTTCAAAGAGATTGCGGCAGCTTCGGCTGCAATTGGGCGCGGTGCTTCTGAAGATTGGGGAAGTCTAGGTCCTCCAGTAGTGCCCTTTTGCCCTTCGGGGGAGGGTTCCCCTACTAAAATAGACTACAGAAAAAGGGTACCCGTGTTCTAACCTCTCTATACTGGAGGACAGGACCTAGTTGGGGAAGTCCATTTCGATCAAGAATCATTCGAGTCCTTTCTCAGGTATAGGTATAGGTTCCTTGCCATTCGAAAAAAATACAATCTGCAGGGATAGCATTTGTTGTTGTCTTCAGCCAGTTGATTGTTGGATTGGTTGCAAGGGGTCTAAGGAGTATAGGATCAAGTGAGGAGACTTCGGTTTTGGTTCGATCGCGGCTCCGTTGAGCTTTGCTCCAAGCGAGGACGCCCCCTGTGGGTTGACATCTAACCCTGGTGAACTCGACTGCATATCGCGCAGGTTTGCTCCACCCCCCCCCCCCCCCCCCAGTGTCCCAGTCCTTTGAATGGGTGCGAACTTGTTACGGGGCGTGAATGTTAAGTGGGGGCCCTTTGGTGGAAATCATTTAGGTTGGAATTCATGTCCACCAACCACTTGTGAGGTGGTGTCCTATCAAAACTAGAGGGTATGGGATTTAGTCAAGATTACTTAGTTTACTTCATAGGTAGTTTGCCGATGCTTATGGAAGTCTGGATTGGCCTCGCCTCCTTGTTTCTGTTGGTTTCTTGTTGCGAACCAAGTGCTATTGAAACACCCAGAGAATTTGAGGACCCCCCCAATTTGAACAACCCAAGGCCAGAGAAAGAAGGAAAGGCAGGGACGGGGAAGGTGTCCTTCCCAATATGTTGTTTTTGTTGCTGTTTTGTTTGTTCCTCCGCGTTTTTGACAGCACCTGTTGGGCCGAATTCGAGTGAGTTTTCTTTGGGTGGGCATGAACGCCATTTTGTAAACCAGTTTTCGTCTTCCGATTCTCCAGGATTTGAGCTGAAAAAAGGTACTCGTCCCGGGAGGGGGAAGGTTGATCCTAAGCTTAGAGTAAGCTTAGCGGCCCGATTGATTAGACCCTTTCATCCACAGATTGACCCCCACACAACTCACGCATTTGTTTGTTCTTCTCAAGGAACCAACCAGCAAATTGGAGAACCTAATGTTCACCCAGGATGAATAAACTTGTCCCATTATTAGGGGGGTGTTCACTCCAAAAGTGGTCCGAATCCCCACCAAACGGGGACACTCCCCAATCAAAATCAAACAGGGGTTCTGCTTAATCCGGGGTTAACATTACACACTTGAATTGTCGCATCGTCCCAATTCAAGGCAAACCATCAACCAGTTTCTGCCTTTGACGCCCCCCAACCAAAAAAGAGATTCCACCGAATCTTCCATTTGCTTCAGAATATGTTATTTTCCCCCTGTTGGTTTTGAAGGGAATCTATTTCACTGCTGGAAATAATTTTACTTTTTCCAGGGGTCTTCACCAACTAGAAGGAATGACCCCAGTCGATCAACCAAAAAAGGATTCAACCATAGGTGTCCTTTTTGGTTGTTTTGGCAGAAAAATAGATGGCAATTCCTGGTTTACCTGCTGTTGTTTCTCATCTACCAAGGCAACCCCTCTATTTCCAAACCTAAAAGTTGGCCACCATATGGATTTTAAACCCCAACGACCCCCAGTCGATCGCATCCGATT
Source organism: Effrenium voratum (assembly GCA_963377175.1). Classification (NCBI taxonomy): domain Eukaryota; class Dinophyceae; order Suessiales; family Symbiodiniaceae; genus Effrenium; species Effrenium voratum. The sequence goes on from CAUJNA010003868.1 coordinate 235,266, forward strand.
CGCATCCGCATCCGCGCGGCCTCTATTCGCATCGATTCGCGTTTTGGCCGAGGACACGGGGGACATCTTGCTCTTCAAGTCCTCGGGCGCCTTCCCGCGGCTCATCCGCGCGGCCTCCCAGGGCGCCTCCATGGCAGGCCGCTACGACCACGTGGGCCCCGCGGCGGGGAAGAAACGAAGGACAAGGCCGGCGGCTTCGTGTTGCGTTTTGTTTTTGTTGTTGTGTGTTTTTTTTTTTTTGGCGTTTTGGGTTACACAGAATTTCAGGAGTCCAAGCGTGCTTTTATTATTCTGCGTTTTTTTCCTGTTTTCCTTTTTGGTTGTTCACTTAGATTTGGAGTGAATTGGCCCAGCATCAAACATGTTCTGCTTGGGTGGGGCAAAAGCTGAGACAGTGGAACTTATGGATCGGTTGTTGCAAACCTCACCGGACGCCACGGCCCCCAACAGTGGCCACCATGTCGTCAAACACCCGCATCGTATGTCCAAATTATTCCAAATTGGAGTGCCCAAACACTTGGCCAGGGCCTTTCTACCTTGACACAAGGTTTACCTTCGAACCCATCCAAGGATGTGGATGCACGAAATCCTGCACTACCGAAGAAACCCTGGAATCTTGATTCCCCTGTAAATACCAACAAATATGGTGTTAACCATGGTTGCTTAGGTGGTGCGAAGTGGATTTCGCAACCATCCACAGTAGGGATTTACCCCTTTTTGGGGGGAGGGTTCCCCTACTAAAATCGACAGAAAAAAGAATCGGTACCCTTATTCTAACCTCTCAAATCTGGAGGACCTAGAAGGTTCAACTTTAAACCCATCCAAGGGATCGAGATACTGTGGGTGGACGAAATCCTGCACCACTTTGAAATCCTAGCAAACCACCGGTTGCTGGTATTTACGGGGGAAGCGTCGCCCCAGGGTGTTTTTTTGGGTGGTGCGAAGTGGATTTTGTCCATCCACAGTAGGTGCCGGAATGGATGGATCTCAGGCTTGATTCTGAAGCTGGAGGGCGGCGCCATCGGCATCCTGGAGGCGACAGGCGCATCCGAGACTTCGCACGCACTTCCCAAGCCACGTGAGCGTCATGGACATGACTCCCCCCAGTGGCTGAAATGAATACCTAGAGTCTCCATGGCCCTTTAAAAATGGGGTCATTACCTTAAATAATGGGGTCGCGGACCTATTTTTAAAGGGTCATTAATACCCTTCCTCCAACTAACATGGCACCTGTAGAAAGGTACCTGGAAGATTGATTTCCTTTTGAAGGGAGTCCCTGTCAGTTGCCATGTTAGTTGGAGGGAGGGTATGTGTTTTATTTCCCCCTGTTGATTTAAAGGGAACCGATTTCACTACTGGAGATTGTGTTAATCTTTCCAGGAGCCGTAAGCAAATGGAGGTATCTAGTCAATCAGACAACATAGGAATTCTGGTTCAGCATTCCATACCTTAAAGCTGTCATCCAATTGTCTAGGGATGAGTGGTGACTTGTGTGTCTCTTTTGAAGGGTGCCCCCTTTTGGGTTTGAATGAAATGTCTAAGGGTATGGTTTCTGTCGTAAGGGTGGTTTTTGTTTTGGATGAACACGGGAAAACCATAATAATTTCTAGGGTTCCCCTAATTTGAACAGACCCAAAGGTAACCACACAGTGGCACCTTCTAATTCTCCTTTTGTTCGCGGCCCGCCAAAACTGACTTCTTGGGGTGCAACCCCCTCTTCTCCTTTTCAGATTTTCGGGCGCTTCGGAGAGACATGTGAATTGCCCGATTTTTCCAAGACTCTCACAGATTGGTGTGCCACTTCCAATGATCAAGATTCTTTGTGAATCGCCCGATTTTTCCAAGACACTCACAGATTGGTGTGCCACTTCCAATGATAAAGATTCTTTCTTGGGGCTGCCGATCAGTTCAGGTTATTTTGGGTTGTTAAGCTAAAACTCACGCAGAAGATGTGAACGCGCCCATGCCCCATGCCCCCTTGCGGAAGGGGTCTCCGATGCGTTTCAGAGCGCCACTCGTCATCCTGTATGGGAGCCCGAAAGTGTCACCGCCCTTTGGTTCCAAAAGCCGCCCTCTTTGAAGTTTCAAACAGGGGGGGCCCTCTTTTGGGAGGGCTGTTGAACAGAAACATCAAAGAAACCCCCATTGCTAACGGCAGCCCTGGTTTTGGACCTAGGCAAGTGTCCTCAAGAGCCTACCCTATGGATGTGCTTTGTACGTGATGGTCACGTGGCCATGGAAAACTCGGGGTCGGCAAGGGCGAAGCGCGCGACGAGAAACCTTAGGGACAGAGAAATACAAGGTGATCACCTTTTGTGGCTATGACTACAAATTCGCTGCCAGTTGCCAAACAGGGGACACTCAAAGGTGGATTCGCCTTAGGCGAGTGAGCCCAAGGTTTTTTTTTCAACCCCAAAGATAGGGAGGCTCCAGCTTGGGAGGCATTTAAAGCCCAGGAAGCCAGAATTTAATCGCTTCTCAGCTTGTCCCAAACCAAGTCAAGCATTTAGGATTCCAAGAAAATGCCAGTACTGGTCGCAAACCCCTCCTGTCTACGTCCATTGTTGGGGGAAATACCCCCCCCCCCCCGCCCCACTTCCCCCCCAAAAAAAACTAGACCACGGTTGGCCCGAAAGCAGAACATCGCAAGCGAGGTCGGCCCAACGCTGCAGGATGCGTTCTTTTTCCCTACACTTCGTGAAGCAAGCGCGAGACAGCACCAGGCAAGGTGCTCTGCGCAAACTGGTCGGTGCAAGTTGGTCTGCGCAAGTTGCTCTACGCAAGTTGCACTGTGCAAGTTGCTCTGCGCAAGTTGCTCCGCGCAAGTTGCTCCGGCAAGTTGGTCCCTGCAAGTGGCTCCCTGCAAGTTGCTGTGCAAATTGCGCTCCCTGCAAGTTGCTCTGTGCAAGCTGCTCTGTGCAAGTTGCTCTGTGCAAGTTGCTCTGCGTAAGTTGCTCTGCGCAAGTTGCTCTAGGCAAGGCGCTCTGCGCAAACTGGTCGGTGCAAGTTGGTCTGCGCAAGTTGCTCTGTGCAACTTGCTCTGCGCAAGTTGCTCTGCGCAAGTTGCTGTAAAATGCAAGTTGCATCTTGCGCACCCCGCGGACCAGGGAGGAATCGAACCCGCGACCCGCCGGTTCCGGGAGCAGGCGCTCGAACAACAAAAGTCGCAAAAAACCTTGAGTTTTTGCACCTCGACCACGCCGATCCCCGCAGAGGGTTGCGCGAGCACCGCAGAAATCGCAAAAAACCATGGGTTTTTGCACCTCGACCACGCCGATCCCCGCAGAGGGTCGCGCGAGCAGGTTAGAAATCGCAAAAAACCATGGGTTTTTGCACCTCAACAGAGGGTCGCGCGAGCACCGCAGAAATCGCCAAAAACCATGGGTTTTTGCACCTCGACCACGCCGATCCCCGCAGAGGGTCGCGCGAGCAGGTTAGAAATCGCAAAAAACCATCCCCGCAGAGGGTTTTAGAAATCGCAAAAAACCATGGGTTTTTGCACCTCGACCACGCCGATCCCCGCAGAGGGTCGCGCGAGCAGGTTAGAAATCGCAAAAAACCATGGGTTTTTGCACCTCGACCACGCCGATCCCCGCAGAGGGTCGCGCGAGCAGCAGAAATCGCAAAAAACCATGGGTTTTTGCACCTCGACCACGCCGATCCCCGCAGAGGGTCGATTTTCGTGTAGTGTCGTCGGCACTACCCCGCCGCCCTAAGAAGAGATTTTAACTCCTCGCAAGTCAATTGCACTTGACTCCTTGCACTTGCAACTTGCACTTGACTCCTTGCTTGTTTCAAGGAGTCATTGCAAGCAGTCATTGCAAGGAGTCATTGCAAGGAGTCATTGCAAGGAGTCATGGCAAGGAGTCATTGCAAGGAGTCATTGCAAGGAGTCATTGCAAGGAGTCATTGCAAGGAGTCATTGCAAGGAGTCATTGCAAGGAGTCATGAGAGCCATTGCAAGTTGCAAGGAGCCAAGTGCATGGAGTCAAGTGCAAGTCGCAAGTGCACGGAGTTAAGTGCAAGTTGCAAGTGCAAGGAGCCAAGTGCAAGGAGCCAAGTGCAAGGAGCCAAGTGCAAGGAGCCAAGTGCATGGAGTCAAGTGCAAGTTGCAAGTGCATGGAGTCAAGTTGCAAGTGCAAGGAGTCAAGTGCAAGTTGCAAGTGCAAGGAGTCAAGTGCAAGTTGCAATCCTTGCCATGACTCCTTGCAATGACTCCTTGCAATGACTCCTTGCAATGACTCCTTGCAATGACTCCTTGCAATGACTCCTTGCAATGACTCCTTGCAATGACTCCTTGCAATGACTCCTTGCAATGACTCCTTGCAATGACTCCTTGCAATGACTCCTTGCAATGACACCTTGTAATGACTCTCATGAGAACAATTCAAGTGAACCCAGCGGAAGAACCCTTCGCCATGCTTTCGGGAAAAATGAGGGGAGAGGAAGCAAAACAAATCCTTGCATTAACAAAACAACAAACAAAACAAATCCCCCCACCCCAACCAAAACAAAGCAACACAAGAATAACCCACACACACACACCCATCGTTGAGCGGCGACTCAGCCTTGGCTCCGAGCCGCTGACTCCACCCAAAGCGCCGTCTCGACAAGCGACGTCCGGCAGCGAGTCCGCCAGGCAACGAGGGCGTTGGCCTTTGCACCTGGAGGAATTTCCTGTCCAACAACTGGCAGCTCTTCGGTCGCCTAATTGGCTCCCCCGGTAGTGCCCTTAGTGCCCTTTTTGGGGGGAGGGCTCCCCTATTAAAATAGACTACAGGAAAAAGGGTTCCCTTACTCTAAGTTCTCTACTGAAGGACCTAGTTGGCTTGGCTTAACTCACTTCCTGAGTTCCTGAGAACGTCAGTCACTTTTTGGCCTTTGGTTGCCATTTTCGTGGCTTGCAGAAAAAGATTTGACTGAGTTGGCCAATCCACGGAAGGTTTGGTTTGGCTTGCTTGGCAGCCCTTCAGTCGCCAACAACATGTGTAGAGCCATGTAAGAAAGAAAACCATGCGCGCGGCTGAACTAGGCGCCTGAGGATTCCGACCATTTGTTTGGAGTTGGTGGTTCTTGCGACACGTGCTTGTTTCACAGGGAAGTGCTTTGGAAGCAGCCCGTTTTGGGGAGATTCCCCTTAGAAACAACCCTTCTCAAAGCGGGCAACCTGGTTTGGTTGCCCGGTGCAACCTCAAAAAGGCTACCATCCCAAACGATGTCCTTTTTGAGGTTCGGTAAAAGCCTCAGCTGGCAAGTCCTTTGTGGAGCGCTGGGAGGCTGATATATGGCCGTGTCCTTGTTTTAAGGACCCACAAGCTGGCTGGGTTTTCCCTTTGGTTTCCCTTCAAACCAACCCCCAAACCGAGACCCCTTTTTCGCCTATGTCCCAACGTTGTCGGCCGGCTCATGGTCCCAGCAAGGAGCTTCCCTGGAGATTTTGCGGAGGATTCCCAATGCAACAACAGAATACTTGCTACGATAGGCGTGATATGCGTCCATTGGATCAAGATTATGTTCTATTCTTACCCGTTCGCTTCAAAGGGAGTCTACTTGAGCAAATGGAAGTAGGGAATGACCTTCCGGGTGTCGTAAAGAACGTTAACTGTTTATAGGGGTCATTCCCTCATTCCCTGCCCTGAGACCCAGCAAACATACATTTGGCTTGTTCAATGAATATCGATGATTTAAATGAAGATAGGTGCTTTAGGTGAGGCAATGCATTCATTGTTATAATCCTTGGCTGGTTTAATTCAGGAGCTTAGTTTGTATTGTTATGCGGTTCATTCACTTTACAGGAGGCAGACTTGAATCGAAACCACATGCAAACAAAAACAGGCCGTTTTGCGCGGCGCAATGAGCTGAGGGCATTGTACCCGGAGCTGGCTTTGCGCAGACACTTGGCGGAAAGTTGGCCCCCCAAAGTGAGAGACGCGGGGATCGTGGGCCTCGAAATTTTTTGAGGATACCCTGTTGTGTTTGGGGTGCTAAGGGGAAACCAATCGGAAAAAATATATATTATTTTTTGGGGGGGATCCGATTCCTAACAAAGACTGACCCACATTTGTTAGGGTGAATTGCCCAATTGAACGCCTGGGGTATGAGGAACCTGCAAAATGGGGGGCACCCAAAGCATCCAAGCCCTGCAGTCTGCCAAGTAGATGTGGGACCTTTTGCAGGGCAGAGCCTAACTAAGCTTGCAGTGATTGTCTCCAGTTGTCTCCTGTATCCAAGGAAGGTTGTATGGTTGCCCTTTCTGGGTTAGTTTGAATGGAATTAGATGGCACTGGTTTAGATGGGTTTTGCTGCATGTACCAGGGCCATCATTTTTTCTAGAAGGACGACAAAGCATGGGCGCGCTTTGGTTTTTGAGCATGCCTTTGGACACCCGGCAAGTGCAAGCTTAGGGATGCCGGGCAAAGCCATGCGGAACTCGATGTGCTTGAACAGTTGCGAAGGAACTTCAGTGACCTTTTGTTCCTTTTAGAATCAGCTGCCAGCGAAGGGCAGTTGTTTCGCATAAAGGTCTGGGGTTGTATTGTAAATGTGCAGTGCATGTGTATAGCATGCGTCAAAACAGGGGCCTGAAAATGGCCACGGCCTCGCGAGCGCATTCAATGTTGGTCTCGCACGCGCATTCATGTTGCTTCTTTTCGTGGCAGGCGCGATACTTTGCGCAGGTCTTCGTGGAGCTCGCACGCGCATTCAATTCTCGCATCCATGCTTACTGTCGTGCAGGGTGGCCTGGTGCAGGGCAGGTGTAGGCTTCGTGTGGTGCAGGCCAGGGGTAGGGTTCAAGCGTGCAACATGATGAAACATTTGAGCACACAATTTTGGACTCGCCCAACCACGCAAGGATTCTGGTACACGCCACGATTCTGGTTTCCCAGGAGCCCGCAATCGCTCAAAGTACTGCGCCTGCCACGTAATCCATCTCCAAAACCGCACTCTTGCAGATGTAGGTCCCTGTGAAATACACACATTTCGCCAGAGTATATCCCCCATACATGTATAACATATATAATCATATATATATATGTATATGTATATATACATAGAGAAGAGAGGTACATAGGTGTAAATACACCGTGTATATGTGTGCATATATATATATATACGGGCTACAAGCGGTACTCTCAAAGCCTTCGATTGAAATTTCCGTTGCTTACAACTTCATCTCAGCACACCAAGCCTGAGAGTGTATCACAAATTTCCATCGTGGCAGTTCCGGCGAGCCCCAAGCCCGGAAATTGTGTCACGGGGATTCCAAGTTGTTGCCCGCAACTTTTCTGAACAATAACTTGCTGGTGGCAATGACCCAGGGTGTTGGGAATTAACCTGGGGATTCCCTTAAAGGAAAACACAAGGGAATGCTCATCAGGGTCATTCCCCCAATACGTTTAGAACACTACATCATCTCTCGAGTCTCATTGCACGGGGGCATCCCCCGAACTAGGGGTCGGGGCAGAACCTGCTTCAAGAACTGGCCCCTGGCTACGTTTGAATGCAACCAAAAGCAGGCTGTTTGAAGCGTAGGTGCTCAAACGTTTAAACGGATTGGCTCAATCCTGATCCCTGCTCCTAACTCCCAGTTGCAACTAGGAACCCCGGTACCTGCTAGAATCTGGCAGACGCCCCTAAAGTCCCAAATGCAACCCGGTGCCCCAAAAGGTACTGTAGATCAAGCTGACCTTTTTCTCACTTACCCAAAGCCGACCTGTTGACCTTTTGGCGTTGCCTTTACGCGCCTGCGATTCACCAACCGAGGAGTGCGCTGCAACCGCAGCCCCGAGAAGATGCAGGTGCTTGGGTTTGCGGCGCATCAAACCGCCTGGTTCGAGCGGGAGTTTTCGGTTGCCCCGAAGTGGATGTCTTTTCTTATGCAAGAACATCCCAAAATGGGTGGTGTTTGCTTTTAGATTTCTTTTAAAACAACAACAAAAGGAGATTTACCTTCAGAAACACCATCCCTTTAAACCAACACCAAAAGGGGTACTGACCCTCCAGGGCCCTTTAAACCACAAAAATCGGGGTAGCCTCCTTGTTTCATGGGGGTCGGATCCGGGTTCCCTATGTTTTCTAACCGGAGAGAAGATCCGGTTCAACCTACCCCGCCCCCCCTCCCCCAGCGCCAAAGACATGTCCCAAGAATAAAACGTGTTTTATATATATATATACTGCGTGCTCGGAACAAAGCAGCAATTTCTGATTTGTTGTTGTTTTTTGTTGGGGGTGGTGAGGGTGGGGGTGGGGGGCTGGGGATATAATCTGAGGCCTGCAGCCTTTGGAGGAAAGCCTCCAACCAGGCCACATGTTTCAGCCTGGTTTTCGGCTGGGATTCGCGGGGGAGGGGGGGGTGGACATCTCATCCCGAGCTCATCTTGAGGCGCTGCAAGAGTGGGTGGGCTCTGTGATCGGCAAGCCCTACAACATCTCAGTGCCGGGCCCAGAGCACCTTCGCATCTGAACATCCGAGGGTGTCCCTTTGTACAGCGAGCCTCATGACCCATGGAGACCAAAGAAAAATGGGGGTCATGGCCCCTTTGTTTTGGGTAATGGCCCCATTTTTAAAAAGCCGTGGTTTTTCTTTTCAGGCCAATTTGGGACATGGTTTAGCCCAAAAGGGCAGGTTTCCTCGTATGCCAAACTGATCTCCGTCCGCTTGTCTGATCCATGCCGCCCGAGGGCCACAGGGGATTCTTGAGCTCCAGGGGTTGCTGATTGAGTGCTAGCCCCGGATTAAGCAGAACCCCTGGTTGATTTTGATTGGGGGGTGTCCCCTTTTAGTGGGGATTCAGACCACTTTTGGAGGGGTTTCCACCCCCCTAATAATGGGACGGGTTTATTAATCCTGGGTCAACATTACCAAGGTGCAGAGACCCTTTCAGTACCAGGTTTCATGATGACTTCTCATGCCTCACGGCTTCATTTCGCACTCGGTATATGAGGTGCGCAAAGGAACACGTGGGGTTCTTGCGCTTGGTTTCCTTTGGCGCGTTCTCTTGGTATCGTCTTTGCTTAAACATGGCTTTGGTTGGGCAACCTAATTAGGTCAGCAGGATTTGTTTGACGAGGAGTGCGGCTTCCCGGTCAGGGCGTGAAACCCAGCTTGAGGATTAATGAGAAGAAGCTGTATCCGGACAGCGCCTCCCTGGCCCTGTCTGAATAGAGGATTCTGTTTCCGGTCAACGTTGACCACAGGGCGACCTGATCTTCCCGAAGTCAGGTTTGGATCCAGCGACAGATCAGGTGCGTTAGTGACTCACTCCTCGTGGGATGCTCAGCACGCCGCTCCGCTCGTGACATTCTTGTGGTGAACAAAACATACCAGGAGAGCCATTTGTTGCGAATACACAGTTGTTCGGTGGCACCCTTTTCCCCCTTTCGTTGCTGGTCCTCCAATAGAAAATGGTCAACGGCAAGAAATGCCATTTGTTTACCAGGCGACTGGGAACTATGAGCCCTGCAGACCCTGCCAAGCGAATTCGCGTTCAGGTGAATTTGCAGCCTATGTCCAACCACTAGACAGCAACGAGCTAGACTCAGCCTTGTCAGGGTGCCTTTGTGACGGAGAAATGGGCGTGTGTCGAGATAGTCCCAAAAGCAAATTGCCCCAAGAATTTGGTTTGGTTCCATGATGTTCCATGTCTGCAGTGGGCTACCTCCACGTGGGAAATGGGGTTGGGTTTCGTTTGTCATCCAAACATAAGGGACCTACCTGTTAATCGGGTCTGAGCAACCCCGTTCAAAACAGTCTAGGGGTACCTGCACCCTCAAACTACCCCTAAAAATGGAAACACCTGGTTTTTTTTCCCCATCTTTTTAGGGTAGCTTGAGAGTGCAGGTGCCCCCAAACAGACGGACGCCGCCTCCAATTTAAAGGTGAGCAAGCTGCGGCATCGGGGCTCCACGGGCGGCAACCAGCAGGACTTGAATTCGCGAATTTGATCTTCGTGACGTCGGAGCCTTCTTTTGGGGCAATGTGAACTTCGGGCCCCCTCCCCTGGGATTCAAACCGTTAAGACAACGGTTGGGTTCAGACAACCACCATTGTGTTCACAACTGTGTACCTAAGGATGGCCATCATAAAAATTGGGTCAAGCATTATTTTAATGGGGGCAAGGAACCCTAGGGTTTTCGGAGGACCGACAAGATCTGTCTGGAAGGGGCTAGAACGGGCGGTTCAGTTAGGGCAGGTTTATGGGTTTTTGTGGCAACTTAAAAGTCCGGAGTGTTGTGGCATCCTCTCAGGATCCTTAATTATGACAGGCCGATATCCTGTGACAATGTGAAGGCCCTTTGCGGACACCTCTTTCGCTGGAAATTTTATGTCCGCCTGCCTTATCCCTTTTTGAATGGGGTTCCCTATTCTTGGTGGCTCCCAGCCATCCGGTTCCTTAGCTTTTTAGCCTTGCAGTGTTGAGTGGTAGTTTCCATTTGAACCACTCAAGGTGATTCACTTGACATCCCATGTGGTTTTCACAGTATCCAGCCCATGTGCCCTTTGCCCAGTACTAACCACCACTAAAGAGCGGAAAACGATGGCAGAAACAAACTCCCAGGACTTCTTCTGCTCCCAGCTGGTGGCCGAAGCGCTGAAGGTCATGGAAGTGCTTCCGCGAGGCGCCGAGCCGAAGTGGTTTCTGCGATGGGTTTCGTGGACCCCTGGTGGTCCGTCCGTCCATTTTGGGTCCTTTTCGCGCGCTCAGGGGCCGAGACAAGGATTTTTTCACCACGCATCCCAGCAGATCCCAGTTGCCAGCAGTGGATAGACGAAATCCTGCCGAGGAAAGAAAGCCTGGGGTCTGTTGATTCCCCTGTAAATACCAACAAACAAAGGTGTCAACCATGGTTGCTTAGGTGGTGCAGGATTTCGTCCATCCACGGTAGGTGACCGGCTATGTTCAACTTTTGGACTTAGGATGGCAAGCCCTTGGTGACCAAGGAAGGACTGGATCACTTATGACTTTCGCAGGTTCCTTGGATCGGTTGCCAAGCACCGAGACTCAAAACTCCGAAGTGCTGCCCATATGCCCAGGTTGTTGTTTTTTTTCTTTTCTTTTTTTTAAGACGGGAGTGTGGGGGTTTGGTCATTGGACCCCTAGGCTGCCTTTGTTTCTTCAGAATGATGGACATGGTTGTGTCTTTTGAGGTGACCTCCAAACAGTTGTGGTTTTCCCTGGGGTGTCATGTTAAACCACCGAAAAGGGGGAGGGGGGGCGGGGTACGTTCAAAAAAAGACAGACCAAAATGGAAATCATGAAGGCACCTCCCAATTCCAAGAGGCGACGAATACAATTGGGTAGGCGAGAGGGAGATGTGCAAGCTGACAGACGGTTAACTTCCGAAGAACCCGGGTGAGATTCTTGCTCAGCTGGATGGCCGGGCTTTTGCGATATACAGTTGGGTTGCAGCAAGCAACCGACCTCAACAGTGGTTGGTATTCCTTCCATACATGTCTCTTTTGTTCGGGTTGAGAATTGTCCTGCCAAAGGACAAAACATCTAACTCAAGCCAATGCTTTTCGGAGCTTGTACATAACCACCGGCAACTGGGCGCTTGTCCAAATCCGCAACACCGCACCAAGCAGTTATTGTGGAATCCCGACACGGGCGGCTGGTCTTTTAGCCCGCTGCAAAACAACTACCAAAAGCACCCGGCATCGTGAAAAGCAGAAAAGGGGGGACAAACACTTTGATCACTGGAACCTTGCGAAGCATGGCCCAACAGCTGGGTGTCTTAAATCTGAGGCTTTCTAAATGACCAGATGGCTGCTTCCTGCCCACGGCACCTGGGTGTCTTAAATCTGAGGCTTTCTAAATGACCAGATGGCTGATTCCTGCCCACGGCACCTGGGTGTCTTAAATCTGAGGCTTTCTAAATGACCAGATGGCTGATTCCTGCCCACGGCACCTGGGTGTCTTAAATCTGAGGCTTTCTAAATGACCAGATGGCTGATTCCTGCCCACGGCACCTGGGTGTCTTTTTCTGTGGCTTTCTCCAGATGGCTGATTCCTGCACCACCTGGCACCTGCACGGCACCTGGGTGTCTTAAATCTGAGGCTTTCTAAATGACCAGATGGCTGATTCCTGCCCACGGCACCTGGGTGTCTTAAATCTGAGGCTTTCTAAATGACCAGATGGCTGATTCCTGCCCACGGCACCTGGGTGTCTTAAATCTGAGGCTTTCTAAATGACCAGATGGCTGATGCCTGCCCACGGCACCTGGGTGTCTTAAATCTGAGGCTTTCTAAATGACCAGATGGCTGATT
>CAUJNA010003868.1:247634-287634 GCA_963377175.1 Effrenium voratum
GATGGCTGACTTCCTGCCCACGGCACCTGGTGTCTTAAATCTGAGGCTTTCTAAATGACCAGATGGCTGATTCCTGCCCACGGCACCTGGTGTCGGCTTTCTAAATGACCAGATGGCTGATTCCTGCCCACGGCACCTGGGTGTCTTAAATCTGAGGCTTTCTAAATGACCAGATGGCTGATTCCTGCCCACGGCACCTGGGTGTCTTAAATCTGAGGCTTTCTAAATGACCAGATGGCTGATTCCTGCCCACGGCACCTGGGTGTCTTAAATCTGAGCGCTCAGCACTGAAGACCGCGGATCAAAGTGGAACCCCTCCGTCTTTTTGTTAGAGATTGTGCCCCTCCGAAAGTGGTCTGAGTTGCGAACTCAACGGGGACACCGGGGGTGCCGGTATGAATTTGGGATGAACTTTGGGTAACTAGGGGGAAGCCACAAACCTGTACGGCAAGCAGCTTCCGGGTATTTTCGTGGCAGCTGGAAGCACGGGCTCTGAGAAACCCTCAGAGAGAATAAGATGATATTCCCAGCCCTGGAATCTCCCTGGAACGCTGCCTCAAAATCTACCCTGGCTTTCAGCTGTTGAGTCCTGGCCCAAAAACCGACTCCGCGGGCCAGCATGACCGAAACACTCGCAAACAATACCCCCATTGGAAAGACAGTTTTGTGCGCATGACTTCCTGCCGATTCGTTAGAACAGGTTCGGGTGAAATGTATGACTTGCCACTTTTGGGTTGGTTCGTGGCATGGACGTGTATTTACGCTGCTCTCATGTGCACGTAGGCTGAAGAGCTGCTCGCCTTCTCTTTTTGCTCGGGAATAGGTTTCATTCTGCCCGCTTGGTTTCACCTGGAACCTATAGCACCACTGGAGATAGCTCATTTGTTTCCAGGGGACACGTGTCACTGTGGACTTAAAAGGCGCCTAGCCCAACATCTCTCTTTACAGAGGATTTCGAGGATGTCAGCTTCCCAAAAAGGACCTTCAGCCACCTTCTCATCGAAGCTGTATGACACAAATTACTTTCATGGAAACCCCGCATTGCGACCCCGTGGTTGATTGATAATTTGGGGGGTGTTTCCCCGTGCGGTGCGGATATCACTTCAGCGGGTCCCGCACACTCCCCGCCAAAAAAAACACCGGCCAGGCGGTATCCCCAACAACCCTGGAACGCCTTGGAACCCTCCAGAACCCTCCCTGAAAGCTGCCCCGAACCACCCCAAAGCCTATCTGGGCAGAGACCCCATAGAATTCTGCGGTCAAGGGAAAAAGTGGGATAGCTTCGAACACAGCCTGCGACTCCTTTCTCTCCTTTTGCTCCTACCGACTCTGACTCGCCACTTGCTCCGACTCGCGCTCCAGAACTCCGCGCTTCTGACTCGTCACTTCCTGAGTTCCTGGACTTCAGTCGTTTTTCGGGTTTGGTTTCCGTTTTGGCGATGAATTCAAAAGCTTCGACGATTTTGTTCGGATCCGCTCGGAAGTGACACCAGGGACCCGCCTGACCCCGCGCCTCGGAGCGATTCGAGGCCAGCGCGACAGCGCGGAGTTTTGGCCCGCGTCGTTCTCGGCGAAGAGCCCCGGCCTCGAGACCTGCGACGGCTGCAGCCTCGACCCCGAGGATCTCACCATCGCACCTCGGAATTCTCTTTTGACGAGTGGTTGACCAGAAGCCGTAAGTTTTTGCAGGCGGGATAGGTCTTGATCGAACCGGGTTTGTACGGTGAGCAGGGGTTGGCTCCTGGGGATGTACGTCTGGTCGACCAGAAGCCGTAAGTTTTTGCAGGCGGGATAGGTCTTGATCGAACCGGTTGGCTCCTGGGGATGTACGTTTGGTCGACCAGAAGCCGTTTTTGCAGGCGGGATAGGTTTTGATCGAACCGGGTTTGTACGGTGAGCAGGGGTTGGCTCCTGGGGATGTACGTCTGGTCGACCAGAAGCCGTAAGTTTTTGCAGGCGGGATAGGTCTTGATCGAACCGGGTTTGTACAGTGAGCAGGGGTTGGCTCCTGGGGATGTACGTCTGGTCGACCAGAAGCCGTTTTTGCAGGCGGGATAGGTTTTGATCGAACCGGGTTTGTACGGTGAGCAGGGATTGGCTCCTGGGGATGTACGTCCGGTCGACCAGAAGCCGTTTTTGCAGGCGGGATAGGTTTTGATCGAACCGGGTTTGTACGGTGAGCAGGGGTTGGCTACCTTTAACCTGCGGATGTGACCTCGAAAACGGTAATTAAAATCATGGAGCTAGCTTGTGCTTGTGTGGGTATCCTTTTCAGGTTGAAAGGAAAACCGCGGTGCCATTTCCCCCTGCCCTCAACTTAGACTGATACCCACGTCCCCAGTTTCCGCACTGTCACTTTTTGGGGAAACTGGTTCGATGTTGAAAGAAGCCTAAAGGGTCCGTTCCCTTCCTTTCAGTCCTTAGTTGACCAAATCGACTCGAAATGACCTTTTGATTCTTCAGTTTGGTCTATACCTGGACCCTCAACAAGGAACAACGTGTTGCTTATTACGCTTGTTTTTGCTTATTTTGCCAAATGAGCGAAATTTCCGAAATCCAGGCGGAAACTGCAAATTGCATGTTTCGCAGCGATTTCTGCTGAATTAGCCTGATCTTATACATCGACCAGCGTTTCTCGAAGGGCTTTCATCACAACCCCAAACAAGGTAAGGTTCAGCTAGGAATTTGCCCCCAACTGTTGGTGAGGAATGGTACTCAGCATGGTAGTTTGATGACTTACAGGTTCAAAGGGTGTAGAGTTCGTAGGCTTGGAATTGACCATGGAGTTGAGGGCCAAGTAGTGGCTGGCAAGCAACCATGGACACGTCGAAGCGAAATTCATGTTTGTTTCCTTTTTTTGGGGTAAATAAGCGTTTTTTCCAACAATTCACGTTATTGTTTGCTTTTTATAAGGAAAATGTTTGGAAATGGTTCTTAAAGATGTAGTCAAAGTCACAAAAGGTGATCACGTTGTTTCCAGGTCCCTAGGCGGCAAGGCGCTCCCCGCGAAACTTTGGGGGGGTCGGACGCTCGGACAGCCCCTCCCAGTTATACCCCTCTTGGCAACCAGCAGAGTGCCTTTGGTGTAAGAGTGGTTCCCTTGGTCAGCTGGAGCCCCAAGAAAAAGTCGATTCCGATTTTTTTTTTCCCTTGGTCAGCTGGAGCCCCCCCAAGAAAAAGTCGATTCCGATTTTTCCGAAATTTGTGGCATTCGGCCGCCTTCAAAAAGGGGCCAAGTACCCAGCAACAAAAATGCGACCGATCGCGGGGAGCCGGGCTTCAGGCACTTTAGGCCCAGGTGTTTTTGAAGCGCAAAGACATGGGTGCGAAGCATCGATGTTGATGAACTGATCCTGGGAAAGCCAGAAGGGGAATGGAGTGTGTTCCGATTTGTCCACTATTTGGCACCCAGTTGCTCAACTCCCTTCCCTCTTTTTGATGAGTTGCTACTGGTTACTAGGAAATCTGTGCGTTCAACATTGGGATTCCAATGGCTTGGTCATGCTACTCTTCTGGTGGCAAGTGTTGTTTTCTGTGTTTAGTGTCGTTGGTGTTGGGTTGGTACTACTCATCTTGTACCTTTGGTGGGGGTACAACCTCTCAAAGGTGTTGATGTAGTTGTCTTCTCTCATGATAAAGCTGCCTCTCTTGGGGGATCCATGTTGGATTGACAGCTGAGGGTGCTTTTCATGAAACAAAGATACAAGAAAGAACGACAGAAACGAAACACGAGTACAGACAACAGGGAGATAGAAAGCAAGCGAGAGAGAGAGAGAGAGACCGTGAGAGGGAGAAAGAGAGAGAGAGAGAGAGAGAGAGAGAGCGAGAGAGAGAGAGAGCGAGCGAGCGAGCGAGCGAGCGAGCAAGAGAGAGAGAGAGTGTGAGAGAGAGAGGGGGAAAGCATAGTTGAGGGCGTGCTTTCTGCCTGCTTTCTCATGGCGAACTTGGCAGAGTGCTTCGTGTGCCGAGGACTTTGGTTTGAGCACAGTGCCCACCGGCACAAGCGGCACGGGCGCAACACGGGATGCCACGGTGAGCCTGTGGTGATGGCTGCTTCCCCCATGAGCACAAATTCTTTGGTTGTGGTAAAAGCCTGTCGAAACCGTTCATAGCCATCTCAGTGGAGCCAAGCGTTCATGGGTTTCGGGCGCACGTTTGGCCTGTTGGGCGCTGCGGCTCGAAAGGAGAACGCCCCCCAAATGTGAAGTTGATTTGCCGCCAGTGAAAGGAGACTAAGATGGAAGTCAAAAGGGAGCTCAGGCGTCTTTCAGTTGTTTGTTGGCTTGCATGTGAACAACGGCAACCCAAAACAGATTCCTTCAAATCTCCTTCAGTTGGTTTGTCGGTTTCCATCTGAAAAATGCAGGAAGGGGGTCAATCCGACTCACCCTCCAAAAAAAGATATTTAAACATTCATAGTCCCATTTTGTTCCAGGTTGCCGCGTGGCTTGGATTTGGGTTTGAACCCCTTCTTGTAGCTGGCAAAACGGAGCCCGAACCTTCAAACCGCCAATCTAAGCAGGAAAGCTGCATGTTGGTGATATCCAAGTTTGTGTTTCGGTTTGTTAGTTTCATGTGGGGTTCCAAGAGGGCAAGCAGCGCTTGATTCTTCTTTGCTCCATCCCGCGGATCCCGCGGGCCGGGCGTGAACAAATGGCCCCGCAACGCATGGCACATCCCCAGCTGGCTCGCATCCCCTTAAGTGGATCCGGATAAGCTTAGCTTGCGGCAAAGGGACGTAAAGGGACTCACCATTTGAAGTTTGAAAGTTCGAATTCCAGAGGTTCCCCACCCAACACAAGAAGCAGAAACGCCAGACTTGAGCCTGGTCCTAGTGCAGGTTTTACTTATGCCTCACGTACTTTTGTTGATTCCTTTATGTTTTTACCCTGAAAGGGCATGGCGCTTTCGGGATCTTGTAAAACTCTTGAGAAAGTAGACCGGGAACTTGGATCTGAAAAGCCTTCCAAAAACCAGACAGCTTGTGTTGGAACATCATGAGCTCTTGTAGGCGGGATGTGTTTTTGAACATGTTTTGTTTGGTTGGACTTTGTTGCTGCTTGCTGGGTTGAAACTGCAGTGTTTGCGACCTACAATTAACGGATTCGCACTTTTGGTGTTTGGCAAAATGAACACGGGAAGCACGAGCCTTTTTCGGAGAATCCGAGGATGCGCACAAGTTAGGCGCCATTCCTGGCATTGATTATCTGATTTGCTGGGGTCCAACTCCCGGGTCATGGCCCGTGATTGCTGTGAAGCAAGGTTGGAACCCGTACTCTTTTTTAGGAGTGTCTTTGAGAGGCTCAGCCTGCACTCATCGAATAGCTGCCGCCAGAAAACTGGAAACCTGCTGCCATGGTTGTTTTGACCTCAACGCTTGAACTGTTTCAGATGTTCATGAGACGCGTCTTGTTTCCTTTTTCTTTTCGTTTTGTTTCTTCTTTTTTTCCGTCAAGAACCCTTGGGAGCTGATTCCCGGGTAAAGGAGCTCATGGCCACAGATTTTGGAACTCTGGCGGCGAGAATCTGCGCAGCCCTTTGTTTACAGTAGCTTTCTTTCCACCCAGAGGCTCCCGATGGATTTAGGGCCTTCAAATAACCTGGTTTTGAGACCCCCATTCAAGGGGCCGGGTCTTCCATTGCAAGCCCCTGGAGCCTCTAGGCAAAAAAAACACTTTAAAATTTGCATTACTCGTTGGATTCACTTTCGTGCTCTCTACTACCCTTTTCAAATTACAACGGGATCCACGGATCGGGTCGGGCTTTTTGGAACCCAAGTGGTGTGTCCGGTGGCAAAAGTCCCAAGCTGCCATATGCGCACAGAATTCATTGCGTGTGTTTAGCAAACGTCCTGAAGAATTTCCTGTGGCTTGTTTCCATGAATTGCTCATCCGATTTGCCTCAACACAAATGTCAAGCTTTTCGCTTACGTTGACTACAACCAAGGTTGGTGTTCAAGCATGTTTGAACAGCCGGGTTTTAGCACCCTCCGTATGAAGCTCACTGGGGTCTCGTTGGTTTTGCCCTCCTTGGCTGGTCCGTACTCGTTTGCAGACAAACATTCACTTCCTGAGTTCCTGGACTTCATACTTTTTGGGAGGATCGTTTTAAACACGTTTGATTGTTGTTTTGGCCGTCCACTCAAAAAGTGAGAATATGGAATCGAAGAAGGAATGTCCTTTCTGGGGACTGTCTATGGGGGGGGCTGCTTTGTTGGAGGGGAACAACCCACTTTTTTCGTTCCCCGTTGATTTGCAGGGGATTTCTGGGAATCAACACCACGACAAAGCTTATCCCTTCTTAATTAGCCGCTGAACTCCGGATAGTTTGCAGTGCGCAGACGTCAGGACTGGGCGGAGAAGAAAAATCAGGAGGAGTCCAAGCAGTCGCAGGAGCTCGCCCTATATTGGCAAACTGCTTCTTTCATTTGCGTTAGGCTTATCCCAACTTAAAACTTTCTTCAAAAGGTGGACCCTCCGATGTTCGCCTAGACAAGAGAGCGTCCTTCAGTTGTTCCTGTCAATGCACCCCAGTTAGGCACCGCAGCTAGGCACCGGACCAGTCATACGCCACCTAAATCCAAATTCATTCGCCGCAAGCTGCTTGTTCTTGCAACTCGAAATGACCGAACATGGCATGCTGGGCGTTTTTGAATACCAAAACCAACCAGTCTTGCCACTTTGTTAAATGAAACTACTACTTATTCTTAACCCGAAGCAACCAAACAATGCTTGCGTTTTAAAGCCCAAATCCAAAGTTGCTCATTTTCTTCAATCCAGCAACCAAACGTTGCTTGCATTACCCAAGCCAACCGCAAACTGCTGTTCTTGCTGACCCGAACCAACCGAACATAGCTGGTTTATTGAACGCTACATTCAACCGTGCTTGCTTTACTTAACCCATCCAAAACAATGTCTGTTTGCTGAACCATAACCTGAGCCAACGACAAGTTGCTAATTCCTGTTTAACCGAGCCAACCAAACATTGCTCGTGTGTAAACCCTGAGCCCAGACCACGTGTTGTTTCACACAAACCAAGGATTGCTGCTTTGCGTATCCGCCAGTCAAACATTGCTTGTTTTTGTAATTACCCGGACCAACCTCAGATAACCCATTCAGCAGGGGCCGGTTCCCTGGTTCCTCTCGCCTGATTCTAGCGGGAAACACGCACGATGCCATGTGCGCAAAGAGTGCCATAAGAAGGCTATTGTTTGGGCACCCACGGGACGCGTGGACAGCCCCCGTTTTGCCACAATCCAGGCGCATGTTTTAGCACATGCAATTGTCTGGGGTTGTGCACGTGAAAGAAAATAACCCTGGATCCCACTTCCATTCGCTACTTACTGAACTACCGTTTTCTTGCAATCGATTGTTAATTACTCATGTTTTCGCGCAATTTTCAGCCGCAGAACCCGCTGACCTGTTGACTCGCCCCCGCACCCCACTTGGATATAAGGTTTCTAACGTCTTGCCTGCAACTCGCTTCAAGGCGAAGTGTGGGGAAGATGCGGCGGCACGTGCCTCGGAACCCTCTTGGCCATATCTCAGCTCCCCAGCACGTCTGAGAAGCAGCCGTTCTTTGAGCCGCAAAAATACGACCACTGCGCCAAGCATCCGGTCACTCTGGCCACCACGGGCTCTAGTTGTAATGCGCCCCGTCATGCAGGCCCCAAACATCTTGAGCAAGAGGCGGGAGTCGGAAAACATGAGAAAGCGGCTGAGTGTTTTGTTTGTGAATTTTGCAGTTTTTTTTCGTGGGAATCTTGCCCTAGAGAGGGTTTGGCTGAAACAAATCCGACGCATGCCAAACATGCCATTTATGCCCACCGACAACGAAAGAATGGAAGAGAAACATGGAAACGGAACTAGCTGAGATTCAGCAACTAGCCTCTACTGTCAGGATTTTCTTCCGGAATCCGCTCCTTCGGTCGCCCAGCCAATTGCTCGTTCAGTGTTCGAAGCCAAACCAACCAAACCATGCTTGCTTGCATCTTCACCCCCAACCAAGCAGCCAACCAACAATTTCTTGTTTGATTTATGCCCGCAACAACCGTTAAACCCTAACAACCAAACATGTTTGCTTGGTTGTTTGTCCCAAGCCACCAAGCATTGCTTTGGGTTTAGCCTAAACCGACCAAACGTTGCTTAGTTTGGCCAAACTCGAACCACCCAACCGTGAACAATCAAAGCATCCAATCATTCATTGCTTTGTTTTGCGAAACCAAACCAACCAAACCTTGCGTGTTGTTTTCAAGCCAAACCCGCCAACAACTTGCTGGCGCTCAGGGAATTACCTTCCGGGTGTTGGGGTTTGAACCGTTTGGGGAATCCCTTGGAGGAAACCACAAGGGGATCGTTTAAATCCTGCACCAATTTGCCATTGTTTATTTACAAGGGGCATCATCAGAAACCAGGGCTTCTTAGGTGGTGCCTAAGAAGATTTCGTCCATCCACAGTAGGGGTTATCCCAATTTTCTGCGTATCTCGAACCAAGCGGTGGGCCAGTTTGGCAAGCCAGGAGGCTGAGAAGGCGCAGCAGGAGCAGGAGGAACGAAGGCGTGTCAGATCCGTTTGCAAATCGGAACCTGGTGTTTAGACTATGTGTTATGTTACCCTGCTGGTTTTAAAGGGACTCTATTTATTATTCACCAGTCATATTTGTGTTTGCCAGGGGCTTGAACAAATGGAGGAGAAGGGGCGCAATAATTGCAACTTGGTTTCATAGCCGCCACCCAAGAACCCATTCTCATGGTTTAGGCCCTTATCGTACCCCCATCGCAGGACTCAGCCTACCCTTTCTTTTCCTAGTGGTTGGAAGCGAGCCAAGAGCCGGTCTCCAACTTTGCCTAGGGGGGAGCCTGGAAGGAGCTCCCAGGAGCTCAGTTGCCCACTGCGAATCGACCTTTTGAGCCTTTTGGTTTCTCCTTTTTGGTCCTAAAAGCTTTTGTCATGGCCCTAAACATACCTCTTTAAAAACACAACTTTTCAACTTTTTGGGTAACATGGGCTGTATGTTTGTAAGAAAATAACTTCCCCAGGGCTTGGAGTTTTAAGGGGTAAGTAAAAGGTTGGCCTTTGGGCCAGTGAGGCTAAGGTTCTGGAGCCCGGGACATGGCTCACCCACCACTGGGGCCCAAAGCGAGGGGCTCTCAGAGAAAGTGGATGCCGATGCCTCAAAAAGAAAAAAATGCGCCATGAATTCTAAGAGTTGGAAGCCCCTCCAAAGTGGTTGGTGGACATGAATCCCCACCCATTTGGGTGTCCACCAAAGGGTCCCTAATTGAAATTCAGACCCACATCTTCTCAACCCAGGCGCCAGAAATCAAAGGTGATCACCTTTTGGGGCAACTAAACATGCGGAAAGCTTGCCTTTGGGCAAGTGAGTCTTTGGCCTTTGGGGTTCCGTCTGAATTTGGTCCCGCCAAAATCAGCTACCCATGGCGGGGCCCGAAGGGTTCTGGAAGTTTCTGCTGTATAGTTGGTTGAGTTGTAGTTTCCGTTTAACCCACTAAAAGTCATTCACTTTTTGCAGGGCATCCCAGCTCTTGTTTTCCTTTGCAGACGAGTTTCCCCCGGGTCTCGAAAAGCTGCAAGCAAGGCGCTTCCGCGGGTTTCGGGCGTTGCAGGCGGAAGCGGGAAGAGGAGTACCGCCAGAAGCAGCGGGAGAAGCTGCAAGAGTGGCGGGCGCCTGAGCCGTCGCGCCGCAAGTCACTGGACTCCTTGCCAGGTGTCCCTGAATTGGTTGGCTGATTTGAGCTCCTGGGAGTCCGAGGGGAAATAAAAAAGTCCAATTGAAGCCACCAATTATATAGAGTGAAGCTCATAGTTGGGCTAATGATTTTGATTCAAAGTCAGAAACTGGGTGATGTTTTCCAACATCCAGGGTGTGACTTTGATGCTGATAAAATAGCTTGGTCAGTATAATGTGTGCGTTTGGTTGAGGATATCCTTCTTAGGTTGGTTTTAAGGGATACCAAAAGGAGAACCACTTGGTGCCCCCCAAAAAACGACACATGCCCTTATTTGCCTTAGCTCAGCTGGGTAAAACGAGCTTACTGTATGCCATTCACTTGGAATTCACAACTCTTATTTCCGATGTTGCATTTACAGGAAGGGTTGAACGGAATTTCACTTGCTTGGGATTCTCTTGGGTTAGGTCTAAGTGGGGTGAAGAAAAGAAAGCGGCTGGGTGCTGCAGCTTGCATGATGTTACTAGGATCCACGATCACCCCTCCACTCCCGCTCCCCGCCTCCCCCTGGATTCCCAAAAAGGGACTTCGAAGGCAGCCACAAAACCCCGAGCGATGCTCCTTTGGGTGGATCGTTGCCCATGTGAGCGGGCAAAATCACAAATGTCACGTTGCCAATGATGAGTTTAGAGACATGCAAGGACCCCAAAAGTAAGTCAGCCAGAACTTGCGGCGAAGTGGATAGACCCATTCGGTTTTGCAGCGGCAAGCTAGAGCAACCTTGCCCATCAGGTCGGTTTCTTGCATGGTCTTGCCGTGCAGTGTGGCACCTGACTGGGGAATGGTCGTCGCTCCCACAGAGGCAGCTATTTCCTGCGAGTCCGGTTTTCCTGTTACTTCTTTTTACAGTCAGGAAACGAACCCCATGCCTATGTCTGGAAGCTTCCACAACTTCCCAGGTCCAACTTGGTTTGGGTCTGTTTTTGAGGGTACCCTTTTGTTGGATTGTTTCCAAGGGAAACCAAAGGAAAACCAGCATTTTGGAGGAGTCCCCTAAAACAAGACACACTCATCTTCCATTTCGGCAACGTCCAAGAGTCCCAACTTCCCGTTTGAGATATACTTCCCCCTAGCAACTTCCACGCATCGACTTTCAACAAGAGGTCCCGGATCTTCGACTGGGAGGTCCAACTCGGTCCCCGGGGAAACCGGGAACCCGAGGCAAGAGCGGAAGGCCGAAGAGCGGGCCGCCGAACAGCGGCGGGAGATGGAGCGCCAGGAGGCGCCTCACAGAAGGATCTTCTGGGCAGGAAATTTGGTGTCACTCCCCTCACGGGTTGTACGAGCCAAAGAGCATGGAGAACCCTTACATCAAAGGGTCGTCAACCCCAAGTCACTTGGGTTTGGTTACCGTTTTGGTAAACAAACAGCTTGAAGCGACTTTTTGTTGTTTCAAACTCAGCAAGTGAGATTTGGAGGGGGTCTCGAAATTACTTTGGGATGGCGGTTTCTCTTTGACCCACCATGTAGAAGGGTAGTGTTGAGGATGTCACTTTAATGGGCTGATCCTTGTAATCCCCCTTTTGGGTTGGCTTACACATCACCTCTTAAAGTGCACAGTGAGGTTCCTTTTTGGTGGGGCGAAGGGACAGTATCCACTTCGCACCAGTTGGGATTGATGAATCCCTGTGAATACTGCTTGATACCATCTGGTCCGTCCCGGATTTCGTCCGTCCACATTTGGGTCTACTATGTGAATTGTACGCAATGCATATGTGTGTGTTTTGTTGGCATTTTTTGGGGTGTTCCATCACTGCCCCTTCTTTTAACGCATGTCCGGCGATGTGATTGGTATAGGTCTAGGAATTTCGGAATCGCCCACAACGCCTGGATGATTTTCTGTTGTCTAACTTCCGGCTTTGTTCCGAGACTGGAGAAACCCGCCCTTCTTTGGGGATACCTTGCAGGTTGAAAAGACAGGTCGCAGAAAGAGTGTTTGGTTGACCCAACAGGGCACCTTACGTTTGGAAACACCAGTAACCTGCTAGGTGGTTGAAACGAATGGTCGCTGGTTTGCCCGAAGTGCCATCCCTCTACGCTGACGTTAGCTCCAGGCCACTAGCGTCCGGATCTGACCCTTCAGTCTCCCTTGGTTCCCAGCTTTAGTGGCCCCCCAAAAGGTGCTCAAATTGCCCAAGGAGATTCGACCTTTGACCTTTTGGGTTTCCTGCTTTGGTCCATTTGAGTCAAAGTTTCAACAGGATAAGCTTATAAGCTTTCATTTTCAGGTCTTTGGGCAACTGAGGGCAGTGACCTTGTATTTCCAGGCTGTTTGGGCAAGATACGGCTTAACCCTTTTCTTAGTGACATGAAATAGGGGGCCGACAGAACTCAGGGAAGGCCCAGATCCTAGAGGGGGAGAGTCCAGTCAGTCCTCCAAGTCCCAACTTTGGAGCTGCGGGATTCAAGGGTGTCCAAAAATGTAAATCTAGCAGAAGCATTTTGCAGCAGAAGGATACGAACTGCGATTTCGAATGTTTTCTGCGTCTGGTTTCGGCCCAGAAAGTCGCAGGCTGAGATGAAGAGCGCAGCGCCCAGAGTGTTGGAGCTGCGGGGTCTCGATTGTCATGGGTGATGTCTCACTCCTCCCTTTACACAGTATCTTTTTATGGCCATTTTCGGTGGTAAACAGTTGCAGCTTCATGGTCTTCAGACAGTTCATGCAAAGCGGCTCATTCACAGAAGGCATGAGGCAGTGTCTTCCGCCTGCAAACGCATCCAATTCCTTCATGGCGTGCGTTCGCTTGCTAGACGGTACGGAAGTGATCCACGGCAGAGCTCTTTATGTGGTGGATGAGCTAAACGGACTGGGGGGAAGGGACCTCCCACACGAAAAAGGTAAAGACTTGGATGAGATCTCCAAAACGATGTTGCGTTGTCGACATGAAACGGACTCAGGTGTACAGTGGGCCAAGTACCGTGTCTTTCTCGAAATGGGCCTCCTTTGCTTGACTGCTATTGGGTTGGATCTTTAGACTTTAACTTTTTGGGAAATCAAGGGGTTTTTCACTAAACCCCCCAAAAAGTTAAACTTTTTGCAGGGGGGCCAACAGCAACCAAGCTTGTAGGGGAAATCGGCGGCTGCTCTGTTTCGTGTGCTGAGGCGTGGCCCCCCGCCGCCCCGGCCTCGGAGGACGAGGTTTGGAGCTCCAAGCGGGGCCGAACTGGTGGTTGGAAGGGGGCCAAGGAGCTGCGGGTAATTATCCAAATTTGCCTAGTGAGGACGATACATGGAGGTTCATGTTAATGTTTGGATTAGTCCGGACCCTGGATCCCCCCAAAATGGTTCATTCCCTTCTTACGAAAGGGGAAGCAGGGGTTGTCAAGATTTATCCGAGGGGCTAACGTCTGATAAGCTTATATGGGAAAGAAGCCACCGTTCGGTGGCTCCGGCGCTGCCTTTTGTTTGCAAGCATGGTCGAGCTGCAACTTCCGGGTCACCACTCGCATTGGGCATGGCGATCCGCCGCAGCCGATGTTTGTTCTGGTTCACAGGGAAGCCAAAGCTTGGCAGTCCCCAGCCGTCCGGTTCCTTAGCTGTTTAGTGCTTTTTAGTGCTTAGCGTTTTTCCATGAAAACGCGCAAAAAGTGAGTCTGAAGTGAATATGGTTTACTATACATAAATATGTATGGAATTGTCCCTTGTTGGTTGCAAAGAAATCAACTTCACTGGACACATGTTCTCATTTCTTCCTGGGGACGAAAAAGCAAATGGAGACGTGGCCGCTCAGGTGCCTTTGATCCGCAGCCAGTTTTGGACCAAGCGGCACATCAGCACATCGAGCGCGGTCAAGTCACAACCCGCGGGGGCGACGCGAAAGGCACCTCGCATGCTCCGAGACAGCGCTTCCCAAGAAAACCCAAGATCCAAAGTTAGCCACATCTTCGAAACCGCAAGTAAAAGTGTTCCAGCACGAATCCTCTTCCTCTATCGCGGCCTCATGGCAATGGCAGCGAGAGCGGAGGCCGAAGAAAAGTGAGGTCCCAGTTGTTCAAAGCCGCCCTCTCCCAGCTTGAGTTCCTCTTTAAACCGGTTGCTTTCTGCCTTCCCTTTCTGTTTCCGGTTCGGGTTCCCCGCAAAAAATGGAATCCCCTCCCTGCCCGCAACTTCCCTGTTTCTTGTCTCCAAGACACATGGCAACCCTTGGATGTGTTTGCCTGGAGCGATTCCACCGACGCGGGGGTTCACTACTGTGGGTGGACGAAATCCTGCACCACCTAGGAAACCCTGGAATGATGATTCCCCTGCAGACACCCACCAACAATGACAACGGTTTCTCATGGTTTCATTTCGTGGTACGAAATGGATGTCGTCCATCAGGCTTGGGCTTGCAAGAATTGCAGGTGCTGTGGCGGGTCAGCATTTGCAGACATCCCTGCCTAAAGCGACTGTGACGTGCGGGCTGGTTTGCCGAGGAGCCTTTGAGAAGTTGCCCTTTAAAGTTTCCACCAAACATGCGTTTTTTGTTTCAGCGACATAACAATGAGACCGGGTATCCCCAACAGCCCCGGAACCCCGGCGGAACCCTCCCTGAAAGCTGCCCCGACTCACCCCAGAGCGTATTTGGGCAGAGACCCCATAGCTTTCAGCTGTTGGGGAGAACATGTTCCGTTTTCTGGGTGGTCTCCGCCAAAATGTTAAGCAAAGACCAGGGTAGGCTGAATGTCGATCAGAATCTGATAGTCTGGTTTGTTTTTGTGCCAGTTTGCCAAGCTTTCAGGTGTCAAACATCCCTCGCCAACTGTAAGTTTGCGAGATGCATCCTGCCCTCCAGTCCCTGGTCTCCCAGAGTTCCCCATATTTCCTCTGTGGGTGGTTTAAGAAATCGCTGTTTCGGGGTGGTACTTAAGGTAGTTTTGAGAGCCCTGAGCTGGCTTGCAATGCTAGGTCCCCCAGTAGTGCTCTTTTACCCTTTTTTGGGGGAGGGTTCCCCTACTAAAACAGACTACAGAAAAAAGGGTACCCTTATTCTAT
Organism: Effrenium voratum; assembly: GCA_963377175.1. Lineage (NCBI taxonomy): Eukaryota > Dinophyceae > Suessiales > Symbiodiniaceae > Effrenium > Effrenium voratum. The sequence continues at coordinate 262,358 of CAUJNA010003868.1, forward strand.
CCTCTCTACTGGAGGACCTAGAATGCATGTTTTGTTTGTTTCATTCAATCTTTACTCCTCGTACAGCTCTAGCGCTAGCTCCCCCATTCTTTCCAGGGATCCTTCTTTCTAGAAAACCTCCAGACACCCGGGGAAAACGGATCCGGTTTTTGAAAAGCAGGATGGTTGAAAAGAATGGAACAGGAATCAACTGTTAGAACAGCATGAAACCCGGCTCTGCGAGGCGCAAGGGCCGCAAGGATGGCTTGCTTTGGCGCTGCTTTGGCCGGGGCCTCATCAGCAGAAGGGTAAGTGACAGTTAGGACAGCCAGAAATGGGGGCGGACATCCGCCCGTTTGAGTCTTGTACAGGTTTGCTGACCAGTTCTTAGGATGAATTTCAATTTTGGGGCCAAGCGCAGTTGTGAGCTTCCACGGGTGACCCGTAGAGTCCCAAGACTAGCATCAAGCCCCACATCTTCGCGAGGGAGCTTTCACCAGGTGGAGCAAGTGAGTCTTTACATGGTTTTGGGTGGACAACTCGAGTTAAATGTTGATTGCTCCAATAACTTCAAGAAACACCACGACTGCTTGGAGGCGAATGCTCCAATCGAAGCACAGGGGTAGATGATTGGCTTGATTTCTATGGGCTTCCCTTCGGCTAGGCTTGTGACTTCCTCCAAGCAGAGATTTGCCATCCCTCTGTTCCTTGCAAAGGGGCCTATATCTCTACCTCTCCCCGCACCCGGAAAGGTTCGATCAGAGGCCTCTCGATCAGAAGGTTCCTTCTTTGTGTGTTTCGGGCTTGCTCTTTTTGGGGGCCTTTTCTGAAGGAAACCAGGTTTTCAGGGGTCATGATTTGTTCAACTCTTTTTGCAGGTTCATTCACATGGACATGCGCGGTCACCAAATTTCCCCTGAAAACGAACCTCATTCTGATTCACAAGTGGCGCTTGAATGGATCTAGCATTGCCGTTTTCCCTCGGGCGTCACCAATTTGGCAGCATGGAACCCAAAACACCGCTTAGGGAGTCAGAGGAAGTATTACATGCGTCACTGCTATGTGGTTGGAGGAGGTTTAGACTTTGACTTTTCGGGACATGCAGCATTTTCCCCACTGGACAAATATTATTTGTCCCCTGGGCAAAGTTTCACTGTATTTCCTTGATGCTGGACGGGGACATACCTGCAGCACCCTGTTGCGTGTGGCATCCCTTTAAGCTCACGGGTTTTTGGGCGGGTGTCCCCCCCAACCACCCCCAACGCCCACCCTGCTTCCATGCGCGAGGGTGGGCGGTTTGTTCCAGTTGGGAGGCTCCCCTAAACAGAAAGGAGCCCAACAGGAGGGCTCCCCCAAGAGGAGTTTCCTCTACGAATGTGTTCTCCAGGTTAAATTGCAGGGGGAGCAGGTACCACCGTTGCTTCTTTGCTGGGTTCGCTTTTCAAGACGGAAACCCTCCAATTCCTGTTCGATGTGTTATACCCTTCGTGTCACTGGTGGCAAGAGCTGGGTGAGAGATGGCACAACTTGTATATGGTTTAGCATCCTCTTGAGTTTCAATCGGGGTCCCCGTAAAACAATGGGGGGTTTTGCCTAAGGGGTGTCATCATCCTCATCATCCTCGGGCCAGCCATGATTTCAACCGGGGCAAGGAACCCTAGCGCAGTGCAGACGTCAAAAACCTTGCCTTGCACTGCGTCCGAACGTCGGCCTTGGCTCCAGGGATCGGTCGCCAGGACAGCTCCGGTCAGATGAGAAAAAAACATAATCTCCTTTGACGCACTTTCAGCTAGCTCCCCCAGCCAGGTGCCCTTTTACCGTTTCTTTTTTTAGTTGGGAGGGCTCCAAACTACTAAAATAGACTACAGAAAAAACAAAGTGGGTACCAACTCATTCTATCCTCTCAAATCTGGAGGACCAAGTGTCAGGTTCCGCGGGTGTCGGATCAGGAGTTGACTTCTGCCCACTTGGGCTTTGGATTGAAAAAAGGCTTGCCAAAGAGGGTAGACGACCTTATGGGAAGAATGTGTGGGTGTCCCCCAAAGTGATTCAAGCTTCCGTTTGGCGTGCCAAACTTGTCTCCAACTACTTGCGCAGACAGAAACTGGATGCCAAACTGGCAACAGCTCAATCTGCCCCAAGCCTGCCCCATGCCATGCCCATTTGGTACCCGGATTGGCTAAGATCCTATATCCTGCCGTGCAGGAAAAGCCCTCAAAGCCACCACCCCCCAAATTTAAAAATTTCGGCGCCCAAAGAGGCGTCGGGTAGAGGCAAACCGCCAAAGCGCCAAAGCGCCATGTGGCTTTGCAAGGGCCGTCGGGGGGGCTATGTGCTGGAGCCGTCCCCGGCATCGGAGTGCCTGAACTCCAGCCGCAAGTTCCCCATGTGGGTCATCGATGTGCAAGACCTTTTGGAGCTCCTTGGATCGCATCATCGGATCCAGAAACCGATTGGCTTGATCTAGACGCTTTGGATGCGCGTTGGATGTGGATTTGTGCGGTTCTTCCCCCTGTGGTGTCTTGTTCGTCTTAGTTTGTTCATACTCGTTCAATATTTAAGAGGGGTGGATCCACAGATTCGCCACATCCAAACCGCGTTCTAGAGTTGATTGCCTTGGTTTTTTGAGGACGGTACCCATGGCCGGCCAGAGAACCGAGGATGTTTATTCCGCGCCCTAGGACCCTATTGAACCTAGGTGTATAATACCTGCGAATGCTGCCTCAAGGTCTCGCTGAGGGTCCCTAGCTGGACATGTTGGGTTGATGTCCCACCGAGGTGTGATGAACCATCCGTTTGTCTCATTCAAATATGTGCATATGTGTGCGATCGCTTCCACGGGGGTCAATTTTTCCACTGGTTTCACATTGTTTTGTTTGTAACCACAGGTTCCACTGGTTTCCACTGGTTCACTGTTTTGACAACCAACCACTTCCATTTGCCTTTTCAAAAGTCCTGGCAGGCTCTTTGGTACGTTGGCAAGGCAAATTGTTTGGTTCCCTGCAAGCTGGCCACCTTATATATATATATATATATTTATATCTATCTACAGTATACTGCAGATATATATATATATGTATGCGTGCACAATGGGTGCAGGCTTGGATGCCCTTTGGTATATCCAAAGCGAGTGATAGGGAAGTCAAACGTGTCACCACCTAGCCCCTACGCCCCTTAAGAGCCAACACCCAGTCAAAAGTAAGGAAGGGCTACTCAATGAGAGGCTAGTTTAGGTGTTGGGAATATATGGGATCTTTGGGGATGGACTTGAGCCGTTTTGCGAAGGCTTTTGGGATGGTTCACGCTGCAATCACAATAGCAATCGCATTGACCATGGGGTTCCCAAGTTTGCGAAAAAAACATGTAACTCACCCTGCTACTGGGGTCGACGTTTGGGACCATGGGAGACATGTTTGCGCCTGGCTAAGATGGATGAAAGCAACGATTTGAATGCTAGGTTTAGGGCTCAACATTGGCCAAGGGCAAACAAAGTATTGATTCTTGGTGCTAAACACCATGGTGACACCCCCTGAACCTGACAGAAGGGGAAGAATGTGCTCCAAGTATCAGGTTCCATCTTCACGGGAGGGAGGGTACTTCTACCCAATCTACTGCCTGCGAGTTGCAGCTTGAGGTTGGACACCCTAAAGCCGCACCAGGAGCTCTTGGCAGCCGGCAACTTGCTATTCGTCAGACGTGTCATGCGTGGTCTGTTTTCGGCCACCCCTTCTGTTGGTGTCTAAAAAGAAACCAGCAGGAAAGACAACCACGTGGCATGGCCAGACTTGCTGTTTGGCCCTTTTTTTTGTTTGTTTTCGGTTTCTTTGGCTTTTCCTTTCAACCAGAAATGACTTTCTTTTTGAAGCCAGGTACAGTTCAGTGACCATGTGCTGAAGATGCACCGGTGTACCTGCAACGCAAAAAGACCCCAAATTGACTTTTCCAACGGAACGCAAAAGCTGGAACTGATGCAAGAGAGGCCTCCATCCAAAACCCGTACCTCAACCTTGCATTTTTGGTGGAATCGCTTTTGGTATTGTAGAAATTGAGCCTTTTGGTTCCCCCTTTCTGGCGAAGAAATCCTCCTCAACCCAAGCATAAATTCTGGTCGGCTTCAAGCATCAGGCAAGCTCAAGGAGCACGGGGCCTCAAATGGCCTGGTCACCTTCGTGTCCCACGAGTGGTCCGACTTCTCACACCCGGACCCCAGCAACCACCAGCTGCAGGCCATCGCGAGGGTGCGTGCCAACAAAAAATGGGCCTTCCGATGGGAAGAGCTCCGTTTCTCGGAGGGCCAGAATTGGTGTCAGGGTTTAGGGTTTTGGAGCTTTGAGTTTAGGGTTTAAGGTTTTGGGGTTTTGGGTTTTGGGGTTTGGTTTTGGGTTTTGGGTGTTGAGTTTGGAGTTTTGGGGTTTGGTTTTGGAGCTTTGAGTTTAGGGTTTTGGGGTTTGGGGTTTGGTTTTGGAGTTTTGAGTTTAGGGTTTTGCATTGTATTGGGAGAAGGGGTCTGCCTATTTCAACACCAGCCTCTAAGCCTCTAAGCCTCTAAGCCTCTAAGCCTCTAAGCCTCTAAGCGCCCAAGCCTCTTACTACTAATCAACAGCCGCGCAAGCCTCTAAGCCTCTAAGCGCCTAAGCTTATAAGCCTCTGCTCCCAGCGCCCGCTTAGAGGCTGAGAGGCGTGGAAGCGTGGAGGCTTGCGACTTGGGCCTCTACGAAGCCTCTAAGCGTCTAAGCGCCTATTCCAAGCGCCTAAGCCTCGAAGCGCCTAAGCGCCCAAGCCCCTATTCCAAATGCCTAAGCCTCTAAGCCAAGCCTCTAAGCGCCAAAGCGACTAAGCGCCTGAGCCTCTAAGCGCCTAAGCCTCCAAGCAGCGTGGCGGCTGGAAGACTTAGAGGCTTAGAGGCTTAGGAGCGTGGAGGCTGGATGGCTTAATTAGAGGCTTAGAGGCTTAGAGGCTTAGAGGCTTAGAGGCTTAGAGGCTTAGGGCTTAGGAGCGTGCAGGCTTGCGGACCTAGAGGTTCAAAGGCTTTGGAGCTTGCAGGCTCAGCGGCTGAAAGGCTTAGAAGCTGACAGGCTTGGAGACTTAGAGGCTTAGGGGCGTGGCGGCTGGAAGACTTAGAGGCTTAGGGAGCGTGGAGGCTGGATGGCTTAATTAGAGGCTTAGAGGCTTAGAGGCTTAGGAGCGTGCAGGCTTACGGACCTAGAGGTTTAAAGGCTTTGGGGCGTGCAGGCTCAGCGGCTGAAAGGCTTAGAAGCTGACAGGCTTGGAGACTTAGAGGCTTAGGGGCGTGGCGGCTGGAAGACTTAGAGGCTTAGAGGCTTAGGAGCGTGGAGGCTGGATGGCTTAATTAGAGGCTTAGAGGCTTAGAGGCTTAGAGGCTTTGGAGCGTGCAGGCTTACGGACCTAGAGGTTTAAAGGCTTTGGGGCGTGCAGGCTCAGAGGCTGAAATGCTTAGAAGCTTACAGACCTGGAGACTTAGAGGCTTAGGGGCGTGGCGGCTGGTAGACTTACAGGGCTTAGAGGCTTAGAGGTGCTGGAGGGAGACTAGACGGAAATCCGGTGGATTCCCGCTTAAACTAAGCTCTAAGCGCCTAAGCCTCTAAGCGCCTAAGCCTCTAAGCGCCTAAGCGCTAAGCGCCTAAGCCTCTAAGCGCCTAAGTCGCAAAGCGCCGAAGCTGCTAGGCGCCGAAGCCGCTGAGCGCCGAAGCCGCTAAGCGCCAAAGCCTCTGAGCGCCTAAGCCTCTAAGCGCCTAAGCCTCTAAGCGCCTAAGCCTCTAAGCGCCTAAGCCTCTAAGCGCCTAAGCGCTAAGCGCCTAAGCCTCTAAGCGCCTAAGCCGCTAAGCGCCGAAGCTGCTAGGCGCCGAAGCCGCTGAGCGCCGAAGCCGCTAAGCGCCAAAGCCTCTGAGCGCCTGAGCCTCTAAGCGCCTAAGCCTCTAAGCGTTTGGAGGCTTAGAGGCTTAGAGGCTTAGGGCCTTAGGGGCTTAGGGGCGTGGAGGCTGGAAGGCTTGGAGGCTTTAGAGGCTTAGAGGCTTAGGGGCGTGGAGGCTGGAAGGCTTGGAGGCTTAGAGGCTTAGAGGCTTAGAGGCGTGGAGGCTGGAAGGCTTGGAGGCTTAGAGGCTTAGAGGCTTAGGAGCGCGCAGGCCTAGAGGCGCAAGGACTGCAAAGGCTTACAAGCTTAGAGGCTTAGAGGCTTATGCTTCAAGGGGCTTAGAGGCTTAGAAGCTTAGAAGCGTGTGGCGAATTTCAGACATTGTATTGGGAGAAGGGGTCTGCCTATTTCAACACCAGCCTCTAAGCCTCTAAGCGCCCAAGCCTCTTACTACTAATCAACAGCCGCGCAAGCCTCTAAGCCTCTAAGCGCCTAAGCTTATAAGCCTCTGCTCCCAGCGCCCGTTTAGAGGCTGAGAGGCGTGGAAGCGTGGAGGCTTGCGACTTGGGCCTCTACGAAGCCTCTAAGCGTCTAAGCGCCTATTCCAAGCGCCTAACCCTCAAACCCCTAAGCGCCCAAGCCCCTATTCCAAATGCCTAAGCCTCTAAGCCAAGCCTCTAAGCGCCAAAGCGACTAAGCGCCTGAGCCTCTAAGCGCCTAAGCCTCCAAGCAGCGTGGCGGCTGGAAGACTTAGAGGCTTAGAGGCTTAGGAGCGTGGAGGCTGGATGGCTTAATTACAGGCTTAGAGGCTTAGAGGCTTAGAGGCTTGGAGGCTTAGGAGCGTGCAGGCTTACGGACCTAGAGGTTCAAAGGCTTTGGAGCTTGCAGGCTCAGCGGCTGAAAGGCTTAGAAGCTGACAGGCTTGGAGACTTAGAGGCTTAGGGGCGTGGCGGCTGGAAGACTTAGAGGCTTAGGAGCGTGGAGGCTGGATGGCTGAATTAGAGGCTTAGAGGCTTAGAGGCTTAGAGGCTTAGGAGCGTGCAGGCTTACGGACCTAGAGGTTGAAAGGCTTTGGGGCGTGCAGGCTCAGTGGCTGAAAGGCTTAGAAGCTTACAGACTTGGAGACTTAGAGGCGTAGGGGCGTGGCGGCTGGAAGACTTAGAGGCTTAGAGGCTTAGAGGCTTAGGAGCGCGCAGGCTTACGGACCTAGAGGTTTAAAGGCTTTGGGGCGTGCAGGCTCAGCGGCTGAAAGGCTTAGAAGCTTACAGGCTTAGAGGCTTAGGGGCGTGGCGGCTGGAAGACTTAGAGGCTTAGAGGCTTAGGAGCGTGGAGGCTGGATGGCTTAGTGAGAGGCTTAGAGGCTTAGAGGCTTAGAGGCTTAGAGGCATAGGAGCGTGCAGGCTTACGGACCTAGAGGTTTAAAGGCTTTGGGGCGGGCAGGCTCAGAGGCTGAAAGGCTTAGAAGCTTACAGGCTTAGAGGCTTAGGGGCGTGGCGGCTGGAAGACTTAGAGGCTTAGAGGCTTAGGAGCGTGGAGGCTGGATGGCTTAGAAGCTTACAGGGCTTAGAGGCTTAGGCTTAGAGGCTTAGGAGCGTGCAGGTTTACGGACCTAGAGGTTTAAAGGCTTTGGGGCGTGCAGGCTCAGAGGCTGAAAGGCTTAGAAGCTTACAGGCTTGGAGACTTAGAGGCTTAAGGGCGTGGCGGCTGGAAGACTTAGAGGCTTAGAGGCTTAGAGGCTTAGGAGCGTGCAGGCTGGATGGCTGAATTAGAGGCTTAGAGGCTTAGAGGCTTAGAGGCTTAGGAGCGTGCAGGCTTACGGACCTAGAGGTTTAAAGGCTTTGGGGCGCGCAGGCTCAGCGGCTGAAAGGCTTAGAAGCTGACAGGCTTGGAGACTTAGAGGCTTAGGGGCGTGGCGGCTGGAAGACTTAGAAGCTTAGAGGCTTAGGAGCGTGGAGGCTGGATGGCTTAACTTAGAGGCTTAGAGGCTGAGAGGCTTAGGAGCGTGCAGGCTTACGGACCTAGAGGTTTAAAGGCTTTGGGGCGTGCAGGCTCAGCGGCTGAAAGCTGACAGGCTTGGAGACTTAGAGGCTTAGGGGCGTGGCGGCTGGAAGACTTAGAGGCTCAGAGGCTTAGGAGCGTGCAGGCTTGCGGACCTAGAGGTTTAAAGGCTTTGGGGCGTGCAGGCTCAGCGGCTGAAAGGCTTAGAGGCTTAGGGGCGTGGCGGCTGGAAGACTTAGAGGCTTAGAGGCTTAGGAGCGTGGAGGCTGGATGGCTTAATAAGAGGCTTAGAGGCTTAGAGGCTTAGAGGCATAGGAGCGTGCAGGCTTACGGACCTAGAGGTTTAAAGGCTTTGGGCCACTGAGCCTGCACACCCCAAAGCCTTTAAGTCTTCCAGCCGCCACGCCCCTAAGCCTCCCAATCTCCATGTCTGTAAGCTTCTAAGCCCTTCAGCCTCTGAGCCTGCTGAAAGGCTTAGAAGCTTACAGGGCTTGGAGGCTTAAGCCTCTAAGTCTCCAAGTCTGTCAGCTTCTAAGCCTTTCAGCCGCTGAGCCTGCACGCCCCAAAGCCTTTAAACCTCTAGGTCCGTAAACCTGCACGCTCCTAAGCCTCTAAAGGGGCGTGGCGGCTGGAAGACTTAGAGGCTTAGAGGCCTAGAGGCTTAGGAGCGCGCAGGCTTACAGAAAAGGCTTTGGCGCGTGCAGGCTCAGCGGCTAAGAGGCTTAGAAGCTGACAGGCTTGGAGACTTAGAGGCTTAGGGGCGTGGCGGCTGGAAGGCTTAGAGGCTTAGAGGCTTAGGAGCGTGGAGGCTGGATGGCTTAATTAGAGGCTTAGAGGCTTAGAGGCTTAGAGGCTTAGGAGCGTGCAGGCTTACGGACCTAGAGGTTGAAAGGCTTTGGGGCGTGCAGGCTCAGTGGCTGAAAGGCTTAGAAGCTTACAGGGCTTAGAGGCTTAGAGGCTTAGGAGCGTGCAGGCTTACAGACCTAGAGGTTTAAAGGCTTTGGGGCTTAGAAGCTGACAGGCTTGGAGACTTAGAGGCTTAGGGGCGTGGCGGCTGGAAGACTTAGAGGCTTGGAGGCTTAGAGGCTTAGGAGCGCGCAGGCTTACGGACCTAGAGGTTTAAAGGCTTTGGGGCGTGCAGGCTCAGCGGCTGAAAGGCTTAGAAGCTGACAGGCTTGGAGACTTAGAGGCTTCTGGAAGACTTAGAGGCTTAGAGGCTTAGGAGCGTGGAGGCTGGATGGCTTAATTAGAGGCTTAGAGGCTTAGAGGCTTAGAGGCTTAGGAGCGTGCAGGCTTACGGACCTAGAGGTTGAAAGGCTTTGGGGCGTGCAGGCTCAGTGGCTGAAAGGCTTAGAAGCTTACAGGGCTTAGAGGCTTAGAGGCTTAGGAGCGTGCAGGCTTACAGACCTAGAGGTTTAAAGGCTTTGGGGCGTGCAGGCTCAGCGGCTGAAAGGCTTAGAAGCTGACAGGCTTGGAGACTTAGAGGCTTAGGGGCGTGGCGGCTGGAAGACTTAGAGGCTTAGAGGCTTAGAGGCTTAGGAGCGTGCAGGCTTACGGACATAGAGGTTTAAAGGCTTTGGGGCGTGCAGGCTCAGCGGCTGAAAGGCTTAGAAGCTGACAGGCTTGGAGACTTAGAGGCTTAGGGGCGTGGCGGCTGGAAGACTTAGAGGCTTAGAGGCTCAGGAGCGTGGAGGCTGGATGGCTTAATTAGAGGCTTAAAGGCTTAGAGGCTTAGAGGCTTTGGAGCGTGCAGGCTTACAGACCTAGAGGTTTAAAGGCTTTGGTCAGAGGCTGAAATGCTTAGAAGCTTACAGACTTGGAGACTTAGAGGCTTAGGGGCGTGGCGGCTGGAAGACTTACAGGGCTTAGAGGTGCTGGAGGGAGATTAGACGGAAATCCGGTGGATTCCCGCTTAAACAAAGCTTTAAGCGCCTTTGCCTCAGCCGCTAAGCGCCGAAGCTGCTAGGCGCCGAAGCCGCTGAGCGCCGAAGTAAGCGCCAAAGCCTCTGAGCGCCTAAGCCTCTAAGCGCCTTTGCCTCTAAGCGCCTAAGCCTCTAAGCGCCTAAGCCTCTAAGCGCCTAAGCGCTAAGCGCCTAAGCCTCTAAGCGCCTAAGCCTCTAGCGCCTTTGCCTCCAAGCGCCTAAGCCTCTAAGCGCCTAAGTCGCAAAGCGCCGAAGCTGCTATGCGCCGAAGCCGCTGAGCGCCGAAGCCGCTAAGCGCCAAAGCCTCTGAGCGCCTAAGCCTCTAAGCGCCTAAGCCTCTAAGCGCCTAAGCCTCTAAGCGCCTAAACCTCTAAGCGCCTAAGCGCTAAGCGCCTAAGCCTCTAAGCGCCTAAGCCTCTAGCGCCTTTGCCTCCAAGCGCCTAAGCCTCTAAGCGCCTAAGCCGCTAAGCGCCGAAGCTGCTAGGCGCCGAAGCCGCTGAGCGCCGAAGCCGCTAAGCGCCAAAGCCTCTGAGCCTCTGAGCGCCTGAGCTATAAGCGCCTAAGCCTCTAAGCGTTTGGAGGCTTAGAGGCTTAGAGGCTTAGGGGCTTAGGGGCGTGGAGGCTGGAAGGCTTGGAGCTTAGAGGCTTAGAGGCTTAGGGGCGTGGAGGCTTAGAGGCTTAGAGGCTTAGAGGCGTGGAGGCTGGAAGGCTTGGAGGCTTAGAGGCTTAGAGGCTTAGGAGCGCGCAGGCCTAGAGGCGCAAGGACTGCAAAGGCTTACAAGCTTAGAGGCTTAGAGGCTTGGAGGCTTGTGTGCTTCAAGGGGCTTAGAGGCTTAGAAGCTTAGAAGCGTGTGGCGAATTTCAGACCCCATTTCCCAATGCACTGGGGTTTTGGGGTTTGGGGATTTGGACCACCCCCCCAATCGGGGAGGCAGCGCAAAGTCAAGAGCAGTATCCTTCGTTGCCACGGCTGAAAACAATGTGAAAGCGTCACATAGCAGCGCTTTGTTGGTTTTGCAGCAGGGGTAACCATAGGGTGGCCTCAAAGGGAGTCGTAGACTCATGACACCGGCCATCCTGGTGGCTCAAGGATTCACCTCGAGTCAGCGTTCCCTTTGGAAGAACCGCGAGCTATGGACAAGGTTCTGGTTTGGATTGCCACGTGGATCAAAATCTACAAAAGCTATGGCAAGCCACAGGTCGTCTTTGGCTCCATTTCCTTTTTGTGCCACAGCCATAGGGCTGTGGGTCAAAACCAATGGTACCATTTTTGGGGAGGCGCACCTCCATTTTAGAACCTATTTTAGTGGTTGGATTAGGATGTTCACTGAGGCTAACCGGGGTTTTGACCCGCAGCCATAGTGCGGCTCGTCTGGTTTGAGGGTACCGTTTTCGTGGTTTTGAAAAGGATGTGGGGGGGGAGGGGGGGGGGAATCGGGAAGGCCTCCAAATTGCAAGGCTCGAGCTCGCTGCTCCGGCAAATCCGGCGGTTTCGCCCGCCGAATGTCTTGGCCTTGTAGTGCTGATTGAGCTCCCAAGCCTTTGCTGGCTGGGGTTTTGGGGTGGATGTTGGTGTGTATTTGTTGATTTAGTGTTTTTGGTTTTTACCTTGATATACATCCATATACATGTATACGTATGCATAGCGTATTTTAAGATGAGGGTAGGGCTTTCCAATCAATTGGAGCAACCAAAACACGAGTCTTTGAGTCTTACCCCAATTGGCCCCGGCCCTGGGTCATGGGTCGCACCAGTCTTGGCAGCGCAATAGATACGGTTACGGTTGTTTATCTGGGGACTGTTGGTGGGCATCATCTAGTGGTAACTCTCGCCATTGAGATTCATATCCGTTTTAATGTGTCCAAAAAGAGACCCGAGGGCAAAACCCGCCTTTCCAGGCCTTGCAAATGATGATCCGGAATATACGCGCGGGCACGGTGTCGGTCGCGCACGACAACTACTCCTTCGTGCGGTTTGGCTTGAACCGAAGCCCGGCTCAGTGGTATCGATTGTCCTTCTCTTGGCAGGTTTCCCACGGAATCGTCCAACCAAACAAAGCACAGAACACCGAAACAGCACCCAAACCAGCACCCCCCCAACTGCCCTTTTTCCCATACGTCCAAAATCCCAAGTACTGTCCTTACCTCTTAAAAACACCACTTTTCGGGTAACATGGGCTGTATGTCTGTAAAAGATTAACTTCCCCAGGGCTTGGAGTTTTAAGGGGTAAGTGTCCCTCAGAAGCAGTGCTTGGGACCTGAAGAAAGATGCCCGCCTTTCGACCTTTCCACTGAGGAACGGTGTCCCTGTTCGAGCTCAGGCTATTGGCGGAGGGCAGCCTTTGGATCGACTTTCTATGTGTGCCCCAGGCGTGTTGCTCGGCCCTTGGGTGGAACGGGCCCGAGTTGTTCCATCTTTCTCTCACTCTCTGAGGTTATGGACATTAAACTTGTTGGGAAGACGTTTTTCGTGGGCAAACAAAGATTGACTTTGTTGGCCAGTCCACTCACGAAGTGAATTTGGAAGGGGCTGCCTTTAAAATCAAGCAATCCAACAAATGTGCCCCCTTCACTCTCCCATGGCACTCTTGTTCCCTTTGAAATCAGTTTGCCGTGGCAACAGGTTTTTGTCCCTTTTGTTTGGTGGCTTCCCCGCTGACAATGGACCCCAAAAAAGCCAAAAAGAGAGAAATTGTTCTACCATGAAGCTGCTTTACTCTTTACTGGTTATCACTCGACCGAATCGAGTGATGATCTTTTGGAAACAAACAGCTTTCAAACCCGACTGCCTGGATTTGTGGGTGTGCAATTGTGCCACGGATGACACACGTTGCCCCATTTCCCAAGGTGCAAAGTAGCAAAGGGGCCAATACAAAAGGTCAGCCTTTTGCTCGGCGCGTGCGGATCGCCTCACAAAATGTGGGGGCATTTTACCAGGAGGCTCCCTTTGGGTGCCGAATCCCAGGTTTTAGTGGCACCCTCCTTTCAAAAAAGGGGAGGGGTGTGGGTCCCATTTCGGTTGCTACTCGTGTCACAGAAAGGCACGCGCAAAGCACCCGGATCTCAACAAGTCCTCAAGTGCTTCTACATTTGGCTGTGGGTCAAAAATACGTGCCAAGAATGGAACCAAAGACTAAAACCAGCGGTCCAATTCCTGGTGGCTTTGACCCATACCCATTTGATGGCCCCAAGTTGTACACCCCTCCTGCCCCCCAAAAGGTACTTCGGGTGTGCCTCAGGTTGGTGCCGGACGCCGGAGGAGCTGGCGAAGCAGCAAGCGGAGCTATGGGATGCCGTCCCTTGAAAACGACGCGGGGTGTCCATGCGGGTTCCTTGAAAACCAGCCCAAAAAATGGCATCCTCAAGAAAACCTATTTGGAAGGCAAACCCCGTCTTGCGAAGGGAAGCCAAAAGTAGTTAGGTTGTTGCAACTGGTTTCCTGGAAGTGGTTACATGCGCATTGGTTTTCAGTTTCTTTGGGGACGGAGCTGCTCTTTCTAAACGACACGCTTCGCGTGTGACATTCAAGATGATGCTTCAATGGGACCCGGTAGCGTAGGGTACTCCAGAGGACTAAGGATGATTACTACTACTTACTGACTGGGTCTGGAGTTGGAAAACAGCGTCTGGGTTTGTGATCCCATTGGCCTTGAGCTAAGATAGTCATCGGGATTGTGTTGCTCATCCCAAGCCACCTAGCCGGGCTGATTTCAAGCGAGCACCCAAAACCCCATCAAGGCCGTTGCAGTAGGCGGTTCTGCCATGTTTCTAGCCGGGTTATGTCAACGTTAGGGGTCCTGGATGCTCAAAACGGTTTTGCCTTTGGGGTGATTCTCAGTGGGAGTGTAGGGAGTCTGGTTTCCAACCGCAAACCTGGTCTTTTGGACCTCCAGAAACTTGTTGGTTCTGGTTGCAACCCAAATTCCAGCGGTTGGGTTGAAGAACTGCCCTGACGCCGGGACAGACCCCCCCCCTGTTAATCAACCGGTTGCCATGGAGTGCAGCCTGCCCGGTGACAGTGCGATGAAATTCCCCTAATGTGCCGATGTGCTGTAAGGTCCCTATATCCTCTTTTTTCCTCCCCCGCACAAATGTGATGCTGATCAGGCACCCCCTGATTGGCTTGGATGGGTGCTTTGGGGTTTTGAACGGGTCCCTGGATCTTGTAGAGGAGAGATGGGGAAAAAAAACGGAACACCACCTAAACCACGAACTGGGAAGCTGAGTTCTTGGGGTCCCGTTTTCTTTTTTCGCATCGATGAAGCCCCAGCGCTGCGGGTTCTTTGTGGTTCCCTGCCATCCGGTTCCTCAGCTTTTTCGCCTTTTGGTGCTTTTCGCGGTTGGGTTTCCATTTCACCCACTACAAGTTAGTTAAGCTTTTCGCGGGGGATCTGAAAACGGACAGCCCAGGGTTTGTCCTTTTTGGTTGTTGTGGAGAAAAATAGATGGCGATTCCTGGTTTACCTGGTGGTTTTTTTCTCATCTACCAGGGAAACCCATCTATTTCCAACCTGTAATTGGACACCTCTGCCCTGGTGAGTTTTGGTTGTTCCGAAGGATTGTCATCATCCAAATTGGGTCCCATTTTGCCTCATTCGCACCTGTGATGAAGCCCAGCCCTGTGAGTTTTGGCTGTTCTAGGTTCTTGGTGGTTCCCTGCCATCCGGTTCCTCCGCTTTTTCGCCTTTTAGTGTTTTTCACGGTTGGATTTCCATTTCACCCACTAAAAGTTAGTTCAGCTTTTCGCGGGGGATCTCTGAAAACGGAGGAGGGCCCATTGATTGAGCCTTGAGTTAGGTCATGAGCCTCCACACTTACGTGGCCCAGAGCTCCTTCTTCGCCATTCTTGCCCCCACACAGCGCCACAAATCCGACGGCCGGCTCATGGGCTACAACTCCTGGCGCCGGCGCGGCTGGTGCCAGCCGGGGGCCCCCAAGAGCGTCGGTTCCATCGACGTCGGCGTGTTCGGCTTGGGGCTGGCTTGGGGCGGAGAAGAAACGCACCGGGTCTTTGGTGCATTTTGCGAAAGGATGTTAGGACTGTGACTTTCTGTCAACTAATGGGTTTTCCATTAAACCACTAGAAGTTATTTTTTTTAGCAGGGGAGCAGAAAGCAGCCCAAGGGTGTAGCCACGTCCAACTGGTTGGGACCTCCAAAACTCCGCGGTTGCAACGAGCCTAGTCCAACTTTTTGGTCCAATGGCGATTGCAGTGGAAAGTACCAGTAGGTTGATCAACTTTTGCTTCGGGGAAATCCGGTGACCCCTGTCAAACCTGGCTTCGGGGCAAACCGTGCGCGGCAAAACCGGAGTAAAATGAGCAAACCGGAGAGGTCGAAAAAAGGCAATGTGTGCAACAAGAAAAAGTGGGATCCTCTCAACTTACTAGTCCAAACTTTGTAGCTGGGGAGATGAAGAAGATTGTTGCTGGGACTCAGAAGACTAACTTTGAGGAGATCCAAGGTGAAATTGTGTTTTCTAGAAATTCGGAGGCGACAGTTCGCACTACGACTTTGGGTGCTTGAAACATCGCCCCATTACCAGCTGTGTTCGAAGTTCCGACTCCATGTGAAGCAAGCAAAATTGGGGTGTATTTTGTAAGAACCTGGATCGCCAGTTGCTGCTTTTCTCCATGAACTTTACCCCAAAAAACAGCAACAGACTGAACAAAGCAGCAACTTGGCTATCTAGGGACCCCTGCAAAGCAATTCGCAAGATCCTTCTGCCACATGGTGGTTTCCTGCAGTGTGAGCCTTCGGTCCTATGACAGTTGCCAGGCAAAAGGCCTGCCCCTTTGGAGAATTCGAATGGGGGTGTGGCGTACTTTAAAGGTTCGGCTGGACTGGTTTGCCACAGTGCCAGCCTTCAGCCCGCCCTTGCTAGTTTGTGTGAACCCCATCTAAAGTTATCAACTGATGTGCGGCTGCTGAACCCCGTTTGATGTTTTCGGACTTGGGTAGAAAAGACCTCCTATCAACATTAATTACTATACATGTACATATGCGTATATGTCTCACTTAACTTGCCAACATGTTGCGTTTTGACCTTTTGATTTTTCCTGGTCGTAGCTTTTTTATTGCCAGGTCCCGGGGCAAGCAAGAAGCAGGGGGCCCTTATGACTTCCAGGCAAAATCTTGGCCTAACGGGCCTATCGGATGCCAGGTTCGAGTTGGCGGTGAGCATTCTTCTTGGCACCAAGCCCGTCATCCACATCGCCAGCGACCAGCTGCTCCGCAACATGTGCCTTCCTGGCGGAAGCATGTGTGGCTTCCCCCCAACGAAAGGTACAGCAATGAAAAGCACATGTTGAGAACCCCCCCAACTATGGCAAGGGTCAGTCTTTTGTGGCATAATTTTGAACTGATATTGCATGGTCAGGTTCGCAAAA
Organism: Effrenium voratum; assembly: GCA_963377175.1. Lineage (NCBI taxonomy): Eukaryota > Dinophyceae > Suessiales > Symbiodiniaceae > Effrenium > Effrenium voratum. The sequence continues at coordinate 278,516 of CAUJNA010003868.1, forward strand.
TGTGGACAAGAATGAAACAGGTTTGATTTAGTGCCAACTTGTTGGGGGCTCCTCTTATCTTTTATCGGCAGGGATCACGTGTTGAGTCGGATCAGCTTGGCGACAGGGTTTTCACTTTTTGCAGCCGTATCCATCAGCCAAGAACTCGATTGTTACGTCAGGTACATGAGAAACGTTTCTCAGCTCTCCCCCTGCTGCGGAGATTTCACCAATGCCTGCGACCGGGAATTTGTGAAGGATGCGCTGACAGAGGTCATGAAGTGTGAGGAGCGGATGGCCCAGCACCACTTGGAATGGACCAAATCCGTTCGCACCACTTGTCCTGGGGTTTGATTCCCCATTCTTTGCCAGCATCGTTCTTTTCAAGCATCGTTCTTTTCAAGCCGTTTTCCCGGGGGTTTCCGGAGGTTTTCTAGAAAGATTCGGATCCCTGGATTCAGAATGGAAATGGAAGGTAGCCCTAGACTTCGTGGTACCGACGCAGAGGAAGCGACGCAGACAGCGAGGGGTTTCTGAACGATGGTCGGTGCAGGGACGGCTTGAACCCCAAATGGGTGTGGCTCAAAATTAGACAGGAGGGGTTCCATTTTTCCACTTACCAGGGCAACCCATTTTGGAATTGGGGCTTAATAACTTATTTGGGCATTTACAAGGGGCATGGTCATTTTGGGGCTTTCTACTTGGTGCTTCGCGGCGGATTTTTCGCTTTTGCATCCAGATCCAGGTTCGAAAGCCCGGGTGAACCATGGACTAATTGGGCTCAGTGGCACAAAGCTACCAGGTGCCTGAAAAGTGGATGGATTGGCGGGGGGGAGAATTCGACCCCTGGAGATGTGCATTTGTGGCAACCATTTTTTATGGCAACCATTATATTACCATTTTTGCCATATTTTAATGTCTTGCCTGAATGTCTCCATTTATGGCAACCATTTTGGTTCCCCTTCTCTGAAAAAGTACTACTCCCAAACTGGCGGTTTTGGGGGCCAACATCCCGGACAGGCGGAGCAGCTGCGGTTCAAGGAGAATTTCCACCGACTGCAGCTGCTGGACTCTCACTTGCAAAGCAACATGCAGAAAGACCATGCAATTTGTTGAGGCCCCGAACCACAAGACCCAGCACTAGGGGAACTGCCTTTGGTTTTTCGCACGGTCCGGATACATCCAAGCCAAGGTTGGCCTAGTTTGGTCACTAATTCTTTCCGGGATTTGTTTGGTGCCAAGTTGGGGGGTAGGAAAGTTGGAACCCAGTGGTTTGAACCCCAACCAATGCTCCTACGAAGTTTTGTCCAGTGCCAGAGTGCCAGAGGTGGTCTCTTTTGGAGCAATCCGTGGGCTCCCCAAAATCCTGTGTCAGGTTCCTTGTTTCCATTTCCGTTCGGTCACTTGAGACCGAAAAAGAGGCCATGTTCTGGCTTCAGTGAGGTTGTTGAAAGGCCCATGTAAACCTTTCTAACCATCTCAGAACCAAAAGTCAATAAGTTTCTCTACTGCTATTGGCTTGGATCTTTAGACTTTAACTTTTGGGATTCCCCTCATACCTCCAAAAATCAGCAGCCAGAAGGTGAAAAACAATTTGCTGGGGGATCTACTGCACCACAGGTTTCGGGCGCAAAAATCCACGGCCCCTTTCGGGATCTCAGGATTGCCTGCAGTCCAGACTCTTGCGGTGCGCCGGGGAGTGCGACCAGAGCCCCGCTGTGCGCAAGAGCCGTGGCACGGAGTTTTAAAACGAAACGAGAAGGAAGCGCTGGCCGATTCGGATGTTAGGACTTTAACTTGTTGCCAACTAATGGGGTGTCCATTCAACCACTAGAAGTTATATATATATATACATAGCAGTAGCAGAAAGCAACCGAGTTTTTGTGAAACCCCATGAGTACTGGTTGATATACCACGAGTCCCAACTGATGCGTAGCAGGATTTGTCCACACTTTACGTCCCGTTTGGGCTTCACCATCACCTTGTTGGCAAGGGTGATGTTTAAGGAAGACATATTTGAGGACCCCTGACCCTTTCCAAAATTAACCCACCCTCTTTATGAGTTTGGCCTTTATTGGGCTTCCATTTTTCCCTTTCACTATGTGAACCAATTCGCCAAACAGCATACCAAAAGCTTGGTTATGGCCGGCCATTCCCAAAAACTCAACGACTGTGTGCAATGTTTACCACATTTACCCACCCCCTACTCCAAATGCCCGCTTTTTTCAGGTTCTTTTTGGGAAACCTGGTTTTCCATGTTAATTACCTCATTTTGTAGTAGAGGGTCGACATCATACCCTGAAAAAACGTGGGTATTGGGTGTAGGGGGGATTCTGACTCGGTCCAAGGCTTACTTTCCTGGACTTTCGTCACTTTTGGGCTTCGTTGTTGGCCCATCCACTCGGATCGTATTTTACCTACTGTCGGACTGCAACTTGGTCCAATGTCGGTTTTCCATGAACTCCAGGGAGCCTTAAAGAAAAGGAAAAATAAACAAACATAAACAACACTTTGGAAACCCAGGTTAAAAACGGCGATAGGTTTTTAAAAAGAATGGAATCGGGATCACCCCCTAGATTTCTGGCCGTGGCCACTGGGTGTCGTCCGAGCAGATAAAGCCCACCTTTAGACCGTTTCGTCCATATCTCGTGAAGATCCCTAAAGGTAAAAGCTTTCACTTCCAAAGTGGTGTTATAATATATATATATATATATCACCTACATTCGGATGCGGGAAATCGGTCTCAGGAACGCCTCGTTGGCTTCAAGAACCATGTTCTTCGCACAGATCGAGCCATCTAAGCGGCACGGATGGACCGACCTGCACTACTGCGTGGCACGCAACGACTTGGAGATGACCAAGACGTTACTGGAACAACGCGCGGATGTGAATGCGAAAACCCTGGCTCCATCACTCAATCTTGCTTCTTTTTGGCCCCTGTTGGCTCTCCTTTCTCTTCCCTCTAAACCAGCAAAACGTTTTGCCAGTCGTTAAGCAGTTTGGCCGAGGTTGCTGACAAGGATTTCTTCATGCGCTCCAACCTGACCCCATTGCATATTTGGGCTTGCTTCCCAGTCGCTCGCTCAGATGGCACCCCTCGCGGAAGGTTGCTCTGAAGGTAGGCGATCTTTCGTTGTCGCTTGTTCGGGCCGCTTCCAGCTTGGCTCTGCAGAACTAATCGTGTGGTTGTTGTTTGGCGCAGAAAATAAACACCAGCTACGGGAAATTCTAGAGGACGTTAGTCAGAGAGCCACCAAACACCATGGGAATCTTGCGGACTTCCCCGTAGGATGTCTTGGTTTAGATGACTAGCTACTGGAGCCTTGCCTGGTGTTTTGTTGGTTTCCCCTTACAGGCTTGGCTTGAAGCACTGGGTTGTAGAATCTTTGTCCAGATTAAACCCGTCCTAGCAGGGTATTACCCTCGAAAAGTGGTCTGCCCCCCCCCCCACTTCTAAGGGAACACCAAATGAAATTCAACGAGAGTTGATTCTTCCGGGGTTCGCCGTTACACCGCAAAAGACAATGGATGGATGAACAGGCCGAGGTTTCCGCTTATCCGCGTTGGGCAAGATCAGGGACCCAAAAGGTTAGCAACTTGTATGTGGGTGTCCCTAAGGGGCAACTGAGAGTGTGGTTCCCCTGGTTGCCTATATATATATATATATATGTTTTTGGGGGGAACAACCATTTTGTTGGTAAAACAAACCAGTACAGGCGCTTTTGGCCGCTCAGGAAGCGAGTTTTTGCTAGGTAATTAAATTGCATCTCGCGTGAGGTCAACCACGAGCTGGCAAAGCTGCTGGTGGACTGTCGGGCGGACGTGAACAGCCAAACCGATGCATGGTTGTTGTTGGGAAACAGTTCTTACGTGTTTGCTTATTGTGGTTTAGTGGTGGAAATCCAACCACTTAACTGCTAAAATTTATTTGTTTGCCCCCAAAAAACATATGTCGCTCCTCTTCCATCGTCAACCAAGGATGGTTGGACGCCTTTGAATCTCAGCATCCAGCTGGGCAGCGTCTGCGCCTGCCGCTCCTTCTTGCAGCTGCCGCTCAGCGAAAGCCCCAAAAGAATGTGGGCGTGTCTTTTCATGGTTGTCGTTGGGACACATTTTACATTTTTGCTTACTGTGGTTTAGTGGGAAATCCCCACTTAACTGCTAAAACTTAAATCTTTGCTCCCCTTCCAACGTCAACCAAGCAAAAGAAAGTGGGCGTGTCTTTTTGAGCTCTTTGGGTGTCCTTAACAACCAAACAACTTGGTAGCCTCAAAGCAAGACACGCATTGTTCAGGCATTTGGAGGAAACAAGGGCAGGGTGGTCGAATCCTATCGCAGCCACGACCTGTCAGTTCCTTGGCAAATCTTTGGTCCAGGTTTCAGATATGCCTGTGTTGTCCAAAGCCCGGCCTTTTGACCGTTTGGTTTCCCGTTTTGGACCATATTTTGTCAAGGTCCCAAAGTGGAACCTTTTACTTCCAGATCCTTGTCCTTTTTCCCCTTATCCCTGGCCCACAAGCCCAAAGGGTGTGTGTGTGTGTGCGTGTGCGTTTTCAGAGTGCCCTTCAAAGGTTGGTGCAAGGGGAAACCAACAAGACATCCGATGTGGAGGTCCTTCTAACATACCCAAAAGGTGATCACGCGTCACTTCCGTTCTGGGTTGCAAGTGAGGTCAGCGAATGTGCACCACGAGATTGGCTACATGAGGCGGGCTCAGCTGATCACTGTTGGTTTGCTGTTTTATGTGTTGCTTGTCACACTGCAACCGGCCAAAGCGTGGTTGGATCTTGAACCTGCAACTTTTGGGACGAGCAAACAGGGCTGTTCCCACCAGATCCTGGTTGCGAAGCTTGCAAGTCAGACGCGAGCAAGGCCCTAAACAGGGCCACTTTCCGACGTATGTACCCCGTGTTCCTACCCCCTGGCTTCTTGAATGCTAACCCAGTTTATAATTGGCAGGTGCCCGTTTTGAGGAGAGGGGTATGAACATCAGCAAGCCTTTTGGGCTCATGTACTCAAGAAATATCCCAGTTGCCACTTCGGCTAGCAGGTAACCGGCCAATTTTCCTTTTGGCTATGGTTCCCTTGGTTACCTATACAGGGGCATAGAATCACCGGAGATATGTACAGCCCAGGGATCCACCAATTTAAGATTCATCCCACCCCCTCCAAATGGGGGTCTTGTTGGAGGCAGTGGTGTTTAAATGTTTTTGCGGGAACCCAAAAACGAACCACCATTTTGAAATAAGGAATCCCTAACTGTCTTGTAGTTTCCTTTAAAACAGCCCAAAAAGGGGTACCCTCAAATGGAGGTAATTCATACCCCATGTTCCTGGTTTTACGAGGAAACCAACAGGAACACCGCCCTATGTTGTTTGGTGTTTTTCTTTTTTTTAGGGGGGAAAGGGTCCCGGATCGATCCCCTATATACAAAAAAGGACGTCCGTTTCATCCGGGGGCGGTTTTCGTTTCGGTGAGGGTGACCCCGCTGTGGCTGGCGGTGGCCAACGAGTCCAGAGACGTGGTGGCGGTTCTGCTGGAGGCGAAGGCCGATGCCCGGCACAGCCTCGCGGGCCTCGGCGCCCTTGCAGAGAGGGGAGGGAGGGGAGGGAGGGGAGGGAGGGGGGAGGGAGGGAGGGGGAGGGGGGGGGAGGGGAGGGAGGGGAGGGAGGGGAGGGGGAGGGAGGGAGGGAGGGGAGGGGAGGGAGAGGGAGGGAGGAGGGGAGGGAGGGGAGGGGAGGGGAGGGAGGGGAGGGGAGGGGAGGGGAGGGGAGGGGAGGGGAGGAGCCATGGTGGAAACCATGATGTGTGTTGGGATTTACCAGGGGATTTATCATATGGTTTCTTAGGTGGTGCGAAATGGATCTCGTCCATCCACTGCATTTAGTCAAGGTCAAAAAAGGTGATCACCTTTTCGCAAGTGCGAAGTAGCAAAGTACCTTGGTTTTTTTTCGCCCACGGACAACTGTTTAGCAAGGAGAAGAGTTGTAGCCTGCTTTTAACTTTTAGCTTGCTGACCACGTGCTTGGCCGAACACGCAAGCAGGGGTCTCCACTTGGGTGGTCAACCAACTTTGTAGGTTACAGCCATGCTATTTAGCGTGTCTTGAATTGTAGAAGGATACATCCAAAGCCTGTTTTAACAGGAGGTGCCGTGTTTTGTTCCGTGTGCACTAGGCAAGTGAGCATATGTATCTTCTCGGCGGCTTCAACCATGCTGGGGAAGGACGAAATCCTGCACACCTACGACACCCTGGAATGATGGTTCCCCTGTACATACCAGCTAACAATGGTTTCCCATGGTTTCAAAGTGATGCAAGATTTCACCGTGCACAGTAGGAACCCTGCTTCCCGGAGCAGCATTCTATGGGAATCTAGAATCCAGAGTCTCGTGCATAATGTTTTGCTTTGTGAAAACTGGATGACGCTGTCGAATTAGCTTTACTTCTGGGAGGCCTTTGATCGTAAAAAGGCCCCCTTCCCTCCTTTGTAGTAGTTGTGGGTAGTAGGCACCATCTCAGATTGTGTGTTTTGTAGTCATACCCGCCGGTTCAATTGTAACCTCCCCCCCCCCCCCCAAACTCAAGGTGGACAGAACCAAGAAAAGCAAAAGCGGCACACTTTGCTTTGCTTGCTTGCATGAGAGGCAACCACCCCTGAGTGCATTTAGTCGTTCCGCAATCATGTGTTTGCATGCCGTGTTTAGTCCTCGACAAGTTGTCAGATGGAATGTACTTAGCATGAATCGTTTTGTAACAGTCCAATGGTGATTGATTTGCTTGCTCTGTTTCGGCCAAATGTGCTTCTCAACGAACTACGCATGGCGCTTGGACAGTGATCTAATGATCTCCTTTCTAGTGATGTTTTGTTTGAGGATTGGTGCTACAGAAAAAGCGTTTACCCTGCCACAAGATGAACAGGAAAGCCAAACGAGGCACGTGGGTGATGCCAAAGGAAAAGCGCTGCCCTCTAGGGCGGCATTTCTGGCTTCGTTTCTTATGTTCGCAGCGAAGGATAGATCGATGGAGTTGGGGGACTCCGGTCCCATTACATGTTCCGCTTCGGTAGTTTGGAGATTTGAACCGGTTCTTGTAGAAGGTAAACAGTGTTTTCTTCCCCAACCTCCAAACCACCAAGATGGGAGGTGTCCAATCGCTTTTGGCGGGAACGGGTCCCGAACCCCGCCCGAGGTGCACTGCACATCATGGCGCTGCTTTCCCCTGGCGTTGCCTTGCCGCTGCTCCTGGCGCAAGATCTCGACATCAATGAGCCCTGCTGGTTTTCCCTCCGCGGCTCGGCCGAACTTCACGACTCCTGGGTTACGATGGGGCTAAGCAAAGCCGCTCAAAGCCGATGTTTTCCAAAGGCAGCTTCAAGGTCAGAGTGTACTTGGGTATGCTTTGAGTCAGGCTGCCCGAAATGTACGCAATTGAAACAACCACATCGAATCCCCAAATCCTGATGAGTAGTAAAGCAGGTACGCCCTGTTGGTTTGTTTCAAAGGTAAGCCAACAGGAAAAGCACAATTTTGGGATCTCCAAAAAACAGACACACCCAGATCTAGCCGAGCGGAACGCTCGGCTTTTTCAAATCACTCGATGTTTGGGCAGTGGCCAGAGCCTGTCGTTTGGCTAAGCGAATTGACCTTTGACCATGTTTGTTTTCGGGGGCCCCCCAAAATGGTGGTGTTCCTTTTGTTTTGCCTTTAATCCAACCCCCGAAAAGGGTACCCTCGAAAAGGACAGACACATTTTGCCAGCCAGTTCGGTTGTTTGTCAGAGTCGACAGATGGCCGTTTCCAGACCTTTTGGGCAGCTTATGTTTGTGTCTTGGCGACTTGTTCCCTCCATTGCCAGGAACTCACTCGGACTTTAAACAACATCCATTCAAGGAAGCTTAGAGCGGGGTTGATGGTCTTGTAAAGCCGTGCTTTCGATTGGGGACAAACAACACAAAAGCATTGATGAGATTTGTTTTATGCCATTTACCAGGGCCATCTATTTTACCAACAGCACACCTGCTGTGGATGGCCGAAATCCATTTCGCAGTGCGAAATGGATTCGCAACCATCCAAAGTAGGTGTCCTGATGGCAAAATAGATGGTCCTGAATTATGAGTTGCAGCCAGGTCAACCAGGAATCCCCATCTTTTATGTACCAAGAAGACGCTCCACAGCATCCCAAGGCCGGTTCCTCTATCCTCTATCAATGGATGGGTGGTGTTTGGGCTTCCGTGTGAATTTGCAGCGTACTGTAAAGTTTTTCGGAATCGCTTCCCATGGGTTTCAAACATCCAAGCCAAAAGAGGTTACGGGCCAATGAGACCCAAAGCACATAATGTTGACCCAGGATTAATAAGCCCGTCCCATTATTAGGGTGGTGAACCAGGGGTTTATTAATCCGGGGTTAACATTATCCATCCCTCCTTTATGGCTATTTGGAGACGGATCTGTCTGAAAGCTATTTAGAGACGGATCTGTGCACTTCAACTTTTTGTGGGTTGAAAGCAAGCGGATGTGCCCAAAATCGGGATGCTTGCCAAATTGAAGTGGCCGGATGTGCCAAGTTGGGCCCACAAAAAACGCGCAAACAAAATGAAAACAAACAACCCAAAAACAAAAAACGTGTTTTTTCCCGCGTTTTTTTTTTTTTTGCCGGGAGGGGGCCTTCAGCGCCTGGGCAAATCAAATCGAAGCATCGAAGCGCTTTTTGGGTTCAGGAGCGCGGGGCGGCGCCTTCCTGGGGCTCAGTGGCTTGGATTTGGGGCCCCGGGATCTGCAGTGGTGGCCGGTTTCACCTGTGTCTTCTGGGGGAAAGGGGGGGGGGGGGAGGAGGGGAGTGGAAGGGGGGGAAGGAGGGGGGAAGGAGGGGGGGAAGGAGGGGGGGGGAAGGGGGGGAAGGGGGGTTCTCCCTCCTCAGTTTCAAGGACACGTTGGGGTATAGTTGTTTGGAGGTATGGGACTTATTAGACTTGGTTACCAGCTTGTATTGGTATAAGCATCCATCCCTTCAAAACCCCACAATTACCTGGAAATGCGCCTAACAGTTGCACAGGGCGTCAAGGAGCTTCTAGGTAAATAGAATCAGTTTGTCCAGCTTAGGGGATCGGGTTCCTTGTAGAGCAGGTGGTTTTTTTGGATGC
>CAUJNA010003868.1:292634-368523 GCA_963377175.1 Effrenium voratum
TCCTATCAGAGAAAAGTATACGTGCCCGTGCTTCAAGGGCATCTGCAGGTACGGGTTTTGGCAGTATGGAGGTTATAACCACTTATGTAAGGGGTAAATTCCATGTCACAAGCTTGCACATGTGGTATTTTCGCGGATCCATCCAAAACCCCTCTCCCTGGAAATGCCCCTGAGTGGTTGGTTCACTTGCTTCATACTTGGAATCGGAGGTCAGCCATGATGAAGTTGGCATGAATGGTTCCCCCCTCGTATCCCACACAATCGGCCTGCAGGGGCTTTTGCCAAATGTGGGTGAATACATGTTGTGTGGGTATGGTGCTACTTGCAATTGCTTAAGAATATGTTGTATTTTGCCCTGTTGGTTTTAAAGGGAATCTATCACTACTGGACATATTTTGACTTTTCCCTGGGCGTTAAGCAAATAGAAGGTAAGGAATGTCTAAGGATTCCGAAGGCAGAACCTCCGAGGACGGTCTTAGACTTCATGCGTCGAAGGACGCGCACGCGTGCCCTCAGGTCATGCCTGACCCCAGCACAGGGATTCTTCGAGGAGTTGTTCGGAGGCGATCCAACGCTGGTCTTGTGGGACAGGGGCTTTCGACAAAAAACACTCGGCCAAGAAGAAGTGAGCACCCAGATCCTTTAAACGGCTATTTTTAGAAGGTGGCTTCTGCTACCTGGCTTCAGAAGGTTGTAGTTGAGGCCAAGAAAACAACCAAACACGGACATCCACCATGGCAGAACTAAAAATTGGTGTTGGGCGCTCAGATCTCAATTTGTGTAGCCTTTGAGTTGGTGGCTGCAACTTAAAATCTTCGGGTCCAGCACTCCACCGGGAAGGGGCAATGACGACCCTGACTGATCGTAAGGAGATGGAGGTGGAATCCAGACCGCCGGTGGTGCCCGTTGCTTCCTTCTTTTTTTTGGGAGGAGGGGTCCGTGAAAGTCCACTGCAAAACATCGGTGGCCTTATCAACCCATCCATTGTGCTTTTCTGGAGTAGCGGGGGGGGGGGGGTGGGGTTAAATAGGAACCCCTCATTGATAAATAGGGGGATGTCCCCTTCTAGTGGCCGTTTATCACTTTTGGAGCAGAACACACCCCCTATTAGGACGGGATTGTTGATCCGTGGTCAACATGTTGCTCACCAAAGATCGGTTCGCTTGGGGCAAGTGAGATAATTTATGCATGTGAGTTTGGATTGGGGTGGCCTTTCTCTCGGCTTGGAATTGGGTGTGGGCCAGGGGGTTGGCTCGGGGATGAGCGCGGGAATTTGCTTTCTTGCTTGCCTGCCATCTGTGCGCGTGCGAGCGTGGGCGTGCACGGGTTCGCGAGCGCACGCGGGTTTGTGGGCGCGTGAGTGCCGCATGATGATTTGCAGGAGGGTAACATGATGAAAACGCCAATCAAGTCTGTCCCTTGTTGTTTCCTTGCAAAGCAATTTGGTGGACAAGTGATACCCCTTTTTGTGGAACCAAAACGGCATTCCATTCACATTGACTACTTGATCTTTTTGCGTTCACTTAGTCCAGGAAGCGCTTTGGATGCTTTGAAGGAACCAAAGCTCGACATCCCAAACAACCCTCAGAATCACAGAATTAACACATCATGTCCTACAACGAGGGCCATCAAACAAGGCCGCCAAAACTGTGAGATGCATTCAGCACCTGAAAGCCCTGTTGACCTTTTGGTTTTCTCTTTTTCGGTCCTTCAAGTCATGGCCCCGGGTCATCGGTGTCCCCTGGGCAACTGAAGATGTCGCTCGCCGATGGCCGAAAAAAATCTCGGGGCCGCTGGCGGAGGCGGCGGGGGTGGCATTCACTTCGAGATGGGCGGAGGCCCGCGCCGGTCGCACCTGGCTGCCTGGAGTCACCTTCTGACCCTTAAACATGGTGGGTCATGACCCGAATCTTTATTTTGGGTACTGATCCCAGTTTTTAGGGTCATGACTCCAGGTGGTGGGTTGCCAGTATTTTTATGTGAGTAGGGTTGCCTCCATCCCAACTGCTGGATTTGGTCCACCTAGAGTACCCAGAAGCTTTTGGGCTTCTCAAGTTTGAAAGGATTCATGGCCTAGTCTTGAAGCAACACCGCTGGCAGTCGATATTTGGGGTACGCATTTTCCAAGCCCCCTTACTAATTTGCTGGCAGGAGAACACATTTCTCTCGACTCGACTCGGCTCCACTAAAGCACAGGATCAAGGAACCACGGTGCGTGATGCTGTGTGCTTGCTTTTCGAGTCTGGGCCCCTATTTCACTGGTTCCCAGTAGTGCCCTTTTACCCTTTTTTTGCGGGAGGGTTCCACTAAAATCGACAAAACCTAAAAAGGTTGGTACCCTTATTCTAACCTCTCAAATTTGGAGGACCTAGGTTTCAAAGGTTCCATGTGTCACTTGCCCAAAGATAGTTTGTTAAATTCTCCAAGAAGCGAAACCAATGGGTAATCCCTGCATTTCAACCCCATTCGATCAATGGTTGACCCACGGTTGACCCACTCTGGATGATGACTCATGGGTAAATACTGGTTGTTATACAGGGCTACTTAAAAGATACATGTTGCAACCATTTGAAACATGTTGCTTTTTCAACACCAACAAAACGGGAAGCCACCATTTACCAGTTGCAATGTTCAGGTGTATAATGCATCCGGATCCCTGTTATATGAACCATTGCTTTAACGGTTGTACCCGGACCCCAGGGCCCACTTGTTTTGAAAGTCGCAAAGTGGATTGGCAAGACGGTGTCTTGGATTGGGTAAAAACCTTACCGGTCAAATTGCTCAACAAATGGGAGAATTGGATGGTTTGGATTTGGACCTGAGCCCCTGCTTATCTGTACGTGAGACGATGTGTCTAGTACTCGAGGCCGACGAGGCCCTGAGCCTGTGCAATGGCCCCCCGGCGTGTCCGACGAGGTGAGATGTTGAGACGGACCGGGGGGGCATGGACTTACATCCATTTGGGTACCAAAAAGTGGTTTGCTTCCCTTGTTTCCCTTGTCGGCGTTTAAGGGAGTCTATCACTACTGGACATAGTGCTTGTACTTTTTCCAGGGGGCTTAAGCAGTAGACGCTCAAAACGTTGTTGTGGGCATTAAAAGAGGGATCCCCTAAATGTCCTCTAGTTTTCCTTTCAAAAAGCCCCAAAGTCACGCCCCTATGCCCCCTTTTTAATAGATTACCTTGGCCTTATCCTTGAGGGTTGAAAACAAGCGCTCGCGAGACTTCATATGGTTTGGGGTTGGACCATTTCAGTGGCAAACAAAAAGTTCGCACTAGTTTTTGCCAATCCACATGGGAAGTGAGAGGCTGTCAATCTTATGGGTGTAGAGCTCATTTGGGGGCGGGGGGGGTAACAAGAACAAACCGCCACTTACCAATCCGAGGAATAAACACACCACCATGATGTAGATCCAATTTGTTTGTCAGGTTTTGGCCACGTTTTACATTGTTCGCGCTTGCAGACCTTGCCTGACGGGTCCATGAAAGTGGGACCGCATGTTTTCTCAACTTCGCTTTGGGTTGCCTCCCTTTAAGCCATATGGGCCATCGTCAGAACACCGGTCCCTCTTGGGGAACAGAGATGGTAATCCAGCCAAGGATCCTGAATTACCATTATAATTTATAATCTCATTTGTTCAAAGCCGACCTTTTGACCTTTTGGTTTTCCCAGTTTGGTCCATATTTAGTCATGGCCACAAAAGGTTAACCTTTTAGTTCCAGGTCCTTTGGGCAACTGAGTAATCATTCCTTTTGAGGGAACGACCATAGGCCAGAAGAGTTCTGACCATGACATATGTCACTTTGGATCTAGTTCCTGGCCTCCGGTTTTGTCCGCTATGCTCCGCACACTAAAAACGGCCTCACACAAAAAAAAGGATCATAGGGCAACGCCTTCTTGGCGTGGGGCGATACAAGAGTTGGCTTCCAGTTGAGGCATGGCTAAAGAAGGCCTTGGGAAGCCAAAAGGTTGTTTGAGTAGTGGTTTCAACGTGGGTACGCGTCGAATTAGGTGGTTTTCCATTTGGTTTTCTCGTAAGCCGACCTGAAAGAACCGAGTGAAGTACAAGCGCCGGACCACGCCAGGCATCTAAGACGATGTCCTGGTTGAAGGGTACTGCAACTGGGCAGGAAAATCGAGCTTTCCCTGAGCATCGGATATTGATTACAATCAATCTTTTGATTATCAGATTGATTCCATACAAAAATCAATCTCCACAGATTGATTTTGGAGAAAATGAAATCAATCTAAAAAAAGCAAAGTTTGCAGCTCATATTCAATATAAAAATGCATACTTTTAGACCTGCAAAATCAATCTAGAAATCAATATCAAAATCAAAAAAATCAATCTGCAAATCAATACAAGTCATGCGTTTTTCAGTATTTGCTGATGGTCCAGCAAAAGATTTGCCTTGCCACTTTGTGGTGAAACTACCCTTTTTCAAAGGTGCCCTTTTTCAAAGGTTTCCCTTTTGCAAGGTCAGAATAGCCTTTCAGTTTCTTTGAAATTGTCCCTTGTCAGCAAAAGAGACAGAAGAATCTTATATTTGGGTGCCATTTTGGCAGAGAGCCTGGTGCTTCTGACCCCACTTGATGAGGAAAATGTCAGCAAGCTGACTTTCCCAACAAAATCCTCATTGGAAAAGCACCAGTGTGCTTTGATGTTGAGATACTGTGAGTTATAAAGGAGATGTCTTTTGTTGACTCAGCTTGGTTCCAAAATGCTTCCAAGTGTTCTGTTGGGAATATATTATCAAAGTTAGGCAAGGCCCCCATAGCCTCAAAAAGGATGTGAGGAAGGAAGACAGCTGCCTCCTCAATCCCCTTTTTCAAGGACTTGGGGTCGATGCACTGTACAGGCACCTCTGTTGCAGAAGGCACAATGAACCTTGTCAGCAGATCCCTGTGGATGTTCCCTGGGTATTGCCCAAAGGAGCCGCACTTGGCTATGTCAGATAATTCATCATGCTGGCAGCCATCACAGCAGGCACAGTCTGCTAGCCACCTCACAGTGGTTGCACTGAGCTTTCCATGACTCCAAAGACTCAACAGTGCAGTTGCTAGCCTGCTGTGCTGGTCCCCTTTTTCAAAGGAAGCATTGTTCTGCTTACCCATAGCTTGCTCAAGCTTCCAACCTCTCAATCTTTTGGTCATGTGGTGAATCTTTTTAAACCACACCACCCCTTTTTCAAGGTGCCTTGTCCCTTTTACAAGGTGGAGCTGCCTCCCTTTTTGTAAGGTTCCTTGTCCCTTTTGCAAAGGTTTCTGCCTTGAGCCAGACTCATGGCTGCAGTAAGCCACAAATTTCAAACTCTTGGGGGTGGGGCAACACCAACCTTGTAAACCCTCAAGTTCCCCTATTTTTTAATGGGTGCTTGGCCAAGGGGCCCACACAAGGAACAAAACCAACCTTGTTAACTGGGAAGCAACCCCCCATGCAAGTTCCTTTGATTGTTTGGCGCCAAAGCAAATTTGTTGATCAAGGGGCCCAAACACAACCAACCAGGCTTCAGGGTTGGGTGGGGGGGTGGTGGAAATCTTGGAGGGTGGTGCTTGGGTGTGGGTCCCTTAATGTCAAAGCAAGCAAGAGGTTTTCCCTGAGAACATTGTGCACTTGCAGCACTGTGGCTGCAAGGTGAGAAAGCGCATGCCAGGGCGCCCACCAAAATGTAATCCAAAACGCAATGGTTCCCTTTTGTTGTTTGGGTGGTGTGATTCTCTTATTTTCAGGGTACCCGGCAAAATATGTATTTGCAATGGTTGGTTAGGCACCCCTGCATGAAACCCCCCTCCTACACTGAGATCATAGAGCCCCTTTTTCAAAGGATCCCCCTGTTTCAAAGGAGTGTGCCCTGCCCTTTTCCAAAGGCTCACCCTTGCCAAAGGGATGTGTGATGTTCAGCCTTTGGAGCTTCTGGATGTAGCTTTGTTGAGGATTTGCAGCACATCCTTTGTTTCATCCTTTGCGTTTTTCACTGCAGCTGCCACCTCCAGCATGATTTGTTTCATATCCTCTACACTGGCTTTGTTCCCTTTGTTCAAGGTTCTTCTCACCTTTCCCAACACCTCCCCCAACTCCATATGCACCTGCTGCTTGTCTTTCAAGCCTTGCTTGCTCATGTATGGGGACCCTTTTACATTTTCCAGGGCATCGCCAAAGTCTTCCAGGCAATTTGCACACATCTCTTTGGTTTTTTTTAGCTTTTTCAAAGCTGCGGTCATTTGCTCTTCAGGTGGCAGGTCCTCCAAAGCCAGCACTTGGGGTTTGGGCTTATTTCCTTTCCTGCCCCCCTCCCCCCCTTTGCCTTTGCCAGTTCCTTTTTCAAGGCTGCTGCTTTTCCCTTGGCTAGCCAGGAACTGTTGCAAGTCCTTGTCAAAGAACTTTTGCCATTCCTCTTCTTCCTCCTGGTTCACTCTTGGCTTTGCTGCCAGTGCTTACCCTGGGTCCCCTTTGACACCCTCAGGTAGTCTTTGTTATCACAATATTCCCAGACCCCCCAACTGTCAGTGCATTCTCTGGCAGTGACCCTGCCACTTTGAACATGTCTGTTGAGGGTTTCTTCTCCCCATTTGTCAAGGGCTTCTTTTTCACTCAGCCACTTCTCCCTTTTTGCAAGGGATTGCTCAACGCTTTTTGTTTCTGCCACATGGCAAAACTTTGGGGCATCCTGCCTCATCAAAAACAAGGCTGTCCTTAGCCCCTTCTCCTTTTTCCCTGCCTGATCAAACTCCTCTTTGGCTTCTTCATTTCCTTTTTTGGCAAGCCACTTGTGGTGCCTGTTCCACCCCCTTGTCTTTTCAGATGCTGTCATGGATTCTTGCAGGGACCTTGCAGCCTCAGATTCATCATCATACTTGTCAGCAATCTGGTCGACCTTTTCCTTTAAGGACAGCTGCCCCAATTTACCCAAATTCTTTGCATTTATCGTGGCTTTGGCCCCTTTGTTCAAGGGAGGTGCCTTTAAAATTGATTTGGGTGCTTTCTTTGGCTTTGGCTTTCCCTTTGTCAAGGGTGCTGACTTCATGACGGTGGTGGGTTTGTGCCTTTTGGCGCCCGTTGCCTTTGCCATGTTCTTCACTTTCTCAAGTGGGTCCCCTTTTTCCAAGGGTGTTTGTTGTAGAATTCTGTTTGGGCCTGAGCAGAAAATGCTGCAGAAAAAAATGCATGAAACCCAGTAAGGGTGATGAAGGGTGATGAAGGGTGATGAAGGGTGATGAAGGGTGATGAAAGGTGATGAAAGGTGATGAAAGGTGATGAAATACATGGTTTTATCACCCTTCATCACCCTTCATCACCCTTCATCACCCTTCATCACCCTTCATCACCCTTCATCACCCTTCATTTTTCAAGGCCCCTCAAAATGTTGCTCAAAAAATTGGAAACCAAACTGGTATGATTTGTTTGAATGAGTTTGGGGCCCAAACCATAAAGCACCAAGAGGTTTTGTTGGCAACCAGCCACATTTATGAAGATCCAACAGGATAGGAAAAACCAACCTCATGTGTGCAATCTCCTTTGCAAAAGGGAGTTTCCCAAAACGCACACCCCTTACCACCCTTGAAAAAGGGGGGTTCCCCAAAACACACACCCCTTACCACCCTTGAAAAAGGGGGGTTCCCCAAAACACACACCCCTTACCACCCTTGCAAAAGGGGGGTTTCCCAAAACACACACCCCTTACCACCCCAGCAGCCCAGCCCCTCCAGGACCTTTTTTTTCTGTTGCAAGCTCAACTCTGTGCAGACAGCCACTGCCCAAAAAAAACAAACAGCTTAGCTTTGAGATACTGTGACACTCAACCTTCAACAGCTGTAACAACTGTTATAAATAGGGCAGTGGTGCCTGCAGAAACTACAAAAACATGCACCCCTTTCTCCAAGGGTTCCCCCTTGTTCAAAGGTCGAATTAGTTGGTGAGTCCCCTGTTTCTAGGGTGTTTGGCCGCAGGCTGCAGCATGGTCCCTATTTCTAGGGTTGTTTTTCCTTGCTCTTTTTCAAGAGTCCTGCAGGAATGCCTGAATTGCCTCCTGCAGGTTGTTGCAGACCTGGATGCCCTGAGCCTTTGCCCAGTTGTGCTTCTCTTTGAAGCCTGATGGGGAAGGTCCTGAGGTTCAGCCAGGCTGCCTCCTGGCAAATGTCAGCCCCATCATCAAACAGGGCAGTGCATCCCAAATGCACTGCCCAGCTGCTCTTGCCCCATCTGCCTGTTCTTTCTCTGATGCAGAAGGCATTGCTGAGCTGGCCCCAGAAGGGCAAGCTCTGCAATGTCCTCATCACCTCCTTTTCCCTTTTTGCAAAGGCATAGCTGCACACAACCACCTCATGCCCCAAGCCAAGCAGCTCTTGAATGGCTTCAATGTGCTGGTCTGGGACGTAGCCATTGACTTCCAGCACATTGTGAAAGTCAATCATGACTTTGGTCTTGGGCGTTGAGGCAGGTGCAGCCCCCTTTTCAGGGGTGTTCTCCTCTTGGCTTGGCTCTCCCTTTGCCAGGATCTTGTTCTGGCTTGGTTTCCCCTTTTCAGAGGTTTTCTGGCTTGGCTCCTCTTGGTTTGGCTCCTCTTTCTGTGGCTTCTCTTGGCTTTGGGATGGTGGCTTCCCCTTTTCAGGGGTTTCGTGGCTGGGTTCTTCCTTTACCTCTTTCCCCTGCTGCTTTCTCTGGCTCCCCCCCCTTTTCAGAGGCTTTGCCTTCCTCTAGCACAGGCTCAAGTTGGCCCACCCCATAGTTGCTACTCAGGTGCCAGGCGTGCCTTTCCTTTTCCTTCTTGTGCCAAACCATTTTTTTTCTGGCAGGGCTGGTTGACCTGGACTCTGAGCTGGAGTTGTCCCAGTCCACAGACATGGGGCCTCTTCCTGCAGAGCTTCCAGAGCTTTGGCTGCTTGACCTTTGCCTCCTTTGGCTCCTGCTCCTTTGGCTGCTTTTGCTTGAGGCCCTGCTTCTGCTCCTTTTTGGCTTGGTGTCACTTTGCCAAGTGTCATCTGTCCAGGTGTCATTTTGCCAAGTGTCATCTGTCCAGGTGTCACTTTGCCAAGTGTCATCTGTCCAGGTGTCACTTTGCCAAGTGTCATCTTCCCAATCTTCCCAGGTGTCACTTTGCCAAGTGTTGCCTGTCCAGGCTTCACTTGGCCAAGTGTCACCTTCCCAGGTGTAACCCTCACTTTTGCAAGTGTTTTGCTGCCAGCTTTCCGGCTCTTCCCATTGTTCTTTCACCTTTTCAGGTGGTGGCTGTGGTTGCAGGTGGGCTCTTCTGGCTTGCCTGGCTTTGCTGGTTGTGCCCTGCCCGCTGTTCCTGCCTGCTTTGTTGCCAAAATCCCCTTTTTCAAGGGCGAGGTTTTTCCTCCACTCTTTCCATTCCCAACTCATCCACTCACCACTCATGGCCCTAGGTAGCTAGGCTTAAGCCAAAATGGCTGCAGACCCATGCATGCATACCGACCCCTTATAAGAAACACAGTTATTAGCAGCCCCACCCCCCATGCAAACAAAACATTGGCAAGACAACCATGTTTCATCTGCCTTTCTTAAGGGGGACCACCTGATCCTTGCAATTCTTGTTTTTTTTTGGGGGGCCCCTTAGCTACCCTTGCAACCCTGGAGCTCGCAAACCAATTTTTCTCCTTTCCCAAAGTTCTTGCTAGGCTCTTGTGGCCAGCAGCGCCAACCCCTTGCAAAAGGGCAATCCCTTTTTCAAGGGCACTTTGTGTGCCCCTCCCCCTTTTCAAGGGTTCTCCTCCAGCCTCCCTTTTGTCAAGGGTGTACTGCACTTTTCAAGGGTACTTCTTCAGATTGGCTTTCCTTTTGTCACAGGTTAAGTGTTTTTATGCATCCCTTTTGCAAAGGTGCTTTTTGAAACAAGAGGATTTTCCTCAAGGTCAGCAGGAGCCCTGCATCCACATATGGTTTGGAGAAATGCCTAGCTCCTCCCCTGCCTCCTTTTCCCATTCCCTTTTTCAAGGGCTTTAACACCCTGTTGCAAGGGGCTCTTTGGGTTGCTGTCCCTTTCAACGTACAAAGCCTTTAGCAAGTTGCCCCCTTTATTCAAAGGCTTCCCAGCAAACTGTAAGCCAAAATGCTGCAAATGTACTCACAGCAAAAAGTTCCCATGCAAAAAATCAATATGGAAATCAATATGGAAATCAACATGGAAATCAATATGGAAATCAAACAAATCAATCTGGAAATCAATATTAAAACCAATGCAAAACCACCCTTACAATCAATATGAGAATCAATATATAAATCAATCTGGAGAATCAAACTTTTCAATCCAGCAAATATTGAAAGAATCAATGTAATCAAACTATTCAAAATCAATATAAAAACCAGGAAGTTTATTGATTGTAATCAATATCCGATGCTTAGGGATCTTCTGGTTTCAGGGGACGAATCGATCGATGGGCAGAGCAATCCCCTTCGGGTGATTGATTCAAGCGGTTGGTTTGCGCACGTTGTAGCTGGAGTTGGTCGTGTCTTGTACGTCCATACCCCTCCAAAGAGCTTTTCAGGTTCCTTTTCATGGGCCATTTGTTTAGGGTCGAATGGGAAGGCTGAAGGCAAAGCTGAGACGTGCCCAATCCCATAAAAACTGCGGGCCGTCAGGCCGAAGGTCGTGGCCTAAGGAGTGGCAATGGAACAACGACGGCTTCACCCTGAAGCTTTCGAGGGATGGGGACATTGATGCGCCCATCCAGCAGTGTCTTGGCGTCACGGGCTGCTTCTCAAAACTGGGGGGGCGGGGCGGGGGGGGGGGGGAAATGCCCACAGTGAATTTGCCCAAGAGAAAACCAAAGAAGGGGACGGACATTTGGTTTTCCAGACACCTTCTTTAGCACCCATTCAGAATAGGGGGCTCGCCGAAGAATCGGGAGACTCCTCTGAAGCCTTGTTCTTCTTTTGGGCAGACTAAACATGAAACATAATCTGAAAAGATTGTTTGGAGTTCAGACGTGGGCCAAGGAATGGTTGGAGTCCTTTAAGTGTCTCTAGAAAGGTGAAACCCCCTGAAAGTCAAGCAGACGTTCTTCTTCCGTTCCCATTAGGATTTGGGCGAAGCATAACTGAACGAAGTCAGCGATTGGATTTCTCCTCAATGGAGCACCCGAAGCTTCCCTGAACCCCCCTGCTGCGAGTACATCCTCCCTTTCCTCTTGGTTTCCCCCAAAATCAGACCCAAGAGAAGACCTCGGCCTTTGGAGGGCTTTCCCCAAAAAAAAGGCAGAGGAGTAGGAAGTTCTATGGCAAGGGTTCTCACTCCCTGAGTGCATGGACTTTCGTCAGTTTTGGGGGTTGGTTGCCGTTTTAGTGGCAGAAGCACAAAAAAGCGTTTGGTTGCTGTTTTGGGCCAGTCTCGATCGGAAGCGAGCAAGGGTTTGTAGAGCTTCACCTTGCCGGCAAGCGAGCTTCGTTCGGGGAGCAAACAGAAGCAGAAGTTGGTGGCGCAAAAGCGCATAGAATCCAACGCTGCATTTCGGCCAAAACCAAAAACAAAAACGAATGAGTCCTACCAGTACCCAGGCGGAGGTCTTATTTCGGCAGGACTGGGTCCCTGAAAGTCAGTTTGTGTGTTATTGTTTTGGGAGGGGGTTCTCATGTTTGGTTGTTTTCCATTTGCTTCAGGATGGTCCTGAAGGGGACTATAACTACTGGAAGTATATTTTGCTTATGCGAATGGAGGGGTAACACTGGTCCAATTTCAGGATGCCACGATCATGGGCCTCAGTCGGAGTCCCATGAACTAGTGCAGCAGCGGCCAGCAAGCTCGGGTTTGTTTCAACTTTTGGACCGCCCAAAGGGTTGGCGTTCCTGCGTTTTGCTTTGGTTTCCAAACTTGGGTTCCATTTTGGACAAGGCATTGCTTTTCGTTGGTCCATGTTGAAAGAAAGCCCTGTGTACGAAAAACTCCAAGTAGTTTAGGAGTAGTTTCCGCTTGACCAACCCTAGCCCAGTCATGTTTCCCCCTGTGGTCCCCAGACCTATTGGCGCAACATGTGGGATCCGCTGGGTCCAGCCACAGGAAACACAGATCTTGACTGCGATTGGGCAACGGATCTTTAGACTTTAACTTTATTGGTTGAAATAAAGGTGTTTTCCACTAAACCCCCCAAAAAGTTGTCAACTTCTTGCAGGGGGGTCCTTACAGCAACCAACTGATACACAGATCCTTTCTCCGGGCGCGTTTTGTTTGGGATCCGTCCCCCTTTAACCTCCGAACCAAGAAACAGTCAGAGGACACCTCTCCGCGGACCAGCGAAGCCTCGATTTGCTTAAGAATATGTTTTATTTCCCCTTGGTTTCAAAAGGAAGCAACATCACTTCTGGACGTATTTTCTCATTTTTCCCTGTGGCCTTTTCCCCAAATGGAAGCTGGCATGCGCGAACCGCAGCCTGAGAGGTGCCAGCGGGGTTGCAAGTGGACGGCGGAGAAGGGGAAGCTGTACCTCTCCATCGGCAGCGCCGGGATCTTCGAGCTCCTTGCCGAATCGGAGCCGACTCCGACGCTCCGACGGTCCGACGGCGTGCCGTCTGGTTTAGGGACCCCCCCGTTTGGGGCTTTTAAGGGGCAACCGCTCAGCAAAACCGGTGTGTGTGTGTGTGTGTGTGTGTGTGTGTGTGTGTGTGTGTGTGTGTGTGTGTGTGTGTGTGTGTGTGTGTGTGTGTGTGTGTGTGTGTGTGTGTGTGTGTGTGTGTGTGTGTGTGTGTGTGTGTGTGTGTGTGTGTGTGTGTGTGTGTGTGTGTGTGTGTGTGTGTGTGTGTGTGTGTGTGTGTGTCATGTGTGTTTTAAGGGAACCCCAAATGCTGGTTGGCTCTAAGGGGAAACCCAGAGCAACACCAAGATTTTGGGAGGTGCCCGAACAAAAGGGACCACATGTGCGAATAAACAAAAAGTCGATCAGACGAACGGCTTACCTGTGCTTACCTTCTTGACTTGAGACTCTGCCTCATCATTCCCCCTAGCAAAAGGTTGGGTCGGACCCGTTCGGCCAAGTTTCCAAACTTGGGAACGCACCCTTCCCCAAGTTGGGTTCTTTGCTCGATGTTGCGTTTGGATGTTTCTGGAGGACTTGATTTCTCTTTCTCATTCGAGCTACGGTAGAGGGGATGACGTGCGGCACACTCACACAATTACCACTAGGACATCTGGGCTCACTCCCTGAGTTTCTGCACAGTTGATCCTTTTTGGGGACACCCTGGCGGTAAACAAGCAGTTCGGGCTTTTTTGGCCCATCCACTCGGCAGTCCTCCAAGCCCGCAGTCTGAAATATGATGTCCAGAAATTGGTCATATTTCGTCAACCTGAAATTTTGAATAACCTGAACATCTCGGATATATCATCCTGGTCCGCTTTTCTTCCATTTGCTTAAGACTATGTTTGATTTTCCCCTGTTGGTGTTTAGTACAGGGAATCTATCACCACTATATGTGCTATTTTGCAGGGAGCTTCAGCAAACGGAAGTATTGGGAAGAAGTCTCGGTAAGTTCTTACCTAGCTGGTGGTTGGAAGGGGGTCGTTGCGGAGCGGGGGCCGGGGGATTCAAATTTGTTGTTAAAGAGGGAGCTGAGCTACCAGGAGTTCTGGCAGAACATGGTGGTTAAGCCCGGCTTTTCAACTTTGTGGCTGGCAAGTGATTTTTTGAATGGTGTTTGCCGCTTGATTTGAGAAACATGTGGCGGAGACCCTAGGCGAGTTTGCGCCGTGCCAACGGTCAGAATGGATGTTTGGCGCTGGGGGGAGTCAATGGGAACTCAGGATCAGCACTTCAACAGTTGGTTTGGGGTTGGACAAGGACAAAACAACAGGAGTGTGACTTGGGGTGATTCACCAAGTCTCCCGGAGTGCTGGTGAGGGAGAAGCAGGAGGCCGCCAATCACTATGAAGGGCCCCGATGTGTTCTTGTTCTCGGGAGTAGCCCCGATGTGTTTTTTTTCTCGGGAGGAGCCCCTTTTGGTACGACGGAGAACGAAACAGAAGCCAACCAGTTTGAGAGTCTCATTTTGAGACAAACCATTTCTGGAAAATGCCCACATAGTACTGAAGGCATTGGAAAACCAAACACCGCCGCCGTTTCCATGTTGCCGGGACAAAACACCGCCTCGCGAGCGAGGCTGAATGCGCCAGAAGCTTGTGCGGCAAGAAAGTCTCATGGCTCCTGAGGGGGAGGGAGGGGAGGGGGGAGGGAGCCCAAATCAGCCCTAAATAAGGCCTTTTAAGGTGTTATTTAGGGCGTTTTTCGGGCTCCCCCCCCCTCCCCTCCCTCCCCCCCAGCCCCCAAGTCTCCTCGGCGCTCAAGCCTTCGCGCGGTTCGCTTTGAGCCCAGCGGATCCCAGGTACCGTAGGCAACCCTGCGCCATGTTCCAAGTCTAGGTCCCCCAGCGGTCCGGTGCCCTTCTTGCGTTTCTTTTCTCGGGGGAGGGTTCAATTCCCTACTAAAATAGACTAGAGAAAAAAATGGTACCCTTGTTCTGTCCTCTCAAATCTGGAGGACCTAGTTTTGGTTGTTTATAAGGGTGGCAAGCCCATGGTTGCCTACTAAGTGCCCCTGGGTTTAGTGAATCCTTACCTTTGGAGGCGCCCCCTCCTAGGAATAAACTGGGGTTGATTAAATTGAATTGGGTCAAATATATTATACAAGTAAGTGGAATCACTAGGCGTTCAGTCGCGGCTTCCGTGTTTGTTGCGTCCGGGCCAGGAATGCCTCGCGCTTGTCCGGCTGAAGCCTCCAACCTGCCACCTCAAACCGTGGAAAACCCACCGGAAACCTGGGAAGGTTGTTCAACCAGGGCATTTCTTAGACACTTTTTTGTGGCCTTTCTCTTCGCAAGTTTCCTCCCCCCCCCCCCCGCAGTTTGTGCTTGGGTGTTCTGGGGTACCTCCGTAGTTGGTAAGTCAGGAGGAAAGCTAAACCCTTCGCTCGCTCAAAATCGCCAGTTCTCTTCCCAAACAAGCCTTGACAACAGCTAAATATGCTGGCTTTCCCTCCAGGATTCTTTCCTTTCGCCCACCGAAAGTTTGGTTTTGGCCAAGCAACACCCAAGTAAACCAAAGGGGGTTCCTTTCACCACCATTATTCACTGTGTTTGACAAGGTGTTTGTTTGTTTGTTTGTTTGTTTGTTTGTTTGTTTGTTTGTTTGTTTGTGTGTTTGTTTGTTTGTTTGTTTTGGTTTGGTTTGTTTGTTTGTTTGTTTGTTTGTTTTGGTTTGTGTTTGTGTTTGTGTTTGTGTTTGTGTTTGTGTTTGTGTTTGTGTGTGTGTTGTTTGTTTCTGTTCAGTTTTCAGGTTGGGGGCTGCACAAAAACAGCGCCATTTGTTTTGCCCAGCCCTATACCAAGGGTCGCGAAGCTCGGGAGTTTCATCCAAGAGCTGGGTTAAGGAAATCCAGGGGCGAGCTGCGACTGTTGCAGCTCGACCCCCCCCCACCCCGGACCCTCGCGCGCGTGAGGATCCGAAGCCTGCAAGAATGGAGGGGCAACGGCTGAAAGGCCGCGCACTCAGCACGAAGTCAAATGTCCGTATGGGAAGAAGCCGCGACTCCAAGGGGACAGCTGTTGTAACCCCCAAGGACTACGGCGACTACGGACTCGAGAATCAACCCCTCCTGAAACACAAAAATCGGAGGAAAAATAAGCCCTAAAAAGATTGGGGGGGTCAAAAGTGAAGGATTCCCACAGGGGGACACGCCGCTATTAATAAAAAGAGGTACGTGCCCTGGGCCCTGGGTTTTTGCACCCAAGCTGTCAGGAATTCATGTGATTTGCCCTACTTGGAAACCCCTTGATTCATCCCGGGGTTCTGTGGCTCCAAACATACTTCCGGTGGGCTCCCCGATGCTTCGAGCGTGTCTTGGGCCGCGGATTGGGAGGGCTCGGGCTCAGCTCAGGCCCCCAAAGCCCGAGGAAGCTTGAACATGAACCCTAAAACTGCTCAACCTAGACCCATAAAAACCGCAAAGCCAAAACGACTAGCTTGTCCTTATTGTTCTTTTAGATAGAAACAAGTTGACCTGTTGCGGGGGTCTAAGTTTGGCCAAGTTGAAATGGGCGTGTCTTGAAATCATGCGGCCGGTTGCTAGATTTGGGAACCCCCGCAGGTCTTCGGACATCCGCCCACACATGGTTGTAGAATTTCTTTGGGGCGTTGTTCTCAAGGGACACCTAGAGGGAAGCAACATTTGTTTGGAGGGCATTTCAACACTCAGATGGTTCCCGTTTTTGGATCAAGCTTTGTCGTCAAATTCCTGGTGGTTTGGGGAGTTGAGTCCTTGGTTCTTGTCGAGGGCAAAATCGAAACCGCCACAAATCCAAACAAACACACAAACAAACAAACAAGGACACCTTGACACATTCCCCCACAATCGATGACAAGAAGAACGCCAAAAAGCATGACGATGCCACAGAAACGACTCCATCTCATGTTGGTTCAAAAAGCATAACGACGCACTTCCATAATCGCTGACAACAACTTATGTGGCGTCAGGAGTGCATCAATTGTTTGTTTTGTTTGCCCATGTTTTGTTCTGCTTGTCTTTGCAAATCACCGAGTTGCGAAGTCAGAAAGCTGAAACAGAACGACAGCCGGCAAACGCTTAAACAGCAGGGAAAAAAGAGAGCAACAAAGAATTGGACACAACGGAACAACACTATTTAGAAGAATTACGAAAACCGTCAGAGAAGCCGAACAGGTGAAATGCCAACCCCATACCAAAAGCAACGACAAGTCACAAACTTGAGAAAACGCAAGAGCGGTCAACAAGTTGAAAAGTCGCTGAAATGTCCTCCAATCGCTGGAAAGTCGAATTGTCGAAAAGTCGTGAAAAGTCAAAAAGTCGCGAAAAGTAAAAAGGTGAAACAAGTCGCGCATTGCAAAAAGACAAGGCAAACAATCAAGCAGTCTTTGAAGTCGAAAGTACTGAATTTGTACCTGACTTCAGTCCTGGTTATGCCGAAAGGCGACACAGTACAGTCTCAGGGAAGGGTCAAGCAAGATCGTACCAGAGCTCATCACACTCCATCCAAAAC
This sequence comes from Effrenium voratum, assembly GCA_963377175.1. Classification (NCBI taxonomy): domain Eukaryota; class Dinophyceae; order Suessiales; family Symbiodiniaceae; genus Effrenium; species Effrenium voratum. The sequence goes on from CAUJNA010003868.1 coordinate 309,650, forward strand.
AAACAAGTCGAACACTTTGCAAAATATATGCAAAACGTATGCCAAAAGTATGCACCTTTCTCTCCGGGTACCATGTCCCGCACGGGGTAAGGACTTAGCCATTTTGAGGCTGCCCTTTGTAAGGTGTCTTGAAAAGGGAATCCAAGGCGACCACAATTTTTTGGAGTTCCCCCCCCCCCCTACCTGTTTGCCCACATCCATTGGGACCCACCATTTGAATGCCGAGGCTTCTCCAGGCGGAATTCTCGAGAGCCACTGAGCCCGATTAGTGCCGAAGCTTCGGCCTTTTTTGCCCCCGAAATGGAATGGGGGGAGGGTGTGACCCCTGGAAATCCATTTCTGGTTCCAATTCCCCTTTTTTTGGAAGACTAGAAATTTCATGTTTGGCTTCAGAATTCTTCTGCTCCATCAATAGCCAGAAGGGTGAAATCACCATGTCCAAGTCTTTTCCTCGATCCTTCTGCTCGGAAAACCATCTAAACACCCAGGGAAACTAGGGGGCCAGTAGTACCCTTTTACCCTTTTTTGGGGGAGGGTTCAATTCCCTACTAAAGTAGACTGCAGAGCTTATTCTAACCTCTCTCCTGGAGGACCTAGGACACGTCTGGTTTCAAAACGACGGATGTTTGCACAATGAACCCTAGAGGGCTCCCAGGTGAACCCTTGGAACTTGATGGGATGTTCTGAAGCTGGAGGCAGATCCCAGTGGAAAGGTCTGGGGTCATGAGTTTGACCGTTTCTGGGGGTATCACAGTGAGAAGCTGAGGTGGTTTACCTTTAACATACTGTGGCTGGACGAAATCCTGCACCACCTAAGAAACCCTGGAATGAGGATTCCACTGTAAATACCAACAACACGTAGTGGTTGCCGTTGGTGTTAAAGTGGTGCAGAATTTCGCCCATAGTACCACACAGGGGGGTGACCTTGATCGTGAAATTGGGCCAGAAGGTCTAGAGATCAAACGTGTTGGTCCTGTTGGTGAGACCTATAACTGAATGACATGGGATGCCAGGTGTAGGGATGCTCAACATGATGGCACCATTCCCATTTCTGCCACAGCAACCCCCGTGGTATTTGATCTGCCGATTTTATGCGAGCTCACCGTTTGTGTGATGAGCCCAGCATGATAAAGATTTTTCACTTGGCCATCCAATTCTGTTAGGAAATTATAAAGCGTTTTTGCACATTGATGACAATGTCAGATGAGGGTTTTCGTGAAACGACAACTTTGTCTTTTTAAGGGTGACAGCGAACACGGTGAGCGGGCCGAGCAACTTAGCATGCTCGTCCTTCACGATGCTGCCCGTTAGCCATCCCATATGGGGCGAGTGTCTTAGGGCCACGCGCTCCCTTTGTTTTTAAACGGCCTGTGTGCTGGAACCGTTTGGGTCATGTTAAGAAACAGGCAAGGTTTTTAACATGCTTGAGCACAACCAATTTGAAACCTTATCTCAGGTTTCTCACCTGTACACGGTTGCGTTCATGTGAGAGAGTTGCGTATTGCATCTCGGCTCAGGGATGGGTGGGCGGGTAACCCAAAACCTTCGCTCGAGATTTGATGGGAGGCTGTTTTTGTCTGCGACGCAGAGCTGCTCGTGTATTGGCGCGGTGGCAGAGACTGGTTTACATTCAATTCCGGCTGCGCTTTCGACAGCGCATTTTCCACAACGTGGGCATACACTTGCAGCAGTATTCCAGACAGTTTCTCTCCCGGTTGTCCCGAGCTTTGCCTTTGCAGTAACCTTCTTGCCTATTCGCGGGGGGGGATATCTGGCAAGTTTTGGGAATGTCCATTAGGAAGAGGTGGCTGGACAAGGGCGTTCTGAAGACCTCACTGCCAGGGGAGCAATCTGGAGTGGGCGTCGACGAGGAAGCTGAGCAGCCGCAATCCTTGGGGTTGGACCAATCAAGTGGCAGTGCAGCTTTACCATTTGAAGAACTTGAGCCACTCCATTTTCTTTCGCATGCTGGCGGCGGTAATGAGGCAATGTGTGAGCCAGATGTGTCGCAAGAGGACGAGCCCGAGGAATTACCCTTGTCTTGGCTGTCTCCCCAAGATCCAAACGCAGGCATTGCGGAGCCCGAAAACACGGAGGCCGACCCCAAGCTGGTGCCCTTGCATCCATCGTCTAACCACGGCCCAGGCGCTGGCGCTGCGGATTTCTGGAATATGGATTCTTTGCAGAGGCTGGCTACGGATGCAGCCATAAAGGGCATCGCCAACAGCCCCATCAAGATGCCCTGGGAGAAGGGCCCGCTGGCACCGCTGTTTACCGATCTCAATGTTCTTGGTCAGTCCTGGGCGGATCCACCTCGAGTGGGAATGCTGGATGCAGCAACGCCGGCCACTCTGGCACCTGCAGTTTCCAAAGATTTGCATCAGAGCCAGCGGACAATGGCCAAGAAGAGGTTAGTGTTTTGCCGGTTGTTAGTGCCTCAGAGTGATATGCGGGCAAGGGCTATGAACTGCTTTAAGATGCTGGTTTTACATGATCCCATGGCAACCAAGCTTGGCAGGACGTTGCTCAACTTTGCAGGAACGGTTGACAGCAATTTGGATCTTGCTCAAATTTTTGCAGATGTTTTCAGCAACAAGGCCACAGGCACCCTGTTGAAACGATCGCAGTCACTCATGGTATTTCACAGATGGTTGCAAACATGGACTGTTGAATCAGTTTTCACGCAGAAGGAACAGGCTCTGTACAACTACGTGTGCCACCTACGCCAACAGGGAGCAGGAGCAACCACGGCAACTCATTTTTTGGAAGCTCTTCGGTTTTCCAACGCTCTATTTGAGTTTTCAACGGTTGACCTGGACTCTGAGATCACGGCTCGTGTCAAGGGTGCGTGTCACGCTCAGTACATGACCAAGCGGAAACTCAAACAGGCCACGATACTGTCAGTTGACGCAGTTGCAGAGCTTGAGCGCAAGTGTGCAGGGTCTTCGTCCCAGAAGGAGAGGGTGATTTGTGGCCATTTCCTGTTTTGCCTGTATTCTGTGTGCCGATGGGCCGACTCCATGAACATCACGGATATCCAGGCGTCCCGATTCAAATCAATTGTGATCCTGGAGGCTGAAACAGCGCAGCATAAAACATCGATGACGAAGGAGGCAAAGACCCGCTTGCTTCCTTTCACGGCTCTTGGGGTTGGTCTGACCGGACTGGACTGGGTCACACCATTTGTGCGTGCAAGACGTGACCAAGGCCTCGAGAACCTAGGTTTCTTCCTCGCATCATGGTCAGACTCAACCTCGGCTTGGGCCTCAGAGCCAATGTCCACAGGCGAGGCAACTTGTTGGTTGAGAGAGATTTTGGAACCTCACTGCGGCACCGACTATGCGATCGGATTGACTGTTCATGGGCTTAAGGCCACAATGCTCTCATGGGCTGCAAAGAGTTGCATGTTCACTCGTGAAGAAAGAACCCTTCTAGGGCACCATGTGGAAGGTGGCACTGGCCTGAAATCGACCCTTATCTACAGCCGTGATGCGCAGATCGAGCTGTGTGCCAAAATACACACTATGCTTGGCAGAATCAGATCCAACCAGTTTCTCCTGACAAAGCCAGGGCCGAGCGACTTTTCGAATTGGTGCATGAGGTGGCTGAGGAGCAAGACCCCGAGCCACGGCCCAACCTTGAGGTTGAAGATTCGGGGTCGGACGCGGACTTGGATGAAGAACCCACCATTTCGGATGCCTCATCAAGCGCACCTAATAGGCCTGCGTCTGCGCAGCCTTCTCTGGGGTCTTTGTGCTGGGTGCATATCTTTTCACAAGTTACGCACTGGCAGAGAGAGGGCAGTTTGGACATTTTGGCATGTGGCCGCCTCAGAGCTGCCACGGACGCCGATCTGGATCCGGCGACACTGATCGCGTGTGCCCAGTGCTCCAAGACGAGTATGAATGTCCAGACTTAAGGAGTGGCAAGGACCCAATCCTTATGCGAGCTTTGGTTTGCAAACATGTCCTGAGTGTGTGGCGCGTCATGTCTGTCCGAGTAGGGTTGCTCATGTTATGAGGGTCTTGACTTGAGTGCAACAGGCAACCATCCTTGCCTTGTCAGGCAACGCTTGTCTGTTCCCCGACGGGCTCAAATCACCTGAGGTGTGCTCCGAATCGAATCTTCGACAAGCCACCGTCATCAGGTCCAACGAGCTGGGGCGATTGTTTAAACACTCAAGGTCACCTCTGTTCAGGGTCAACACTTGCACACATCATTTTCTCGAGTACTTGCCATGTCTCTTGAATCAGCGGCGGCGTTTGCTCAGAGGGCGCGAGAAGTGGGTATATCGCAGCCGGATCTGGACAAATTGGTGGCAGCAGGCATATCCACATTTGCAGAATATGCCTTTTGCAGTACTTACCAACCTGGTCAGGCCTCGGATCAACCGCTGATGGATCACTTGAGGGGCATCTTGGGTGCTGCGCCGTCAGGTGCTGCGGCTAGTTCGTATCGCAGGCTTTACTTCGAGTCCCACGCCCTCTCCCTCCAGGACCTCAAGTCTCGCTTGGAGCGGTCAGAGTCAAGCGAGGCGCGGGTCCTTCCTCTGGCTGAGAAGATGGAGCGGATCAGACAGCAGAAGCAGCGACTGCAGGGGCTTATTTGGACGCCCTGCACGGAGCCTTCGAACGCGCTAATAGACAAGGTGTGCCAGCAGATGGACGACGGTTGTGTGGCGTATCTTGAGCTCAGCAGGTGCACATCTCGACAACAAGAAACGCTGAACGAGAAGCACGACCACCAACTTCGTCTGGATTCAAGTGGAGCTTTGAAGTTGAAGAAGCAGCGAGTGGACGACTCGCCGATTCACGGCGAGACCAAGCTGCGGCAGGCCTTCTTGCGGCGCTCGCTTGCGTACGATCTGGCGAATATTGCCAGCTTCACAGTGTTGGAAACGTGGACCAACAGACTGTTCGAGAAGATGGACGAGGCGCAGCCGAGCGGATTTCGGCAAGTGTCCTTGGAGCAAGCGTTGGCGTGTGACAGAGTGTTGTGGACCCGAGTGGCTGACGCCACCCGTGCCAAACTGGCTGCAGATCCGGTAGCAGGCAAGCCCTTCGACAAGGCCTTTGAAGAGTGGTCACGCCACCCGGAAGTTTTGTGCTACCTTTCTCCACTGCCACAGGCGACCTCTTCCAGACCCGAGCAAGCGCCCAAAGCTCATGCCCCGCCAAAGCCTCCAGCCTACAAGGGGGGCCCAGGCGAGAAGGGCAAGGGCAAAGGTAAGGGCAAGATTCAGGTCCCAGATGGTTGCTCTATAACTATGGAGGGAGGCAAGCCAATTTGCAAGCAGTTTAACATTGGCAAGTGTCGTGCAAAGGTGGCTGCAGGGAAGAGATGCATGTTTGGCTTTCACGTCTGCTGGAAGTGCAAGGGTCAGCATCCGCACACAGAGTGCGCCGCTAACTGACTCTCGAAGCCAGCGCCTGCCCGGATCGCGCCTTCGTTGGACCCTTCGGTTACTGAGGTGGTTGCAATTGAGATGTGTTGTGGTGCAGGCGGGTTGTCGAGGGCCTTGCGCTTAGCAGACTTTAGAGTTTTTGCTGTGGATCACGAGGCCAACAAGCATTCCCCCCTTACCAACATCCTAGAATTAGACCTGACCGACCGCTGCCACCAAGAGGTGTTCATGCGGTTGCTGCATGCCACCCGGCCTAAATATTTGCATATGGGCCTTCCGTGCGGAACGTGTTCGCGGGCCAGAGAACGTCGTCTGCCAGGTTTGCTGGCTCGAGGTGGTCCACCACCGCTCCGCGAGGAGTATCACTTGATGGGTTTACCTGGCGTAGGTGCGCTTGACTCAGCCAAGGTAGCATCGGCCAACGCTTTGTACAGATTTGCCGTACAGGTATTGCACACATGCATGTTGCTTTCTGTTTTGGTGTCAGTTGAGAACCCCACACGCTCCTGGCTATGGCGCATTCTTGCATTCTTAATCCGATCTCATGATGACACGCGGCTGCGGGAATTTTGGAACAATTTGAGATGCAATGTTTTTGATGCGTGCATGCATGGAAGTCGCAGAGACAAATCCACTATGTGGCGTGCAACCCCCGGGGTTTTCGAGTGCTTGCAGGTGGTATGTTCTGGTGACCATGTACATGCTTCCTGGCAGCCGCAGCAAGTGGGCGCCAAAACCCTTTTTCCCACGGCGGAAGAGGCGGAGTATCCGCCGTTGCTGTGTAAACGCGTGGCAGCGTGTGTCAAGGAGGCGCTGGTGAAGCAAGGCGTTTGCTTCACCGCTATTGACAAACTGACTCTGCTGTCAAAGCGAGCGCTGGGCATACAATCCTTAAGGCATCGTCCGCTGGTCACGGAGTACAAATGCTTTTCAGAGACAAATGTCCAGGTGTCCACTTGCAATGGGAAACTGTTACATGCTCCCTACAACGGGGGCGCAGACTCTGAGCATGAACTGAGTGCCGATGAGGATGAGGAGCAAACGCTTCATCCTCCAGATGCAAAGAGAGCTCGGTCCCTTTTTAAGTATGGCATATATATGGCATGAACCCGAAGAATTCTTGGAGAGGGCTGAGTGTTGCGCACACCCGCTGGATGACCAGGATTTTTTGCCCGGTATTTTGCAGGAGGCTATTCAGAAGGTTGCTTCCACGGACTCAGTGGTCATGGCAAAAAGACGACTGCAGCAGCTGCTGTTGGTTAAGACTTGGGCTCGGGAGCTGGCGTCAGAGGAAGCCGACTTGAAGGAGAGAATGCATGCGGATGTGCGAAAGAATATGGAAAGCAAGAGAATCTGCCTCTTCAAGAAACTTCTTCAAGTGACGTCGTATCCGGACTTGGCAGTTGTCGACCTTTTGCGTGACGGTTTCCCGCTGGTTGGTCATCAGCAGTGCCCGGAAGGTTTCGTGGCTCATGTAGTTCCAGCTACAACCACTGAGGAGGACCTGTCCAGATCGGCCGCTTGGAGGAGACGGGCGCTTATTGGCAAGGTGCAAGCCGTTTCGGAGGAAGACGCGAGTGCCCTGGTGAAGTCAGCAGAGGAAGAAGTAGCGGCTGGGTTTCTTGACGGCCCATACTCGGAGGCAAGCTTGACTGCCAAGCTGGGCAACCCGGATTGGCTGGTGAGTCCCCGGTTCGTCCTATATCAGGGGGCGCGCAGGAAGGTACGTGTCATAGACGACGCAAAGAGGAGCGGTCTCAATCGGGCATACACATCGACCTTCAAACTTCGACTGCAGGACACGGACTTTGTGAGCATGATGGCAGTGGCGACCATGAAGGCGCAGGCTAGTCTGCCGCCGGGAGTGCCTCGAGAACCTTGGATGGGACGAACGCTTGACCTGAAGCAAGCTTACAAACAACTGGCAGTCAGTCCGGCGCACGGAAGATTTGCTATTGTGGCTTTTCCCATTCGGGGTGTGTGGCGCTTTTATCGCAGCTTGGTGCTACCATTTGGAGCAACTGGGTCAGTGTACGGGTTCACACGGGTGTCCCGGGCACTGTGGCATGTTCTGATAACCTTTTTCCACTTTGTGTCCAGTCACTACTTTGATGATTTTCCAATTTTGGAACCGGCTTCTGGCTGCGGGTTGGCGTCCAAGATCCTCTCTTCAGTATTGCAGCTGTTGGGTTGGGCGCATGCGGAAGGGGAGAAGGCCGTAGATTTCGCTCGGACATTCACTGCTTTAGGGGTCACCTTTTCCCTCGAGCGCTTCCCGCAGGGCCAGCTGGAGGTGTGCAACAAGGAGGGACGAGTGGAAGCAATAGTCAGCATGCTGAAGGAGATAAAGGCCGCGGGGGCTATCACACGTGCTGCAGCCTCTGTGATACAGGGCCACTTGAACTTTGCATTGGGTTATTTCACAACTAAGTCTCTCAAGCATTTGGCCCGTGAATTTTCCCAGTTGGCAGACAAGAGTACCGCAGCCACTTCCAAGCAATTGCAGGACCTGTGCAATTACGCCTGCCGGATGCTGGGTCTAATGGGCCCTCGTTTGCACTGCCTGAGCATGGATGTCCGACCGCTTGTCGTCTTTACTGACGGTTCTTGGGAGGACGGAGTTGCTCTCGGAGGAATGATCCTGATCGACCCCAGGGGGCATCGTGTGGTAAGACAAGTGAACATTCCGGACAGCTTGGTCAGGCTCTGGACTAAGGACTTCGGAATGAGCCAAATTATTTCGCAGGTGGAGTTGTATGTCTTCGTGAGGGTCAGACTACTCTATTCTAGCCTTCTGAAGGACCGTCGTGTCCTGGTTTGGATAGATAACGAATCGGCACGGGCGTGCTGCATCAAAGCAGCTTCTGCATCGACCACAATGCAAGCCCTCACCCGTGTTTTGCACGAGATGGAATTTCAGTCGCCTTCGTTCATTTGGTACGAACGGGTCTGTTCCTACTCAAACCCCGCTGACCTTCCGTCGAGGAGGCAAGAAGTGGAGGCATCTGGCCGGTTTAATCTCCAGACGGAGTGTCCGGTGCAAGGGCATGCAGAGTTGGAAGACAGGATTTCCTGTCTCTCCAAAACGCCCTTCCTGGATGTCGCTCCTCTCACGGGGGTAGACTCCTGAGCGACAAACCTGTGGTACACAGGCACGCCAGATGACCCTCGAGGAGATTTCACCCCCGACCAGAGGAAAAAAAAAAAAAAAAAGAAGTGCGCAGCTCTGATGACGGTTTGGTGTCCACGTTGATCTTTGCATTGCCTTTCCACTTAAAGGGCATCGCCCAGGGCGCTGACCGTGACGCACGCGCGACTGGCTCAACGCTGCAGCGGCTTTTGCAAGGGCGCGCCGCGCGCGCGCCGCGCGCGCGCGCGCGCGTCCGGGTACCAGGGTCACACGCGCGCGTGTTTGGCTCAACGCTGCAGCGGCCAAATCGAGGCCTCACTCTTTCAAAGACGAGGGTTTTCGTGAAACGACAACTTTGTCTTTTTAAGGGTGACAGCGAACACGGTGAGCGGGCCGAGCAACTTAGCATGCTCGTCCTTCACGATGCTGCCCGTTAGCCATCCCATATGGGGCGAGTGTCTTAGGGCCACGCGCTCCCTTTGTTTTTAAACGGCCTGTGTGCTGGAACCGTTTGGGTCATGTTAAGAAACAGGCAAGGTTTTTAACATGCTTGAGCACAACCAATTTGAAACCTTATCTCAGGTTTCTCACCTGTACACGGTTGCGTTCATGTGAGAGAGTTGCGTATTGCATCTCGGCTCAGGGATGGGTGGGCGGGTAACCCAAAACCTTCGCTCGAGATTTGCCCGCCCACTCCTTTCAGTCGTTCCCACCCTGGGGGGTAGACTCCTGAGCGACAAACCTGTGGTACACAGGCACGCCAGATGACCCTCGAGGAGATTTCACCCCCGACCAGAGAAAAAAAAAAAAAGAAGTGCGCAGCTCTGATGACGGTTTGGTGTCCACGTTGATCTTTGCATTGCCTTTCCACTTAAAGGGCATCGCCCAGGGCGCTGACCGTGACGCACGCGCGACTGGCTCAACGCTGCAGCGGCTTTTGCAAGGGCGCGCCGCGCGCGCGCCGCGCGCGCGCGCGCGCGTCCGGGTACCAGGGTCACACGCGCGCGTGTTTGGCTCAACGCTGCAGCGGCCAAATCGAGGCCTCACTCTTTCAAAGACTGAATATTCATCAATATGGCCACGGGTCAAAATCCCGTCACTAAAATAGTTTCTAAAATGGCTGGTGCACCTTTTTCAAAATGGGATCCCAAAAACGGTTTTGACAACCACGGCAATATGGCCCACAAAGAGTGATACCTGGAGTCTCCATGACCCTCAAAAATGGTTGGTCATGACCCGAATCTTTATTTGGGGTAATGATCAACCATTTGCTCAGGGTCATGAAAAAAAAACCTCCAGGTAGCAATTCACGCCTCGGGCTTTTCGCGCTTCGGGGGGTTAGCGAAAAAGCTTCGGTGAGGCGACTAACGCTGACCTTCCACCGCATCTATGACCACGAGGCTGTAGACCTGGACAAGGCTCGAGAAAGCGGGCAACGTGACGGTCTGGGGTCTGCTCCACACTGGTCCGGGGGACCTTCAAACTACTGCTGTGGATGGACAAAATCCTCTTAGGCACCACGAAATGAAACCATGAGAAAGAAACCTTTGTTTGTTGGCATTCTGTAGGGAATCATCATTCCAGGCTTTCTTAGGTGGTGCAGGACTTTGTCCATCCACAGTAGACATGTGTATTTAGTTTGAGGGTCCAGTCCAATTTTTCTTGGCTAGCGGCTAGCTGATTTTTGTTGAGGTACCACGGGCTTTGGCCAAGATGTGGTCAAAAGCTGGTAGAGATTTCAGGTTGGCAGATATATGCCCCTAATGAACATGCCGCTTTGCTTTTCTAAGCCGAGAGCTACAAGCCAGACCTCCAAGGCGAGGAAAAGGCAACCGTCACAAAGGGTAAGGAGTGTCTGAAGCGAATTGACCTGCTGCTGGTTTCCCAAGTTTGGTCCATTGGTGGCAGTGTCAAATTCAGGGATCCAAAGAGCTTCTATTTGGGTACTTGGCCCCTAAATGAATCCCTGAACACCCAGATAGCACTTGGATAGAAACTAGGGGACCCCAAGAAAATGGGCGACTCGAAGCAGGCCCATCAGGCCTCCTCCCCCGCCCACCGGCTCTGAGCCGAAGGGTGAGGCATTGATCAAACGCCGCAAGGACCTCTACGAAGTGCTGGGCATCCCGGAGGATGCCGATGAGGCCACCATCAAGAAGGCGAGTCCTCGAGTCCTTTAAGGGTCTCACGGACAGAGGGGGACCAGCCGCAGGGTGGGATGATGAAGGGGTTTTTTGCAACCACTTCTGTACAGGGAATCCCCGGTTTAAATGGGGGGGTAGTCTTTGGGGGACCTTGTTCTTGTATCACAGAAGTGGCATTTCCCACAGCCCCGACCAGTCGGGGAACAGCTGGCCTCTTCAGTAAGGCTGCAAGTTTATGGCGACTCGCGGGCACGGGTCTTTAGATCTTGAGCACTTTTTGGTTGAAACAGGAACCGGATTCTCCGCATTGGACCCACAAAAAGGTCATCAACTTTTTGCAGAGGGGCCAACCGCCAACAACCACAACGCAATTGTGCACACTGGGTTTGATCAATTTGAGGGTGGGAGCATTTGGAGTGCTTGCTTTCCTTCCAGGTCTACAGAAAGCTGTCCATTCAGCGACTTGGACATGCCAAAGTTGGCAAGGGATTATCGGGGGTGAGGCTCAAAGTGGATTTGGTGAGTGAGCTGTTCCTTGCTTGAAGACCAACCGCTGCCGGTGGCATTCACGCCAGAAAACTGCCTCGCCGAATATTGTGAGGGATCTTTGGGCACGGTCGCATCTGTCCAACCCCAAAATCACGATTTTGGTCTCCATCCCCCCCCCCCCCCAAAGAAAAGAGGTGGAGGCGTCAGAAAACAACAGGTCTGTCCAACAATGATGGAACTGGATAAGTCCCCAAGCCGAACATCGACTTCGAAAACACCCTCCTGTTAGCTTCCATGATTGCTCCATGTTTGTCTTTCAGACTCACTTGGTTGTGGGTCAAAACCAATGGGATCCCATTTTGGGATAGGTGCACCACCCATTTTAGAACCTATTTTAGTGGGGATTGCGATGTTCATTGGGGGTACGGGGGTTCGATCTTTTGACCTTGGGGTTTCCAAGGCGGATGCGGAGATGGAAACGGATGGACTTTGGAAAGGAGCGGTAGGCGTTTGATGCATTCCGGCTCACGTGGACATGGCGGCTTTGGGCAAGTGAGCAGTGGTTCCCAAAGCTTAACCTTTCATTTCCAGGTGCTTGGGGCCAGCGAGCCGCCTTTTCATGTTTTTTGTTGGGAAGCATTTTAAGTTTTTGCTCATTGTGGTTTAGTGGAAAATCCCAACTGAACTGCTAAACTTTAATTTGTTGCTCCCCATTCAACGTCAACCAAGTTTTGGACAAGCCAATGCAAAGCAGTGAGCTTTCACTGGACATGAGTTGCTTCTGTTAGGCTTGTACAAGTAATTTGACACTTGCTGATGATGCGAGTTTGGCCAGTGAGTACATAGCGGGCCCTGAAACTTTTGGGTCGACCTGAGCTTTCTCTTGGTGTGATATCATTTGGTTTGCTTGTTTTATTGGCTTCAAGCCCGTTTAATTTCCTCTACTTGGGAATCTGCCATTTCAGGTTTGCAGTTATTGTGAAATTCAAGGATTTAGTTGCAAGTGACTCAAACAAGGTCCGAAGGATAAATTTGGGCCAATTGAAACGTAAGCTAAAGAACCCCCTTGCAAAGCTGGTGTTTTGTTTTCTGGTGTCTGTTTAAAAAACATAAGCTTTTTTTTGGTTCTGTTCATCTTCAGGTTTGGGGGCTGCAGAAAACAGTGCCAGTTTTTCTTTGTTTACCCAGCCATAGAAAGGGTTGGACAGGTATCCTTTCAGGAACCCCTTTTTTGAGATTCCCCTTGCTTGGCATGGATTGGTGGCTTGGATTTGACATGGATTTGACCCCTTGGTCCTTGTAGCTATTGTTTAACTGGAAAGCCACCTCGGAACACCACCGGAGCTCAGGTACCATCCAGATAAGAACCCGGATGAGGCATCCAAGGCGCGATTCGCGGAGGTCCGCCGCTCGCTTGCATTGAGTCATAGTCTACCGACCCGGATTCAAACGATAAATTTGGTGAGGTCAATATGGGTTCAAGTCAAAGCTATACTGCTATACTATTAATTTGGAATATCAACATTTCGTCTGAACTGCAAGTTGGTTTCTACCCTGCTTAAGCGGCGCGCACGCCCAAGGCGATGCCTATGAGATCCTCAATGACCCCGATAAGAAGATCCTCTACGACACAGGCGGGCACGTGTTTGCCACGTGTGGCAATTGGCGGATCGGCACGCGCGGAGTTGCGGGCACGCCGCAGGATGTGCCAAGACGTTGAGGCAGTGATTCTGTGGATTTGCTGTGTGGCTGCATCAAACCTGGGATTCCATCCAGAATGGAAAAAGCGTGGTTGGTTTTCCGTTGGATTGCCTTTAAAGCTTTCCCAGATTGGACAGAACAAGTGTTTACACCTATTCCTATCGCAAGTTGCCCAGCCAGAAACGCTGCAAACACACCTCTGGATAGAATAATGCTCAACGCTGAAGGTGGTGGGTGCTTTTGCCCGGGGGGGGGGGGGGGGTTGGGGAAATTGTATGAGTGACCCACCCTTGTTGAAAGCTTCTTCTATCCAAATGTTGGCACCACACTATGTGATAATGTGGATGGACGAAATCCTGCACCACCCAAGAAACCCTGGTTGTCGATTTTCCTGTAAGTACCAACAAACGTTATGGTTCCAACCATGGTTTCAGTTCCTGCGAAATTTATGTCAGCTCGTCAGGCGGCATGGGCGCGGTGAAGGACTCGGAGAAGGGGAAGATCGAGTCCACCGGGGACTTGAACTCCGCCCCTCGGCGGCCGTTTTAACACGGCGCATCGCTGCGAGGCGTCGAGGTTTCGCCGGTTCTGCTGCTGCATTTCGCCAAGGGGCGTTACGACTTGAGAACTTTCTGCCGATTAAAATGGGGTTTTCCGAATTAAGCCACTAAAAGTTAAAACCTTTTAGCAGGGGAGCAGAAAGCATCCGAGACTGCGTTCATGTTTGTTTGCTGGGTGGTTGGGAATCCACCCCCCATGAGGTTATACTATAGGTGTCATTGTTCTTGGTAGTGCTTGTTCACCTTGGCATTCTTCGTTTGTTGTTTGCTTTTGGTTTTTCTGGGTGGTTGGGAATCCAACCCCCCTGTTGTTTTTAGCTGATATTGTAGGTTTCATTGTTCTTGGTAGTTGGCTTGGTGTTTCTGCTCTGTTCATTTGCAGTGTGGGTACAAAGTTCTTGACTTGCAAGCGGGTTGAAAGCAGACGGTTTCACTTTGTTGTCGGGTTGTGATTTGTTTTTTTCCTTGGTTGGTTGAGGGATGGAGTTCATAGGATTCAAGACCCCTCCCCCTCCCCGGGCGTTTAGGGGAGTTGGATCCTATGAGAAGCGGGTATGCTCTTGGGAAAATCGACTCCCCGGTTTAGGCAAAGACACGTGGCTTTTAACTGCCCGAAGTTAGCAAAGCCCAGAAACGGACAAAGCTAGACAACACGCCAAGAACTGTGAAGTAGTGGTTTTGGCCCGGATTCCATAAAATTTTAGGTTGTGCCGCCGTAAACCGTAAACAATGCTTTCCCCACCAAAATCGAACTGCATCAGAACTGGCAGCCCGTGGGTGAACCGCATAGGGGGGGCAGGCCAAGCTGTTTTCATTCGACAAAGCCTTGGGTGCTGTGTTTGTCATACGATTTGCTTATTACCCCTTAGCCAGGTACTTTCCAGACCCCCCCTCCCCATTTGGGTATGGGTCAAAATTAAGTCCATGTTTCCATTTGCCAGGGCAACCCATTTTGGGTACCTATTTTTGACCCACCGCCACATGAGAAGAACACAAACACAGTTGGCCACTGATGGGCGTGTCGTTTCGGAGGGAGCCAAAAGGACTTTCCAGACCCCCCCTTCCCATTTCAGGCCTCCGGAAAAACACACCTCGGCATGTCTTCCACGGGAAAGCTTGCAAGGAGATCGAGGTGGGATTGGAGGACTTCTATCTGGGGAACCAATTTCAGGCCATGGCGACCTGGCGAAGCGGCGAAGCGCTGGACTGCGATTGGGTAACGGATCTTTAGACTTGAGCTTTTTGGCGGAAAAATCAAGTTGGGTTTTCCACAGGTCCACAACCCCGAAAAAGTGAAAACATGTTTTGCAGGTTTTCCACTAAACCCTCAAAAAGTGAGAAGCTTTTTGCAGGGGGGTCAACAGCAACCATGGCATGCCTAAGTTTTTTCCATGATGCGTTTTCGCGGCCCGCGAATCGACCAGATATGACCGGGTCTGGTTCCCCCAAAATTGGGGTCTCCACTTGTTAGTGGCCCGAAAAGGTGATGGCCGTTTTTTGGTGTCTGGGTCCTGCTCGTTTTGATAAAATCTGTCACTACTGTTCCTTACAGCCGTAAGCGAATGGAGGCTTTGATCCACTCACTCCCTGAGTTCACGGACTTTAGTCGCTTTTTGGGTTTGGACCGCTTTGGTGGCGGCAGCACAAAAGGTGTGGTTCCTCTTTTTGGCCTTCCGTCCACTCGATCGGAAGTGAGTCCTTGAAGACCAAGCCGGTGGATTTTTGGATTTAATCCCAGGCCGGGGGTGTTTTCTTTGGCTTCACTGTTCTTGGCTCAAGCTGTTTGCTTCCCCCCCCTCCCCCTTTTGGTTGTCGGTGTTCGGTTCATTTTTCGGTTTGGGGGCTGCAAAAAGACCGAACCCGTTTGTTTTTTTGTTTGCCAAGCCGTGCCAAGGGTTGTGAAGTTTCACCTTCTCGAGAGGGGGGGTCCCTTGAACATCAAACACAAGTGCACGGTTCTTCCCCATGGCGCTGGGGTCTATGGCGCTGATCAGGTCGTTTTTTGTTGTGAGACCACAAGCTGGAAACAGCCACCATGTCTGTCAGATGCCTTGTCGACAAGTCTTTGGTTTGGGGAAAGTATTTTCTGTTGTCCAAGTGAGGAGGCTCCTTAGGTAGTTGTTTATTGTCTTTGTTGTGCACCCAACAAGCCCATCTATTGGCTTTGGTCAAGGGGCATTTCATGTTCCAACAATACGGCTCGTCTTTTGCATCGGTGCCCCTTTGGAAGTGGTTGCACGGGGAAGCCCAAGGCAAACAAAGCATTTATCGGGTCCCCTATTTTGAAGACGCAGCCACATGGACTAGGCAGTTTTGCCATTAGCAATCACATCAGGAGCATGATGTGTTTGGTGAGTATACCCATGAGCAGTTTCTGTGAAGGAGCTTCTGATCAACCCTTCGGATCATACTCCTTCAGGACATGGTGATAGTTCGGCAACGGTGGGAGGGGAACAAACAGCATTGAGCTGAAGCAACGACAAATATGCATCGCCATCTATTCGGGGATGGTTTGGGAGGGGGGGGGGGGCTCATAAAATACCACTGGGAAATGGCCTCACTCCCTGAATTCCGGGACTTTCTAGTCGCCAACACAAAGTTACTGACCAAAATCCCATGTCACTTGGGACCGTGACTCAGCTGTGCGCAGACTGAGGTAAAGAGGGGCATTGCCGGAAGCCTCAGAGGGCGCTGGTGTTTGTCGATGCGAGCCTCAGTGATTCCACTTGTCATGGTCGTCGTTGGGAAACATGTCTAGCATTTTTTTGCTTCCTGTGGTTTAGTGGTTGAAATCCCCACATCCAACCACCTAACCGCTAAAATTTAGTTTTTTGCTCCCCTTCCCACGTCAACCAAGTTGTGAGGTGTCCGAAACCCAAGCCGGATCCAGCCTCAAGAAGCTCGCGGCTACGAACTGCTGAACTGGGCGCTGCTTGCGCGCGGCGTTCTGTTGGGTCCGGCGTCCCCTGCTTTTGGTGTGTGTGGCGCCTTACGGACGTGACGACGGAGGGAAGGTATCCCCATCCCCTGCTTGGATGTACTTGAAGGTGGGTGGAAGTCCACAGCCATGAAGGGGGTGAGTGGGGAAAAGGAAAGTCATGTGGCTGCTCAAACAGATGTACCAAAATGGCACCTTGGTAGACGGAACCTCAAGACTAACACCTGCGTAGCGCTGGCCCTTTAATGTTGAGCCACACCCATGTATAGCCAGGGATAGGGATGCTAAGCTCCTGCCCCGAGGTGTGCCGGGGCTGCCGCAAGCACCCAGACTCCCCCAACTGCAAGGCAGGCACTCAGCAACTTTTGCCCCGACTTTTGCGGTTTTCCTTTTTCCTTTTGTGTGGCTGAGTCGAATGCGAATCGACCTTTGAACTAGACCCCTTCAACAGAGTCCAATTGAAGTGGTTCCAGCTTGCGCCATGAAACTGGCCCACCTTGGGGCTCTCCTTGCTGATTTGCTGAGTTGTGCGTCCCAAAAAGTCAAAACCTTCCCGCGCCAAAATCGATGACACCCGTGCAAAATCCGCGTCCGCTAGGCAGATAGAGAGCGTATGCCCAGTTTCCTCTTTGGGGGTGGTGTCTTCGGGCTATTGGCAGATGCGTAAACAAGAGCGCACTGCTGGGGAGAAAGTCAGCGAGTCCATGAGGCAAGCGATTTTGTGAGGAAAGCGTCCTGTTGTGCTACTTGGCGAGCAGTAATTGTGAATGCTGCAAACCAGTTTTAAGTTCAAGAAGTAAACCTTTGTGACCACGATTCGTGCCCAAGGCTGAGATGAGCACATCACACTGGTGACGCACCCTTGAAGACAAGCACTTCCCTTGGTTCTAGGGGTTGGTTCCCCATTCTGTTTAACCATCGTTCTTTTCAAGCACCAGCTGTTTCGCCAGGGTGGTTTTTAGAAAGAAATTCGGATGCCTGGAAAGAATGGACATGGAAGCTACCCCTAGATTGCTGTGATGTGTAGAATCGGGAAAATGGCGGGAGCCTTGTCTTCGGTTTGGCGCGTTGACTTCAAATCCGCAGGTTGAAAATCGAATCAATCACAGCAATCCCTCCCTTTGTCTCACGGGACTCTCATTCTCCAGATGGGTTCTCCGTGGGTTCTCCGCTTTTTTAAGAGCCCTCTTTGGTTGGTGTTCAAGCGAAACCAACAGGAAAGCCATGTAATCT
Organism: Effrenium voratum; assembly: GCA_963377175.1. Lineage (NCBI taxonomy): Eukaryota > Dinophyceae > Suessiales > Symbiodiniaceae > Effrenium > Effrenium voratum. Next base: position 327,249 of record CAUJNA010003868.1, read on the forward strand.
TGTTGGACTTCTCGAAAAAAATCATTTGCTCTTTTCTTATTCCCATGGTTGTTCCTTGTTGTTTGCTTTGAAGCTTGTCGAAGGTGTGATTCGCAACCAGCTGAAGGCAGTCAAGCCACTCGTCTTTCGTCCGTTTCCCGCAGCCAAGAAGCCGCGCGTCAGGGCTGCGGAAGATGTAAGAACCAGATCAAGGCCGGAGACTTTTCTGGGGTGAGAGGGCGAAATAGCCTGCAAGCTTTGAATGGTCCAAAACCGAGATTAGTATCATTCTCTTTGTCCAGACCTCCCGCCCATTTGACACTGGTGAGATTGAGCACCTGGGACGGGGGGTGAACACCACCGAGTCCATCTCCTTCACTAAATCTGACTGACCGGTTCCGGCTTTCAAATGGTGCTTTTGTGCTTTCAAGAGATGAACGCCCTTCATCCCCATGTCCTTCAAAGTGAGCAGGAGTCCTGGAGAGGCCAATGTTCGAATGTCTCTTTAGTGATGTTCGGAACTTCTTGAAGCCTTGTGACAGAGCCCTTGCGAGCAACGAACCCCTCCCGGCCTGGTCAAAGTTTCCAGTCCGCGGTCGAGAGGGAACATGAAAGACTCAACTGCCCTGTGTCCACTACCTCCTTGTCAATTCTCCCAGTCTCTGGACTTTCCCCAACCTGAGTTCCAGGCTGCTAGATACGTTCGGGGAAGGCCATGTTAGTGGTACATAAACTTTGGTGCATTTTGCTTGGCTTTTAGGACTTTAACTTTTTGCCAACTCATGGGTTTTCCACTAAACCACTAAATGTTCAACTTTTAGCAGGGGAGCAGAAAGCAACCGAGTTTTAAAGGTGTGGACTTGTTTTGACCGTTTTTACTCATGACTCAGGAAATTCGGGTTGCATGGCACTTGACCTGGGTGCGTGCCTTGGTTACGGGCCTTGCGCGGGGCTCCAATAATGTTTAGGTCGTATATTGGGTGCGTGTGAAAATTCGGGGTCCCCAAAAGTTGCAGGTTCCCGTTAAAGCCATTAGAACTACGGCATACAAACGCATCTTTTATGTTTAGCATCGTGGATCATATTTTTGGGCCTATGCAAAATGAAACTCCTTGAAGTGGGGTGATGCAAGGGGTGAAGTCATGGAGTGCCTCTACTCACTTGCCCAAAGCCAACCTTTTGACCTTTTGGTTTTCCAAGTTTGGTCCATTTTTAGTAAAGGTCCCAAAAGGTTCACCTTGTATTTCCAGGTCCTTTGGGCAAGTGAGTCTACTTTCGCCAAACAACTAGGGTGAAGTTTTTGTTTGCTGATAAAAACAAAAACAACGAATCACGAAACAAATCGAGAGCCCTTCAGCAGAGTCTGAACTTCGGGGAAGGGGAGGGGGGAAAGTTGCCTTTGAAAAGAGAGCACCGTCGCGTTTTGCGGGTTCTATTGAAAGGACAGTCATGCGGGTAACATTTGCAGAGGAAGCGATGGGTCTCGCAACGTGTTGGATGTCCGTTTCCCTTATTTGGTCGCCCAGTTTTGATGTCCAGGTCCTTTTGGGAAGCTTCTGGGGTTCCACACCAGAGAGAAAGCGAGGGAGGGAGGGAGGGAGGGAGGGAGGGAGGGAGGGAGGGAGGGAGGGAGGAAGGAGGGAGGTGCGAGGGAGCGAGGGAGCGAGGGAGCGAGGGAGCGAGGGAGCGAGGGAGCGAGGGAGCGAGGGAGCGAGGGAGCGAGGGAGCGAGGGAGCGAGGGAGCGAGGGAGCGAGGGAGCGAGGGAGCGAGGGAGCGAGGGAGCGCGTGAGCGCGTGAGCGCGTGAGTGAGTGAGTGAGTGAGTGAGTGAGTGAGGGAGCGAGCGAGCGAGCGAGCGAGCGAGCGAGCGAGCGAGCGAGTGAGTGAGTGAGTGAGTGAGTGAGTGAGTGAGTGAGTGAGTGAGTGAGTGAGTGAGTGTGTGTGTGAGTGAGTGTGCAAGGGAGGGAGGAAGGGAGTGCGCGAGGGAGGGAGGAAGGGAGGGAGATAACAGAGAGAGAGAAAGAGAGAGAGACAAAGAGTTGCCAAAAGAAATCGCGGGGCCAGGTGGTGCAGGTTCAAATGGGACCCTTCCTCACCCAGCAGCAGCAGGAAGTGCCCAGCAAGGCACCTTTGGGTGGCAGATGCGTACATCCATATCCCCCTTAAAAGTGGAATCGGGGGAGAGGGGTAATTAACTCCTGGAATTGCCTTTGTGGTTCCGTGTTCCTTTTTCATTGGAAAATTTCAGGAATGAAGTTGGGACCCTCACCCCCCTTCTCCAGAAGTAGGGGGGATATGCGTACCCTCTGTTTTACCTGGCGCCACTGTTTTGGCACATACCCATATGAAACCCATATTAGAGCCGGTCATTCTTGTTTAGCAGGATTGTCCTTTAGCCTAGGGCCCACAAAAAGCGTTCAATATTTTGCAGCACGGTCTCGCCAGCCCCAGTGGCTTCCACAAATTCTGGGATTCCCCCTCGCAAGGGTGTTTGCACAACCCAGACTCACTTGACTACCCCCCTTGTTGCTTGGCAGATTCGTGGTACATCTCCACTTTCTCTACCAAGGGAAGCCCCTGACAAATCAGCCGTTCGGCCCGGTCGGAATCCCATCGTGTCACAGGCATCCTCATCTGAAAATGCCACCCCTCCCACCCCCAAAAAAAAGAGGAGAGTGCCCTGGTTTCCTTTTGATAAGGCCTTATTACAGGGTTTCCTCCGTTTCCCTTTTTAAATCCTCCAAAAGTGGCATGTTCAATGGAAACGAGTCCCCTGTATTGGGGTCTTGGGAGGCTTCGGGAGGTGTTCGAATCCCAGTTTCTGCCACGGAAGCGAGCTGCAAGGCTCTTTGTAAGCGCTGCTCCGCCAGGAGAAGTGCAAACAAGTGGATGCCCCGCTGGATGTGCACATTGAGAGCCCTGACTGCAGGGATCGCTCCGTAGGGTCCTTGAGGTTGGAAGCATCAGATTCGCCTTTTCTGGGCTGGTGTTTTATGGGGATGTCGTTTGGCGGCTTCCACTGCCCCGCAACCACTATATATATATATATATGGACCCCCTACACCCAATACCCACTTTTGTCAGGCTATGATGTCGACCCTCTACTAAAAAAGCAGGTATTTGGAGTAGGGGGTATATATAATTATATATATATGGCCACCAAAAAATAGAAAAACATGCACTGGTTTGGGTAGTGGTTGCACCATCTTAGATATGGCAACCACTTTTATAAAGGGCTTATACTCCAGCTTTTTTTTGAGGGTGGGTTGGGGGTGGTTGCACCTAGCTATGGCCGTGGTCAAAACCAATGGTACCATTTTGGGGTCACCACCCATTTGAGGCTTCCTATTTTTAGTGATTGGATTGGTGGATGTTCGCTGGTCCCTCCGAGGAAGGGGATGTCCAGCGGGGACTCCCTCACCTTCCCGCGCATGGCTGAGGCCCGGGCGTCTGCTCAGGTGCTGTGGCCCACGGACCCCAAAAAATGGGCCCCAACCGTCCACCGTTTGCCGCGGTTTCAAGAGGAAACCCCCAAAAATCCTCTGAGATCCGCACAAAAAGGCACTACAAGGTTGCATCTCCTTGTGTAGGGTGGTTTGGGGAATGGGTTTCGCCTCCTGGGAAGGAGGGGTTCCTGTCGCAAAACCGGGCCATTCTGCAGGTAAGAGGGTACCCCAGGCTACGCACGCTCTTGAGAAATCCGAAGGTCACACTAGTTTGGTGATCTTCACTGTTGTTGGCATAGTTTTTGGATTTGTTCTGATTGGTTCTGTTTCTTTCTGTATGGGGCTGCCAAAAAACGGAGCCAGATGTTTGGCACCATACCAAAATGATGTTCACCTTACTTTAAGGGCCAAACCGCGTGCCCCATTTTGAGAATCGCCTCCAACATGTCATAAGCGAGAGCGCCAAACGAGCCACACCCCGGGTAGGTGCCCCTGATATATGTAGATGCACATGTACATGCATATTCATTTACGTAGACCCCATAAACCTCCATACAAAAAGGCAACCGGCATGTAGACTGAAGTGTTTTTGGCTGACACCTATAGCAGGGTCAAGTGTTAGAGCTCTTAGGTTAAGATGAGTTTGTTGGCTACCACGATTCCGCGGATTTCCTTTGGGGCCTGCGGTGAGGACGAACCAGCAGAACAAAAGGCCCCCTCGCTCCGTTGGCCTCCCTCCCCAAGCAGATGCAATCGAATCGCATTGCTCGGTTTCTGAACCTGATGCATTTGCTGAGCTTGACCGACGGCTTGTGTGAAGGCTGATGGAAGGGTTTCGAAGACTATAGTCCTATGAAAAGGCTGGCAGCTGCCCACTTCCATTGTTGCAAAGAGGGTCGCCCAAGTCTTGTGGTCCTTGCCCCTCTGGAAAGCGTAGCCCAATTCTTGTGGTCCTTGCCCCTTTGCATGGAACGGTCGCCCAATTCTTGTGGTCGCTCTCTGGAAAGCAGCCCGTACTGTGGATGGACGAAATCCTGCACCACCGTTCAGAAACCCTAGAATGATATGATCCCCAACGTAAATACCAACAAGCGTTATGGCTTTCCCATGGTTTCAGTTCGTGGTGCCTAAGAGGATTTCACGTCCATCCAGAGTATGGGTCCGTCTTTTTGGAGGCTACCCATTTCTTCACTGTTCTTGGCATGTTTTTGGTTTTTGTAGTTTTTTGGTTCTGTTCATTTTTGCTGGGGGTCTGCAAAAAACAACGTTTTTTGCTACCATACCAAGAGTAGAGATGATGTGCTTGTGCACGAAGCCACAGGAGCGGCCAGGCATGCTTCCAGGCAGCGTGATCCTGAAGCTCAAGGCCGGGAGGATCTGATGAGAGCTGCGAGACTCGGCCCAGCGATCGGGGCCCTTTTGTTCCGTTTCGTTTTTTGGTTGGGAGGACACCCCCCTACTAAAATAGATTTTAGTACAGAAAAAAGAGGGTATCCTTATTCTACCAGTGACTCCATGTGAAGCAAACAATAGAAAATACATTCGGTAACTGGGCCTAACTCTAATCATGTTTGCTTGCTGGTGCGATAGAATGAACCGTTCGGGTATTTCCGAAGAAAGAAACCACAAGGGATGGTTTATTTGCGGTCATTCCATTTCTCATTCCCTGCTCGGAACCAGCAAGGGCTCGATCTTTGAGGGGTTGAACAGGGAAGCCAACTAATTACTGTTGACCCCAGATGAATCAACCCCTGGACCCCTGGTTGATGAGGGGTGTGTTTGTCTAGGTCCCCCAGTAGTGCCCTTTTACCCTTTTTTGGTTGGGAGGACACCCCCCTACTAAAATAGACTACACAAAAAGAAGGGTGCCCTTATTCTAAGGTCTCTCCTGGAGGACCTAGTTGTGGGTTTATTGGAGATGAATTAAATCACTTTTGGAGGGAACACCCTAATAATCGGAAACCAAGAGAAGAACTGTGGATGGACAAAATCTGCTTTCAGCATCAGCTGGGATTTGTGGTTTATCAACCAGTGATCCAACCCAAGATGCAGGGACTCCACAAAACAAAACTCCACCCAGAAGAAGGGCCGAAATTTGGGCATGACTCCGCCTTGTTTCCGCGCCTAGGCTGTAACACTAGGCCTAGATTGAGGGTTTGGGCCCCTTAAATATTATAGTTCCAACATTTGTGGTTCGAAGCTTCTTGCAACTTGTGAGTTATAGTTGATGCTTGCCCTCGGATTAGACATTGCCCACTTCATTCTCGAGCCCATTTGTGGCACAGCGCGCTGCTCCGAAAATTTTCTGCGCGGCAGTTGTGAGCCGCATGTGTTAGCTGTTTGTTGCGGCCAAAAGACAATTCTAGATAACGGATTGGATGCGTTGTTCGTGGATTTCACAATGTGTTAGCCTTGTTGGTCCTTTTGATTGTAATATTTTAGTCCTCTTCTACTATTCTACATGCATGGATCCACAAAAGCCGCATCCAAACCGTATTCTAGAACAATTGCCACACGCAACAACGCGGTCATGCGCTCAAAGCAAGCCACGTCGCAATGTTGTTTTGTCCGTCGCAAAAAAGGTGCGCGAAGCCCCCTCCAGAACATTCCAGAACTAATGTCGCGCCTTTGTTTTTTTTCGGGAACGCCGCATGTGTCAACATAGGGAAAGCCGAAATATGGGTTGGTTTCCCTTTAAGCCACCCCCAAAAAGAATACTCTGACCAAGAAAAAGAACAACACACCCATATTCGCTATGCCGAGCGGCCCGATGCTTTTTTCGAGCCCTCCCGATTGGTTCGCTGTCCTTCAGCCAGGCAAGGAAGCACCCCAAGTTCCAACGCAACGGGAACGACCTCCACACCGCGCCCCGGCCCGTGCGAAGCGTTGGGCAAGATTTTGAGCAAAGGACGTCCGCGTTGTAGGGAAGCCAAAAGCATTCCCTTCTTTCACTCGTTTTAACAGCCGTAACCTTACGTAGGGAAATGGTCGCTTTAGAAGGATGATGGTCCAAACCAGGACTGCCAAAAGAACGTCAGGTTTCATGTTAATAGGAGGCAGGGTACCAAACTTAGCGGACTTGTTTTTCACAAGTGTTGCCTGTTGTGGTTCCGTATTTGGTCTTTTCAATCAGCAACAAGTCTAATTTATAGCTTGGGGGTCTAAGTATTGTCAAGAAAGGAGTGGTTGAAACAAAAGTGGTTAAAACCTGTAGTGCTAACGCCGGATTGTCATAACCCCCCTTCCCTCCTTTCAAAGGTCACAAGGGTTGGCTGGCATTTGTCAAGGAAACCGAAAACCGTGGCGGTAAGCCAAATTCTTGAGGGATCCCCTTATTCCAGTTTGGACAGCAATTCGCCCAGATGTGTTCTTTCCTGAGTAACCACAAGAGGACATGAATGCGAAAGGGCCTCTTCAGTGGGCCGCGCAGTTGAATTTGGATCTGCAAAACACTTCCCAGTAGAAGACTCTTCTTTGGGGGCCCGGCTTGTTGGGTCCGTGGTAGTTTGCTTTGGGTGGAAGGGAGGGGGGGGAGTATACCCTTCACTGTTCTTGGCATGTGTTTTGGTTTCTTAGTTTTTTGGTTCCGTTCATTTTTACCGGGGGTCTGCAAAAAACAGTCAGTTTTTAGCTACCACACCAAGAGTAGAGATGCATTTGTGCCGTGGGAAATGGGTTGCTCGCAGCTTATCGTCGTTCTACCGGGTGCCTGGGATGTTCGTAACTTTCAACCCTGACCTACTTAGTCTCAGCCCAAAACCGACCGGATCTGACCTTTTGGTTTTTCCTTTTTGGTCTAGTTTTAGTCATGGCCCCAAAAGGTTAACCTTTTATTTCTGGGTCCTTTGGGCAAGTGAGTACTCGGTCCTCGGTAAATTCAAAGTGGCTGAGATGTCATAAAGTAGTTCTGCCTCACAGGCAAGCTAACCTTTCTACGTGCGTGCAAGAAGCCCATCAGGTGATCTTTCGGTGACGCTTGTTCGGGTTCCAAGGAGCACTTGCACATAGTGGCGTTGACCACAATTCCGGACAATTCCTGTTTTGGAGTTCCCCGGTCAGGGTTAGTTTGGAGGGAAACTAAAAGCATCCCAACAGTTTCGCGGTTCCACTTTGAAACAAACCCGTACCAACATTTGACCCCTCCAGAGTCGCATAGACTTCCAAAAAAGGGCCCCCAAAAAAACGAGCCGAAGACAGCTCGAGTGAGGGCTTAGTTTCTATGCGACTCGAGCACTGCCCGATTTGAATGCTCGTGTGATTTGTTTGCCCCACTTCGGGGGCCCCTCGAAAGCGATTTGGATCCTTTGTGAGTCTCCCAAGCGAAAAACTGTTTCGCACCGATTGCCACCGGTGTTTATCCAAATTGTTCACAATGCTAACTGGTCTTCCCAAACGCAGCAGCTTTACAAGTGGATTGAATTGGCAGCCCTTGAGTGTAGAATCGTGCGCATGGAAAGACAGGCGATAGGTTTTCCAACTGGGTAATTTCGTTCAGCAGTGCGCCAACTACACTGCACCATAAATTTCAAGACAGCAAAGTAGACGTCACTTCCCCGTATCCTGAGGTTCATTGGAGGCAATCCTTGAGGCTTACCTCTTAAAACCACAACTTGTCTCAACTTTTGGGTAACATGGGCTATATGTCTGTAAAAGATTAGCTTCCGGGCTTGGAGTTTTCAGGGGTAAGGAGCTCAAGCCATGCTTTCAGACAGGCTATCCGGTCAGCCTTGCATAGACAACTCTAGGTGCAGAAGCCAGGGGACTCCCGGGGGGGAGGGGGGTGGACCGCGGGACCGCTGAAATTCCATATGATCAATGGTCCCTTTTGTGTGTAAGACGAGAGAAACTTTGGTGCATTTTGCGAAAGGATGTTAGGACTGGATGACTTTTGGCCAACGAATTGGGGTTTTCCGTGCTAAACCACTAAAAGTTAAACTTTGAGCAGGGGAGCAGAAAGCAACCGAGGAAATGGAATTGGGGGACGCCCCCGGAAGATAGGGAGGAGATCTCATTTTCCCATGTCCAGCACAAAAAACTGCATGAAGGAATGCAGGAGCTCCCGAATTTATAGTTCCTGTCCCCCGACGGCTTCATTTGACTGTACAAATTGGTGGCTCTTTGTGTAAGAATCCTTTTGCTCCAAATTCCGTAGGGGTTCATCCATTCATCCGACCATACATCCATCCATCCATCCATCCATACATATATATATATATATATGTATACATACATACATACATACATGCTTACATGCATGCATGCACGCACGCATGCATACATACATACATACTTACATACGCTTACATACATACATACATACTTACATACATATATACAGAAGACAATATACATATATATATATATATGTATACATGCATACATACATACTTACATACTAACATACCTACATATATACAAAAGGCAATATTTGCATACATACATACATACATACATACATACATACATACATACATACATACATACATACATACATACATACATACAGACATACATACATACATACATACATACATACATACATACAGAAGACAATATATATACATGCACAGACCAGTCAAGGCGTGGGGTTGGGGCGGATTGTTGGTTGTTGGGCCCAAGGACCTGACCATCAGCCTGAAAGAGTCTCTGCTGGGCTGGACACGCACGCTCACCCACTTGGATGGACCGGCGACGGCTTCGGTTGAAAAGCTGGGAATGGCCCGGTGGCCCACTCCGAAACAGAATACGCCTTCGTGAACAGTAAAAGGGAGCATGGGAAAGCTTCTGAATAGACTTTATGTCCAAGTGCTTCGAAGGAGATAGGAAGGGACCTGTTTCAAACAGGAGGTTTTTAAGGCTCATGCGCCTTCCACCAACAAAATGGACATCTTCTTTTCCATTCAAAGCATTTGTGCACTTCCAGGTTGTTGGTGGGGGGGCGGGGGTAGATATGAAACATAGTCTCGCTACGTCTTTTCCAGGCTTCTTTTTTTGGCCAAAACAGAATGTTGCTTTGGCTGGTCTACAATCGCAGGACACGCAGTCGAAGTGAAGCAGATAGACTTCACAACAAGACATCTCCAGGCGGGCGGCCCGAAACCTGTCCTTTCTTGGAAAGGCCTGTTGCCCTCCCAGCACTCTAACTCTCTAACTATGACAGGGTATTTGCGAGCAGGAATCCTGCAGCTTTTTTTTTTGGTCTCTCAAGTCTTGCGTGATTTCCTACGTCCTAAGTTGTGTAACATGGTCCCAACCAAGGTGATGCCCGCAATGGCGAACCCCAGGTGTGGGCGCGCCCGAAGAAAGGTGATAGCCTGGATATCAGGGTTAACTCTAGGTGATTCTCATGTCTAATCTGTACCTTTCTCTTCCTCATAGCATATCTTCATATGTTTTATATATCTGTCCATCTTGAATCTCATAAATACAGAATAAAAAGAAAGAAATAAACAAAACCTATCAAAAACCAACAGATTCCAAGGATAAGAACTGAGAAGAAACATAACCTCCAAGCTGTATCTCTTTCCAAATCTTCAATCTAGTCCCCAAGCTTCGCCATCTCCCTTCACTTTGGGTTTCTAGAGGTTGAAGAATCCATAAGATGTAGAAAAGCCTGTAATCTAAGGTAAAGATAAGTTACATGAAGGTAAAGGAATTAACAGAGATTATTTGTAGGTTTACATCTCGCTAACTCCTGGACGCTCTGTGGCCCTGCCGTTCTCTGCGGCGTCCATGCGGGTGCCACTCGCACTTTGAGCAAGATAGGAAGACATTGCCAGAGGGATTGTGCTTGCGTCCCGATGCCACACGTGTTCCCATGTTTTTTTTTTGTACGGATATTGATGCTGAATCCGCAAAAGGGCACGATGCTTTCCAGCGTAGCCAGGAGAATCTACTGCCACCGCTGTACTGCTAGGCATGTTGTTCTGCGGCTCGGTAACTTTTAAGCAACACTCGAGAAGGTGTGCCGTGCTTCAAGTTCGTCAAGTTCAGGAGTTGGTTGCGCTTGGTTTGTGTCAGCTTGGGTATGCCAAGTGGTGCTTGACGCACGATACCAGTTGCACCTTCGAACGAACAATACATAGAGTACATGCAAGCCGCGCCAAATCGTCCACATGGCATTACTCCCACAACACTGCGCCTCAGTTGCTCGTGTATTTGCCGATTCCATTTTGTTGATTGCAGGTGAATGGGTGTGGAACAGCCAAGTGGAAGCGTCCTACCCGGAAAAAACAAAAAGAAAGCAAACAGCGCCGTGTTGCAGAGCTACCTGACTCGTTTAGAGCCAAAACCCATTTCCCCCCTCGACAGGGGGGGGACTGCCTGATGTGTCCTTTCGCTGCCTACACCTTTTTGAAAATTGGGGGAGGAGGCCCCCCTTGAGGAGGAGTTTGCTTGTCTCCAAATGGCACTGGGGTCATTAGTTTGACGGTTTCTGGTGGTTATCCAAGTCACAAAATGGGGTTGTGTCCCTTTAACCCAGCACTTACAAACTAACTTTGATCATGATAAAATAATGAGGCCAGTGGTACTGTGGATCCTTCTCCCTTAAAACATTGGAGATGTGCTTTTGTTTTCTCTAAAGACTCACCCCGCAAAAAAATCCAACTCAGAGATCAATGCACCTGAGTGGCAACACTGCCGCTGTGGGAGGACGTGATTACATTGCAGCAACTTCATTGTTCTTAGCAAATGGTTTTGGTTCCTTGGTGGTGCTTATCTTTTTTGGGGGGCCCCAACAGCCAAGTTCGTTGCAACCAGACGGGTTGGAAAGCCAAAGCGCTCCGGTGCTTTCAACTCTTCAGACACACCGTTACGTCTTGTAAGCTTCAGGAAGGATCATTCAATGTGCCCAGGCCGGCGTACTAAATCCACACTTTCAACCATCGAAGCCTATGAACTCCATTTGGGTGTGGCTTTTTAGACGACCTTTGTGTTGAATGCAGGGGGAAACCACTCATAGGTCCCGGTTCCATATCCTTTGAGATAAATACAGAGGATTCATAAGTTTAGACGCGTCCGATTTCACCCCTGGTGCAACTGAAACTATTTCAGGTGTCTCTTTGAATTCAGCTAGCACCAAAGACGCTGGTTTCTTCCTAGGGTGTCTACAACTAACTTCCTGAGTTGCTGGACTTTCATTTCATTTCTTTTTGGGAAGAAATGTTAGTGGTAAATAAGTAGAAGTTTGGACTTTTTGTGGCCACCCCAATCAGAAGTGTGTCCACCTGGAGTCTCCTTCTGACCCTTAAAAATGGTTGATCATGACCCGAATCTAAAAAAATGGGTAATGACCAACACCATTTTCTATTGGTCAGACTCGGAGACTCCAGGAAAACCAGCGCCCACACGTCCCCAGTGCCGTGTCCTTCAGGTGGTCAAGGTGCGTGGTGAGGGTATGCCACTCCGGGACGACCCCGCGAGCTTTGGGGATTTGCATGTGAAGGCCGGTTTGGACGAGGTTTCCTCCAGTTTTCGGCTTAAAGGGAAACCGAATGAAACCCACAGCCATAGTCAAAACCGATTCGGGTAGAAGGTTAGTAAGGGACAATCCAAACTATAAGTAGCTGCGGATATCCGCCTTCTTAATTCTTGAAGCATGGTTCTGGGTAGACCATTTCAATACCGGGGTTTGATTGTGACTCACATCTTTTGTCGGGGTTCCCCTGTTAGCAAGAGGTTTGCAACAATGAAAATTATTCCATTTGTTGGTTTCGTGTGGAAGGAAACCCCGTGGTTGGGTCTTCAGCCAGACTTTGGCCGACTTGGGGAACAAGGAGGTTGCTCAAAGAGTTGGGGGTTCACACTCAATCCCAGATGGACCCTTGTCCCCTTTGGTCACATGGACCATACTTGGCATACCGCGAGTTCTGTGTTGTTCCTTTCTAGTATTTGTGGAACCCTGGGTTGTTAGTGAAACCTGTTCGTTTTACTGGTTTGTTTCGGGGCGTGTGTTTGGTCATGTGGTTCTGATCGATTTGGGTGCCTGCAAAAGAAAGACATATATAACACATGGGGCTTTGGATGGGTTCCAGAAAATGAGCACGTGGGGTTTGGCTTGTGTGCTGAATATGATCCGCAACCAAGACCTTCCGCTCAGCAAAGAGAACAAGTGCATGAGCAGCGATGTATTAAGCGTGCGGCTCAGCTCGGGCACTCTTCATGCCTTTGGCCGGGTCCGGCCGGGAGTGCACATCCAGCAAGCGGCCCCTTTTATACACTCTTTTCCTGGTTGGCAAAGGGCGATCATGTTTGAAGTTGACGCAGCTCAAAAGAAAACATCACACTGATCAATTGACAGCCGGGTGTCCCAGATTGGAATAGTTGTTTCTTTCTTGTTTGTTTGGGGGATTCTCGTTAAATCTGCCATGTGTGATATTGCGTGATCCAGGGTTCAGCATTACCAAGGTGTGGAGGCTTTAATTTCTTGTCAGGGCTCGGAATTGAAATGTTGAAAGCAGAAAGTCATGTTTGGTTCCTCCGCGACATTTATTCACATGGAACGCGGAAAACACCCACGAAGGGAAACTCCGAGCCCCCTTTTTGAGTTCCATGTTAATTTGCAGGGGAGGGGGAGTAATGTAAATCACCCTCTTAGTAGGGACGAGATCTACTTAGATCCGGGGTCAGCATTAAGATTTGTGTTTTCCTTGGTTGGTTTCATTTGGTTTCCTTATGGCTACTTGATCTTTGGGCTATGTTTTTTGCGAGTCAGTGGGATTTTCCATTGGGCTCACAAGTTAAACTGATTGCTGAGGGGTCTCGCCAGCAACCAAGTTTTTACGTCTAGGGGACTTAGCTTGGGACGGATTTTTTCCCAGCCGTCCCTTCAGCTTTTTAGCGGTTTTTGGTTGGATTAGTGGTGGCTGCGGTCCTCCATTCAACCCACAGAAGGGTATTCAATTTTTGCAGGGGGTCTAAGGACGGACCTTGGGAAACTTTTAATGGTTAACAACAAGTTTGGACGTTTTTTGACCCATCCACTCAGCCAAGATCCGAACGCCCGGGGTCAGGTCTCAGTGGATTTTCCCAAGCAGCTCACCAGGGAGCAGCGAGCACCTTTGCGAGAAAACTCCGGGGCCGAAGCCGAGTGCCGAGGGCGAAGCTAGGGGCATGTTCGGGTGACACCTGAATTCTTGGCCTTTCACTTCCCATGTTTGTGGCAACTACAAAAAGTCTAGACGTGTTTGAGCCAATCAACGGAAGTGAAGGAGTGAGGTTTTAGAGCGAGGGATGCTTAGATGCCACCAATATAAGCTTGAAACGCAGTTTATACCCCGTCCATTTCTCCAAAAACCATAGCTGAAACCACCCTTGAAAGAAGGTGGCCTTTTGGAGGATTTTATGGGTTCCCTTGGTGAATGGAAGGTCGTGTATGGACAAGGGGCCTCATTGTGATTTGCAGTTAGTTGTTTGACTACGGCGGGCTAGAGGGGGGTGAAATCATGATGAAGGTCGCTAAAGGCATTCCTTGCGTAAGGTCGGTGATTCACAGTAACTAGTATTCTGATAATGGTGTAGCAATTACTGGGAGTTACTAGGAAAGAGCATTTTCAAAATGAAAGAGCAACACACAATTGTTAGTTATGTCCGAAGTTTGCATGGTGTGTTTGCTTCTTGTTTCCCCATTTGTGGCCTGCAAGTCGATCTGCAGGTTGACAACAGCAGCCCCGTATGGGGAGTCGGCGCATTGAGTTTTGCCGTCGCTGAATGGGCGTGCATCGTGTTTTGAGGTTGTAGGCTGGGAAGCCAAAAGGACACCAGCCATGTCTTTCTGGGGGGAATTCCCTATTTCAAGATACACCCAACTCGCCCTTGGTGTCGAGAACCTTGGCTGCATGTGGCTTTTGAGTCACATCCTAAGGATGCAATCGCCCAAGTCTTCCCAGGCGCGAGTCAGGAGCCACGGGTTGTAACTTGGAAAGTCCATTTGGCTGTCGTTTTCAAGAAATGCCGGGACCTTGTGCACCAATCCTTGACCTCATGACACCATGGCTGAGACAGACTGAGATAAGGATGTTTCGTTTGGTAGCCAGAAGCGACGCAACCGTGAACGTCAATTTCACTGGACTGGTTTGCTGTGATCCCCGAAAACTCTCTTGGTTCTGTGAGGGCTCTCACCCATGTTGTAATGTTAGATAGCGATTAATAAAAAGGGAGTGAATACCGAAAAAAATAATCTCAAAATTATTCACTCTCCTGCAAAACAAAAAGGGTAGGTATTACAGAAACAAATCTGCCCGAAATCCCGAAAATATGCTCCCTTCCAAGAATGGACTATTTTTGAGGGTTGAAACGTTTGAGCCCAGCCAGAAATGTCCAGAACCTTTGGATTGCTTCCTGTCCCAAACCACCATATTCATCATCAATCCCTTTAATAGAAGATGCACCCTGACAAAGTTTCAAGGGGGTGGCACACGGAACCCCCAGGAAGGCAATAATGCAGTTGGGAATTGTGAAAAAAGAACCAGGGCAGCCTGCCAAGAAGAAAGCCCTGCTGTTCTCGGGTGAAGTCCGCAATGTCCAGAATCTCTGGGTTGCTTCCTGTCCCAAACCTCCAAATTCTTATCAATCCCTTTACTGGAAGATGCACCGGCACAAGGAACCCCCAGGAAGGCAATAATGCAGTTTGTTTAAGGGTAGGGAATTGTGAAAAAACAATAGCCAGGGCAGCCTGCCAAGAAGAAAGCCCTGCTGTTCTCAGGTAAAGCCAGAAATGTCCAGAATCTCTGGATTGCTTCCTGTCTCAAACCACCAAATTCCTTATCAATCCCTTTAATAGAAGATGCACCCTGACAAATTTTCAAGGGGGTGGCACACGGAAACCCCAGGAAGGCAATAATGCAGTTTGTTTAAGGGTAGGGAATTGTGAAAAACATGGCCAGGGCAGCCTGCCAAGAAGAAGAACCAATACTAAACCAATTCTAAACTGTAGTGGGTCAACTGAAAAGAATACTGAACTAATACTAAACCAATTCTAAACCGTAGTGAGCCAGCTCAAAGGAATACTAAACCAATACTGAACCAATTCTAAACCGTAGTCAAAGGAATACTAAACCAATACTAAACCAATCCTAAACAACAACTACTCAGGCAGGTCCCAGTCTGACCCCCATTTTGCTTTTGGGGTTTCGCTATTGACCCCTCCCCCAATTCGTTTGAGGGGGGGAGCCCTTTATTCATCACTCTCCAACATTACTACAGAAAAGTGACAAATTGCCAACGCCTTATACACACATGTCATACATGCTGCCCAATGTAACGGGGGTGCTGCGTTTTGGTTTCAGCTAAGGATGGCGAATTTGGCAGGGCGAGGTGCCCCCAATCCCCCAAGTGGGGCGCTTGCAAATGTTCGCCCTGACTTTGGGATTCCATGAGCTTCCGTCAGATGGCCGACAAGACCTATGAAAGCTTCAACCTCCGACCTCGATGCTCGGCTGGGATGGCAGTGGTGCCATGTGTCCAAACCCGTGCTTGCGGGCTTTCAACAAGAGAACTGCCGCTTGTGGAGTGGAGAGATGGTATTTGTTTTTCAATAGGTTGTGCATGTAGAAGGGGCGAGAGAATTACAACCATACTGTGGATGGTTGCGAACGAAATTCATCATTCCAGGGTTTCTGAGCGGTGGTGCAGGAGTTCGTCCATCCACAGCATTTTTTCCCAAGTTCCTCGAACTTCATGGTTGACCATTCAGTGTAGGCGAACACGGTGACATGTGAACATGTCCCAAGGCACCCTAGTAGAAAAGGACAGCCTTCGGGGTTGACAAGATTTAATGCGAAACCCGCCCAAAGGAAAAAAGGGTGTCACAACTGGGTTGCAGTCAGTTGCATGATACCATCGGTTGCGAACATTTGGAGAGTTCTGGTGACATGGGGTTTTGCCGTGTTCTTGGTTGATTCCATCCTCCGCAGGCACTCTGCCTTGCAATGTCATGTGTTTGCGCTACCCGCACTCAAGCAATCGCAACATAACGCGTGATACAACGCTATGTGCGCATCCATATGAGTATCAGGAAGCATGCCACGCGGTGAAATGATCATTGGAGGCAGGTATCGACAGCTGTTGCGCTTGCGTTAGCCTGCACAAACCTCGCATGCAACAAAAAAATGGGTTCAGATGTGCCTGAACAGGTCATGTTTGTTGATGGCTGCCTGGAGACTTGGCAGGAGGGCTTTCTATTATCACATGATGCTGTCCCAATCTGTTCAAACAAAACCGTCGTTAATTTCTTGCTGGAGGCTTGCACAGGGTTTCCTTGTGGGTGTCCCTGTCAAAACAAAAGCTGTCGCAGCCTAGCGCGCGCTGAGGTCGCGCTGTTCAATGCGCCAAACTCGAGCCCTAAAGCCGGGCTTCGCGTTAGGCGGTTGGCTCCCCACCTTTCAGCATTGAGACGCACGAATGTTTCCCAAGATTTAGACATTCCGTTGGGGAAGCTGGCTTGAATTTGGGTTTTCTTTCTCGGGCCCTTTGAAAGGGACCAAGCTGTGAGATCGCAGAGGCATGCGACCTCAGAGATGGGCAATTCCTGCCCCAGAGACCGTGCGCCGTGCGAGCAGCGTACCAAAGCGGTGAAAAGGAGGGGACTCTGAATCAAGGATGAGAACCTCTACAAGGGTTGCTTCCTCTTTTCCTTGAAGAGTGGCCTTCTTACCCCCCCCATCAAACTCTCAGAGATTCTGGCAAGGTCAGACACAAAGGTCCCCCAGTTTGGGCTTCAAGTTGGTCCCTTCTGAAACAATGCGCGAGTATATAGCATGTTCGGTATTGTCGGATTTCATCCTTGTTTTGAAATGCTCACTCCCTGAACTTCATTGTGAAGACCTAATCTTGTGGCCGAGCCACTCGATCAGAAGCGAGCTTGAACAAAAAGGAAGGTGTCGGTTCCGTTTTGATGGGTGTAGTTTTTTTTCTTCTTATGATGAGTCATAAGATTGACGCGGCAACCCAGGCATGGTATTTTGCCCTTTTGCCGTGGACTCCGGGAAGCTGGACAGGCATACAGGCCATGTGCTTGTCCAAGTGAGCAAGTTGAGGCTGCTAGGTCCCCCAGTATTGCCCTTTTACCCTTTTTTTGGCGAGGGTTCCACTACTAAAATAGACTACAGACAAAAAGGGTACCCTTATTCTAACCTCTCTACTGGAGGACCTGGGGCTGGCTATTCTTGCTGGTGCGAGAAGTAGGGAATGTGGGAATGAACCGTTTGGGGTGTTTTAGTTGGATGGTTTATAAGGGTGATTCCCTGAGCACCGGCAAGCAATTTCACAAAATGATCATGGCTGAATGTAGGTTTGGCTTGACAGTATCCCCCGTAACCCCCCCCCCCCCAGCACCGTGCGCTTTAAGCGTTTGACAACCGTACTACAGGCATGGTGCAACCACCAAAAGCGATATGAGCAAATGTGTTCCAGTGAGCTTGCATCATTCGATGATGCAATTGACTTTGACGGACGCCATGCTACCGGGTGGCACTGATCGCTCGGCTGTTCGAAGGCTTGCAGAACTCACTTGCCCAATTCCAACCTTTCGACCTGCTGGTGTTCGCATGGTCCATGTTTCGTCATGGCCCAAAAGGTGATGATCATGGGGGCTGGGGGGGAGGGAGGGGGGGGGGGGCAGGGAGCCCAAACAAGCCCCAAATAGGCCTAAGGGCTTATTTGGGCTCCCTGCCCCTCCCCTCTTTGCCTCCCAGCTTCCACGATGATCACCTTTGTTTTCCGGGTTCCTTGGGGCAGCTGAGAAAAAGCCTTCACTGCCGTTGATGCGATTTGCGGCCAGGGTTCGCTGAGGCCGGAGGAAAGTGCAGAAGCGCTTGAAGGATGCCGGCGCAAAACAGAAGCCCGGAGCCTAGAAGTTTTTTCCGAGGCCCATGGGAAGCGACTTGCCCAAAGCAAAACTGTGGCGGTTTTTTGAGGGGGAAAATCTCCTCTTATGGTTACCCCCGACACCCAATACCCACTTTTTTCAGGGTATGAGGTCGACCCTCTACTAAAAAAGGAGGTATTTGCCATGGAAAACCAGGTTTCCTAAAAAATACCCTGAAAAAAGCGGGTATTTGGAGTAGGGGGTAGTTTTAAAGCGAAACCAAAAGCATTTGAGGGATCCCTGAGTTTGAGACACACCCAATTCATTCTCAATTTCGGGTTCAGCTTTGTAGCTCTTGGTATCGTTTTGGCTTCACTGTTCTTGGATCATGTTTTTTGTTTTTAGTTTTTTAGTTTTTCGGTTCTGTTCATTTTTTACTGGGGGGTCTGCAAAAAAAACAGTCAGTTTTTAGCAAGCCCATACCAAGAGTAGAGATGTGAGTTGTTTGGGTATCTTAGCTTCGGCCCCAAAAGCCCGGAACTCCAAACTGGCGCACGCCCGGTCGGTCAGTGGAAAAACATGGGCACTTCAAACCCTGCGGTTGGCCCGGCCCGGATCGTTTCATTTTGGTTGCCACCAGGCTCCCCCGAAGCTCCCCCGAAGCCGCCGTGTGCAGGCGCCGCCCGGCCGTCCAAGACGAGGCCGCGTGAAAAGAAAAAGGCCATCTCGGGCTGCAAGAAGATACGCCGTTCCCAGAATTAGCTCCCCCTTTTTGTTTTTGGTTTGCTTTTTTGTGGTCCTTTGTTTTCCACTCACCAAGCAAACACGATATATATGGTACAGCGTTGCCAGCCCCCCCCCCCCCCACCAATGGTCATGGGTCAGACAACTACCCCCCCCCCCTGTGGTTGTGGTCCTGTGGTTGGGTTGTGGTGGTTTAGGGTTGGTTTAGAATTGGTTTAGGGTATATTTAGGGTGTATTTAGGGTTAGTTTAGGGTTGGTTTAGGGTTGGTTTATGTTGATTTAGGGTTGGTTTAGGGTTGGTTTAGGTTTAGAGGTGTACGGTTTAGGGTTTGGTTTAGGGTGTATTTAGGGTTGGTTTAGGGTTAGTTTGGGGTTGGTTTAGGGTTGGCTTCGGTTTAGGGTTGGCTTCGGTTTAGGGTTTATTGTTTAGGGATTGGTTTAGGGTGCATTTGGGGTTAGTTTAGGGTTAGTTTAGGGTTGGTTTATGTTGATTTAGGGTTGGTTTAGGTTTACGGTTTAGAGGTCTACGGTTTAGGGTTTGGTTTAGGGTGTATTTAGGGTTCGTTTAGGGTTAGTTTAGGGTTGGTTTATGGTTGGCTTGTCCTGGGGGTGGGGGTGCCGGGGTCTCGGGGTGCGAGTTCAGGGGGTCGGGGTGCGGGTGGGACCGTAGGTGACAGGATCCGGGGGCTCGGGGTCTCGGGCCCGGGAAGAGGGGGGGGGTCCTGGGGGACCCATGCCATAAGGGGGGGGGGTGAGGCCCACTGCCCCAGGTGCCTATCCCAGAAGGGAACTGGTACCCTGTGGTAGTAGAGGTCGTTGTTGGTCCCTGGATCTATTCCGGAGAGAATCCAATATGCCACTGTGGATGATTGGAGGATGGATTGTCCCTGGTGGATTGTCTTGTGGATAATCCTGTAAGCGGCCTGCTAAGGTTCTTTTGCTTCACGCGATCATGAATGATGCAATGATATACAAACGGGGCCCTTGAGCCAAATGTTGCGGGAGATCAATTGGTCTGAGAACCAAACACAAAACAGACACAAATTTCTTTTGATCTCCAGCACTAAGTATGAAATACTATTGGCTTCATGGCCTTTGGCCGTAGCCTTGATGTATGCCGTAGCCATGCTGTATGCCGTAGCCATGTGTATTAAAAATGACGGATTTATTCTCTTTTCTGCTCGGATGAAATGTCTTGGCTTTTGAAATGGAAAACACTATGTACTGCTTCTTTTTGAGATACCTAGATGTATCAAAGGGTGATGTACAACGCTATGTACACGCGGGACGATTGTGAAACGATCTCTCACTCATGGTATAGTCTTGTAGACGGCGAGGATCAATCATCTGAATTGAGTTCGTGGTGCTGAACGTATGAATCTTCATGGTCAGTCGGATCGACGATACCATCGGCGGCTGCTGCCGGATTGACTGCCATAGTCTCCATAGTCATTCCAGGTCGAGTTGCTATAGTCCTTCCACTGCTTCTGATGTCCCCACTGCTTGTTGTAGTCCTTGTACTCCTGCGGGGTCCAGGCTTGTTTCTTCTTGATGTACTCCTGGTATCTCTCAGAGCTGCGTTGCCTGGTTGCAGATTTGCTGCGGATGTAAACCATGAGAGGACTGTGAGAGTCGGAGTCCTGCGAGCCATTCATGAACATGTCATTGTTCACGTGCTTAAAGCGCTCTGCGGATGAGACCTGGTAATCGAATATGGCCTTGGTTGGATGGTTCCGCATGAATTCCAGTTGTTCATCATCCATGCCGTTCATCTCGTCCTTCCGGAAAGCCTGCTGGATGTTCGTTTTGCCCCATCCAAATACGAAAGTCATCATCACATCTGGGAATGTTCGATCATACCCTGATCCACACTTCATGTACAGGTGATGACGGACAATGGAGTTTAGGGTGCACGAAGTCTCCATTGCATACTCCATTCTGTCCACGAGTGGCAAATCTTTCGTTTCATTCCACAGTCTCTGATATGCTCTCATGAGGATGTTCACGAGACCGTTGGCCGGATTGAAGACGTGCTGGAGTTTGCTGTAGGTGTTCGCTGATTTGTTGGCGTCTCCGGTGATCGCATCGCATCGGTACAAAGTCACGAGCGGCATGATTTCATTTTGAAGATCTTCCCTTGCTGCTCCATGGCTAATTGAAGGATGGATGTGGAAAACTCCAATGGTAGCGAATGGGAGATCTGCCCTCGTTATGTGGCGGTCGTCATACTCGTGGAGTGACTTGTTGGATGATTTCGGGATCATGCCACGAAACTCATCACTCTGCTCGATATGGAGAACGACGATCTCCTTGTCTCGGCCATGTCCTTGGACAATGGTGCGTGTTGGCAATCTCGGTCCAATGTACTTCTTGGATTCAGTAAACATGGATGGTCCTGTGGTTGCCAAGCAATCCGAGGTCGGAATTTCGTATTCGGGATCAGTGCAACTTCCTTCAGTTCCGAAGAAACATCTGAACATTCCGAATAAACTTCCCCAATTCTGGCTCTTGGTGGAAATGTGTCTTGCCAGAAGTTCCACTCTTGCAGAAGGTCCGCCACGGACAAAGCATGCGATCGGTCTGGATGACCATTGCTTGATCACGATGCCGATGCCCTTCTAACCGTATCGGATGAACGTCTTGATGAGCTCCCTGGATTTCTCATCATTAGGACTGAAGAATGCGTCTGCTTCATTCAGGCATAAGATGTGTGCACTGCTCTGCATCATCATCTTTACGATCGGTCGATCCTTCATCGGCATGTTGTACACCTCCCTGTTGTCCAGCTTTGGATTCCTTGTGAGGTTTCCATGGTTCAGGGTAAGCGTGTTGATCGCTATGGATGAGGTGAACTCATGCATCTTGAGATAGTCCACAGGAGGACGGTCGGTCGGCTGCATCAGCGATCCCAGGATATCGGCATAGGCTCGGATGATTTCCGGGTCATCATGTGACCTGAGCTTCTTCAATCCAAGCGGAAGCTTAATCGGATATCCGGATCCTGGTTGAGCTTGCTTGTACTCGTCAATGGTGGGACATCCTCCTCGATGAGGGAAGTAGAATTCTTCTTCTCCGAGATTGACATCGGGATCGACATGTGCCAATGAGGCTCTCTCGCACTCTGTCAAGTTGGGATGAGCTCTTCTTGGATCTTTGTTGAACTTGTTCATGAAGCGGGATAGGTTTGCCTTGGTCTCCGCGAGCTCTTCCTCTGCGTCCTTTTTGTTCAAATCTGTTTCGAGATAGATTCCCTTGAGTTCTTGGATGAACTCATCTAGGTTCTCTGAAGTGTGATATTCCACGATGACTTTTGGCTTGACGGATCTTTCCCCGGAGGGTTCCATCGTCTCTTCTTCAGCTTCGTCCTGATCGATGGAATGCCGTCTCTTCTTGGTCTCTGAGGAAGTATCTTTTTCCTTGCTGCGCTAGGTGGAATTCACATAATTGAAGAAGGCATCGGCAAATTCGCGGATCTTGGTGTCGTACATCTCGTAATCTTCATAACTGAGATGCTTCTTCATGATCCACTTGTTGCTCGCCATGAGGCTGCCATCAGGTTCAAATGCTGCAACAATGTTCCTTGCCTCGATGGTTTTGTCTGTCAACGCTGTTCGCTCTTCGGAGAGTCGGATGCCATAGTCTTGGTCCTTGAGGAATGCAAGGATCAACAGTGCATCTCTTCCTGCTGGCACATGGGTCAATGCGGCTTCTGACTCATCGTCGTCAAGGATGACGTCATCGATGCATGCCATGTGGACGTGCATTCTCCCTGAAGGGTTTGACTGGGATTTCGGATTTCCCAGATTTGAGCCCGTGCTCCATGATGCTGAAGACCTGATCTCCATAGGTTGCATGGAACATGAATGTGATGGGCTTCTTCGCGAACGGCTTGATTTTTCTCTCTTCTTCAATGGATGGTGGTGCCGGCCTTCGCATTCTGTGCTTGGGCTGAGCTGTGCCCATCTTCATGACGCGCCTCGGATCTTGACGGATGCGGACTTGGCGGAATAGATTCCGTTGGTAGATCATAGTCCGGTTCGTCGTGTTGAGGCTCTTTCTGCTGCTCAGAGTACAGGGGTCGTCCAAAGGATTGGATCTCGACTTGTCGTGTGTGTCCGCTGTTGCATCTCACGTAGAACTCCATCTCTGGATCGACATAGAATTCCTTGCCATCGGGCCTGAGTGCATTTTGTGCGGATCTTGTGGTGAGCTTGTCGATCCATCGATTCCTTGGAACAATTTCTCCCCGTGCCTTGCGCTCCTTATATGGCCCGTCCACGGATGGAAATACGAATGCAATTTCGAAACGTGATTTTCCATAGCTCGGGAACATAGCCATCAAGAGAAGTCCTGGCTTATTTCCAATGAAGTTCCTGGCATGTGTGATGCAGGTCAATGCGTCATAGAGCTCGACGGATCCATCAGGACCCATGTCCACTTGTCGTCTGCATTCCTTATGGATTCCATGCCTTGGATCATGTCGAAGACATCCGGAAAATGATCTGCTCATTCTCTCAATTCGCCAGAGGATGAGATCTGTGATCTGTTTCGCCTTGGATGGATCCATGCGGAAGTATTTGCAAACCTGTTCGACATTCTGGACGGTCTTCTCGATCAATGTTGCCGTTGTGGCATACCATCGGGATGATGTCGGTTCCGTAAACTTCGGATTGAGCATTGGTGTAGCAGCAGATGCTGTAGACCTTCTTGATGAAGTCCATGTATTGCTTCTCCGTATGAGGTCCTTCACCTTGGAGTGTTGGCTGCAGTAATCGTTGAATCTGGCCTTCAACCAGAATACCTTAACTCCATGTGGTCTCTCATGCTCAGGAACGAAGTGGAAATCCGGATTGACATCGAGGATGGTTGAGCATTCCCTGTAGTACTCGTACACAAAATTCAGGAATTTTGAGTTTCCGAAAGGTCCTGGGTGTACGGATTCCTTCTGGAGGCTGATGTTTGTATCCGATCCATATGTTACAAACCACCGATCATTGGATGTGAGAACAGGCCGCATCACTGGTCGCCTTGGAAGCGCAGGTCGATCACCAGGAATTGTCGGATTCCGTCTCTTCATCCAGGATGTTCTTTGATGCTGGCTTGACCTTGGAGACAAGCCTCAATGCTGGTGGCGGTGACTTTGGAACAAGTTTCGGATGCGGCATCGCCTTTGACGCAGGCCTTCCTGCGGGAGGATGCCCTTCTTCATCTGCATCATCGTCGTCGGAATCTGGATCATAATCAACCTGCTCCATGTTGACATTCTCGGGTTGCGACTTGCTCCATGGGGCAGTCTGATGTCTCATCTTCCTCATCACGAGCAGGGGATTTCTTCAACGGTGATGCCCGTCTCTTGATCATTGGCTTTGGCACAGGTGCCGCGGCGCTGGATCGTCCGAAGATCATATTGAGAATGGGCATGTCTTCGAAGTGATCGAGCATACAAGATTGCAAAGGTCGCATTGGTTGTAAACCGAAAGTGGCTGCGGATGCAGACACATATTTCTTGAGATTCAAAATGGGTCAAGTGCAAACACGCGCATCACGGATTTGAGGAATTGAAAATATGCAAAACGGAAAAACTCATGCATCAGAATTCGTGGACATGCGGATCATGCCCAGGTTCCCCAATAAGCAAGCATGGATTCTGCTATACCGACTCCTGCAAAAGCAATGATGTCGGGTCCGTGCTTCGTGTTGTGTGCTAGCCACTCAACCAAAAATGCCTCGTTCTGCAACATGGTACTGAAGGGTGGATATACATCTACATTCAAGAGATTACCGATAAGGACGACCTTAATAAACTCATCTACTTTAACTGAATACTTGGTCAGCGAATCTGCCAGACGATCTTCACTCCGTACATGTGCAAGGTCGTGCATCTGTCCACTGTTGCTTTCCTTTCTCAACATCTGGATCAAACGCATTGTTTCTTTCTGCTCCGGTTGATGTGTTGTGGATGCTGTGGTGGAAAGATTGTTCGCATCAGTGCGGATGTGTACATCTGCAATTTCGCCCGTTATGTCTGACCAGAGGCCGCGAAGAAATAATGCTGAACCGTAACAACGCATTAGTCCGTGCAACTCTGCAACAGTAGTTGACATGGTTGTGGCGGTGATCTTGTGCGTCTCATAGTCGACCAGTGAGCCTCTCGAGTTCGATGAGCCCTGGCGAAGATCTCTTTGTTCTGCAAGAAAGATAACATGCGCACGTTGGGATAACTTATCCTCGTTGTTGCGATAGGATGCATCTGGATAGCCAACTATGCGTGTCTTGCCACGAAGGGGCCAGAATCTCATGCTAAGCGGGATGCTTTTGATGGTTCTCACTGTCTTATTAATGGCGCGAACGTCCTCAATGGTCGGTGATGATGCCTTGGATGCACACCTGGAGAATTGATAGCCAATGTGGAACTGCGTTCGCGACTGTAACCAGTTGATCTGACCTAGGACACTTCTGTATGCAGTATGCATTTGTGGAGTAAGAGGAGTGTCGTCCTTCAGGTATTTGTCAAAAGTGATCTCCTGCAGTTCGTCGATGGCAACATTCTGATGAACATTGATGTACCAACCGTGCTTGTCATCTTGCTTCCATTGGATGCGCTGTCCTACGAAGAGGCAATCATTTTTGTCCTCGGAACCAACCTGAAAATCTTTCCGAAGTCGTCCCATGATTTCCTTCTCGAACACGTCATCCCCCGTCATAAGAAGATCATCTACATGAAGAGACAGTGCTCCATGAACTTGTCGATTCCAGAAACAGGATCCATTAGGTAATCAACTGCTCTTTCGAGATCGAAAGTTGTGGATGACTTCTTTTCACTCACCAATGCGGGCTTCGGAAGCTGCTTGCCGTAGTACACGTATGTACAACGGTCTGCCCGGGTTGGCACCAGTCCGTAGGAACGAAGTGCCGAGTCAAGGATGTTCCACCATCTGCGGGGTGCGTCATTCAGCCCGTAGGCAGGCTTCTTCATGCGCGCTCCAATGTGTGGTGGATATCCCATTTCAGGAGGTATCTGACAAATGATGTCACGAGACTGATCGTATGCTTCGCCTTGGAGAAATGCTGTCTTCAAATCCATGTGGAATATATTCCAGCCTTTATTTGAGGCTGCTTGGATTGCAAGGCGGAAACCACTCCTGGATGCAGCAGGACTGTCTGTCTGCTGATCATTCTTCTGCTTGTCTTGGAAGCCTCGGAGGACCCAGCGAGCCTTGGTCTTCAGGAAGTTACCATCCTTGTCTCGCTTCAGGGTTAGAACCCAGCGACCGGTGACCCAGTTCCTGACCTGAATCTTGCGTGTATCGACTAAGTCGAACACTTCATTGTCAAGCCATGATTTGCACTCAAGCTGCTTGGCTTCTAGGAATTGCTTCTGATAAGCTCTTATTTCCGTGGCTGTAGCTTCCTTCCGCTTCTTGCCAATGAGTGCGGATGTGGATGAAGCCTTCAAGGATTCTTGCTTGGATGAATACAGAACTAAGAGTGCACGGTCATCGTCGGTCATGTTCTTGCATAACTGGTCAACATGATTCTGATCTGTGTATTTCTGATGAGAGAATCCGCATCGGGGCGATGGGCTGAAGGTCCCTTTCACACGTCCAAGAAGGACAGGGTTGCCTTCGATATCTCTCGGAACCGTAAAGGATCCGGTGTTCGCACAGATCTTCTGTTCGGCTGTCATGAGTGACCAATGCGCTTCATCTAGAACGAGATCAGCTTGGTGATCATCGTAGGATCTGGTCCTCTGAGAGTCTTCTGAATCTCCCTCTTCCTGGTCAGTGTATCGCATGGTTCTTTCTGAACTTCCAGTGCCGGATGAGGTTGGAACATGAGGAATCAGTTCTTCCTCACTTTCATATTGGACCGGCAAATTCGCTGGATTGTTCGGATTATAATTGGATGAAGATGCAGGATCATGTCTGGGAGAATGCCCAGGTGACTCATCATTGTCATCTGGCTTCTTCTTCTTCTTCCCAGTCTTCTGCTTCTTTGATGGACTGCCGGTTGTTTCTTCTTGCGCAAGTGTTGGCAGTTCAAGATCTTCATCTTGTTCTTCTGCTTCGGGATTTGTAAGAATCGCAGGTGGTGAAGGTACCACGACAGTCGGAAGAATTGGCTGAGATGATTGCGACTGTGACGGCAAAGAGACATCACCCCCCAGTCGATTGAGTCCACTTGAGGATGAAATGGACTGTTTTTGCCGTTTAAGCGCTGCATCTCCTCCGCCAGGCTTGTCGTGTGGCGGTAGTGGAGGATCCACTGGACTGTCTGGTGACACACCGCGTGGTGCTGGCGGCATGGGATGATCAGGCTGATGTGGAGGGTCCGGAGGAGGATCTGACATGTTCTCGTCCGGTGGCGTTGGAGGTCTTGGATCAGGCATGGGATGGTCCGGTTGATCAGGTGGCTGCTGCGTGTCAGGTTGTTGAGGTGCATCCGTTGGATCCAATGGATCCGTCTCGATGGGCATCGGCCTGATGGCCGGCGCGTCGGTGAACGACTGATGAACGGATGAAAACATCACAGCATGCCAAGTCTTCGGATCATACTTCTCCCAATTGCATTTTGATGCAGGCAAGACCCAAATTCTATTCAGCTGATCAGGCTGCCAGAAGGATATGATTGCATCGTCCGGAGGTGACGTAATAGGCATATGATGCCAATTGTGTGGACGTATGCGGTGCATGCATCATACTGAGTGGATGAGATGCACAATTGTCTCAACTTCTTACAGCCATTCCACATGTTCTGACATCGCCAGTCATTAGGATCTTGCTTGAAGATATCGATTTCAGTCCCAGGTGGGTACTGCTTCATCGTCTTCTGGAACTTCTGAACTAGCGGATCCTGGATGACTAATGGTTGAACGTCCTTGTTGAACGGCAGGTCTTGGATTCTGACTGCAAGACTGCTGCTGGTCATGTTGAACTCCTTGTCAATGGCTTCCATCTCCTTTCTCAGGATATCAACCTGCTTGATGGTGAATGGTTCAAAAAGGTCCTCCAAGAGGTACACCTCATTGTCAAGCGGTTTCACCTGCAAGTGTCGTAGGAGGATGTGCGCGAGATCCTGACAGAACTGGAAAGGATACACCTGTGCCAGTTTGGTCCTGCTTCCGAAGGTACCAGCGTTTCCCTCTAGGGGTTGGTGTTCATGCTTGACTGGGCTGGAAAAAATTACACCTTCTGAAGATCGGTCTCATGACCTCGGAAGGTAAACAGTGCATCAAGCTCGTGGGCTTGAGACTTCTGAGCCCGGATTCAGGATCTTTAAGTCCGTATGCACAGAAATGGAAATCTCCCCACGGATGGATCTGAAAACAATTGTTGCATGCATTTCAGATACCATATCCTGGATGTCTGAGGATTTTCGATGATGAAGTATCTTCTGTGCTTCAACTGATATCGCGCAATGGATGTCACAAATTCAACCATGGGAAGGTAGCGTCCCCGCTTTTCCCCAACCTTTTGTTGGTCTTGTTGGATGTTCTGCATATTTGACCATGGTCCACAGACCGATGCCATAAGGATGACATCAGGTGCTTGTTCCCTGATGATCTCCACGACCGTGTGTCGTCCCTTGGATGTCATTACATCGAATCCTGTGCGGATGTCTACGGGAGTCCTAACCTTAAGACCTGATAGTGCACAGCATTGACTAAATCTGGCACTTCCTGCAAAGATCTCAAGAACGTGGATCTTTCCCTTACGTACACAACTCCAATGTGCTTGTTCCGGAATGGATGTGAGGTCCTGAATGGTTTTTCCCGCGATACGTAATGGCACTGAGGATCTTGGCTTAGGAGCTGGTGCGGATGATTCCTTTTTTTTGGTATCTGCAGAGGAGCCTGGTTGCTCCTTCTGCAAGGATTCTCGCTTTTCTGGTAACAGAAGATCAATTCCGGGTTTCCCCGGAGGGATGGTCTCATCCTTCCTGAGCTTCGTCATGTTAACCTTGATGAGTCGAGTCCCAAGATCAAGTCCTACCATCGCTCCTTCAATGGAAATGACCTTTCCTTTTAGCCATATTCCTCCCTTGCTTCCATCGGAACGAATCTTGGATTTGTCTTCCTGCCAGTAGAATACCTTGTCCTTCACCTGAAGAGGCTTTGAACTCATTCGGAGATTTTGAGCAAGGTCTCGTCGGATGTCTTCGGATTGACGTGCTTCTTGGAAAGCTTGCTTTGACAGCTGCTTGATCTGGATGGCTGTCAGCTCTTCTTCATTCCTGTCAATCGTCAACTGAGTTGGTGTTGCGACATCGAGTTGGATGAGATCTGCTGGTCGTCTTCCGAATGCGAGCTCCAATGGTGTTACACCCCCGTAGGTGACGGTCTGATTCCTGACAGTTGCAGCGGCCTTCACTAGCTGCCTGTATGTCACTTTCTTCAGTGTTGCAGGTGCTGTACCTGCTTTGATGGAACTTAGCATGATCTTGAGTTGTGCCTTCAGGAGTCGAACTGCTGCTTCAGCTCGATTTGGCCATGGTGTATTCGGTCCCAAGGATATCGGTGTGATGTCAAGGGACTGATAGAAATGTTCCCATGTATCTGTCATGAAGGCTTGATCTGCGACAACTGATTTGGGCTGCAAGTGGTACTGGTCAAAATAGTTCCTGAGGACAGTGATGTTCTCGGCTTCTTGCGTAGTTGTCACTGCCTCTGCAGTGAGCAATGTTGTTGCTCCATCCAGGATGACAAAAACAATGATGTGTTCTCCTGTTCCAAGAGGAACTTGACAGTGATCAATGAATGTCATGTCACCAAAGGTGTCCGCTCGAAGTCCGCTTGTTTGCTTCGTGATGGTGCATGTTTTGCCGCTTGGCAAACTTCACACTCACTTCGGATCTTGTCAAATAGATCGAATGTTGATTTCGGCAAATGAAGTGCTCGGGTTCTAAATCGAAATTGATCTGTTGTCATGTGATGATGCTGCAGGTGGAGTTTCTTCAACTCTTCGGGAATTGACAATCGCTTGTGTGTTCTGCCTAGGGCAAGCGGAAGCGATGTTGGTTCTTCTGAGGATGGTGCGAAAGGATCTGGCTCAATAGTCGACCGGCCCCTCTTGTCGATGATCCTGTCTGCTGCCGATCCTGAACCTGCTTCTTCGTCCTTAAGCGAATTGTCCGCGAAGGTGAAAATGGTCTTACCTGTCCACAGGTTAATCATCGGTTTATTTGCCTGGGATGTAAGTCTCCAATTGTCTTCTAGAATGTCTGGATCTCCACCTGCGGATGCATCAATGATTTCCGTAGTACGGCTAATGTGATCAGGATTGATTGGACATTCCTTGGCTCCATTTGGTGTGAACAGCGCCTTTCGGGGCGTGATGTGCACACGGATGAGCTGCTTGTTCTTCTTGTCAAGGATCCAATGGTCCTGCTTTTGAGACCCAATGATCTTCGGAGTTGCTAGGTCCTCCTTTGTCTCGGATGATTTTGCTGCACAAACAGTTTCGCTCTTGGTGAGATCCCCGGAGGGAAACTTGATGCTGTTATCATCGTCATAGACATAGTCGATGAGGCCCTTGTGAGCAATTTGTCCATGCGCCTTCACTCTTGCAACTCCAGCGAGATCGACCAGTGCATGTCCTGTACCGGATACTGGAACTGCTTGACGGTTCATGCCAAAGGCCTTGCATGTGATCTTGTCACATTGAGGTGCGTGCTCGATGGTCATGTAGAGGTTCCGCATCTCGCTGATGCTGAGAAGGATCGGTACAGTTCCTTGTTCCAGGACGTCGATGTTGGTACTGCATGGAGGAGTTGTGTGATATCGAAGATGCAGGGTCCAATTTACCCTGGCGGTCTCTCCGTTTGCAAAAGTGAACTTGGTCTCGGCCGGGATGTACTCATAGGAGATGATGTCCTTCATTGGTTCGATGGCCTGAGTAAAACGCTGGATTGCATGCCAGCTGCCCATAGATCTGGTACATCCATTGTCCGCATAGGTCGGGTTGTGCTGGGGGCTGATGACAGGCGCCATCAGCTTTGTTGCCAGAAGGCTGTGATTTGTTGTGACGGACAGATTGTGTTCTGAAACTGTATCTGATTGGATCAGCTTCTCGTGGATGGCCTTTTTCCCAGGATGCTCATATGCATCATGGAATGCCATTAACGCTTGTCCTGTGCTGGATGTTTCATGGGATGAGTACCAGCCATGTTCGTTCCATGTCCATGATTGATCCCAGTCTTGGTCTGTCCAACCGGCATAGGTAGGCTCTATGGATGGTGCAGTCTGCTGGATGGCGGGCTGCTCCTCCGTCTTTTCTGCGGTGGCTGCGAACGTCTTGGATTTTCCTTTCTCCTGTCCGCTCTTTCCTTTGCCACTCTCATAGGATGGATAACCTTTGTTTCCATCATAGGGATATTGGAATTTTGATTTTCCTTTCTTTCCCTTCTTTCCTTTGCCTTTTCCCCAATATGCCTGGTCGTAGGGATCATAGTTTTCGTTGGCCATATTGGCCTTTCCGCCAGAACCGCTTTTTCTGAAGGGTTTAAAGCCACCTCGTTGGTGACTGCCCTTTTTGTTTCCAGATTTTCCTTTTCCTTTTCTCTTCTTGAACTTGAAGTT
The DNA here is from genome assembly GCA_963377175.1 of Effrenium voratum. NCBI lineage: Eukaryota > Dinophyceae > Suessiales > Symbiodiniaceae > Effrenium > Effrenium voratum. The sequence goes on from CAUJNA010003868.1 coordinate 358,801, forward strand.
CCGCCCCGACACTTTTCTTGCTATGAACGCATCGTTCTCCTCGAGGACCCAGAACGTCTCTTCATCGTTGTTTGACATGAATCCTTCAAGTCCTTCTTCATCCTCAACCCAGAAGCCTTCTTCTCCTTCGTATTCACCTTGTTCGATGATGAAGAATGTGTTGCTTCGGTTGCCTCCTTGAGGTCGGATGGATGGATCTTGGAGTGATGTCCTCGTCGTGATGACGAGTTCATGGTAGTGCGTCTTCAGCATCTCATAGGAGTAGTTTTCTAGTGAGATGTTTCTCAATGACATTGCACTTGTCAGCCTCTCTCGTTGCTGATCTGACAGCTCACTTTGAATAATGAAAAACTGTGCAATGAGATTATCCCCGAAGGGAAATGCGTCCCGCTGTCTGTCCTGCATTCCTTGGATATACTGTCTGAGGACTGTTGGATCGTCCTCATTGAGCAGGGCTGGAGGCGGTGCTCGAACACCGGCTGCTTGCTGATGTCGAGCAATTGTTCTTGCATTTGCGTCTTGTACGGACTGTCGAAATGATGAGGACTGTGCCGTGAAAACGGGCATCAAGTCCATCCATGCTGCCTTCAATCTCATAAGAAGGATTTCGAATTTTGAGGTAAAAATGAGGAACTCTTGGTTCTGCCTTCTATGGTTGAAGAAACTGAGGAGCCTGTACAGAGACACGTTGGTCGCACCTTTCAAAAAGTACTTCTTCAGCGTGTTCTTGAAATAGTTGACTCCTTCATCAGGATCTTGCAAAAGGTCGTTTTGGAGAACCGCCTTGTACATATATGCATCACCGGTTAATCTGCTTTTGAGCAGAGGTCCTCTCTTGGGTGCTTCCACCGTTGTGATGGTCACCCAGTCGTCCACGAGTTCTTCATACCTGAACCAGCTGACTTTTCCGTCGTACGATGGCGGCTGCTTGGCGGTCATCGATAAATTTAGTGTTTCCTCCGTATAGCCTGGATTTTTGGCCATACTTGAATAGGCTTCCATGAAGTCTTCTCCATCGGATGACATCTTCCCTTGGATCTCTGCGGAAAACCGGCTCCGCTAGCACAAACTGAGGCCCACTGCCCCAGGTGCCTATCCCAGAAGGGAACTGGTACCCTGTGGTAGTAGAGGTCGTTGTTGGTCCCTGGAACTATTCCGGAGAGAATCCAATATGCCACTGTGGATGATTGGAGGATGGATGGTCCCTGGTGGATTGTCTTGTGGATAATCCTGTAAGCGGCCTGCTAAGGTTCTTTTGCTTCACGCGATCATGAATGATGCAATGATATACAAAAGGGGCCCTTGAGCCAAATGTTGCGGGAGATCAATTGGTCTGAGAACCAAACACAGGGGGGGGGGGTAGCAACACGGAACACGGGACCATATATATATATATATATTATATTTGCTGGGGTCCCCTTCTTCCAGCCCAGTAACATGGTGTGCATTTGCTGAAAGGAATATTTTTGTTATTCTTCCTTGCTGGCTTCAAAGGAAACCGATTTCTCACTATCTAAGAAACCAGCTACAAGAAATTATGTAGGACAACCCTGCTTTTGGTGGGTATTTGGCAAACTTCCTGTAGAATTTCCTGTAGCTGGTTTCTATGACACTGCAGTTTTTGTTTTCAAGACTGAATTATTTCTCACTCGAGTTCCTGGACTTTGGACACTTTTTGGGCTTGGGTCATTTTGCCATCTCAGCGGCGAACGAAGAGTTTGGTTACTTTTTCTGGCCAATCCAGCAGGAAGTGAGTATTAGTTTGTGTATCCCCTTGAAAACAGAAGAAGCCAAAAGCAACACTAACATTGCTCCCCTGAAAATTTAGCCACAACGGGCATCCTCAAAGAAAGATGCGCCAAGAAATTGCTATGAGTTTTATTTGGGAAAACCCGCCCAAATTGTTGGTGGATATAAAGGTTGAGTAGTGTCCTTAGTTTCTAGTTGCTTGAGGCCTATTTGCGAATTAGTTAGTTGGCTGGCCTGGGTACAATTAGCCTAGTTAGCTTCTTTGCAAGCAAATTGAGAAGCGCAAAACGAGCTTTTGAGGGTTGATCCTGTGAACACCCATAATTCACCAATTGATGGTTGTGCAACAAGAGAATTTAAAGCAAATCTATGGTGTTAAGTTTGTTTTCGGAGAAGTGAGAAGGTTCGCACACAAGCTGCTAACATGCCAAAAGACTCGATGTTTTGAAATTATCGACCCCACAGAAACAGACTGCGCGCAGCCGTGCTAATGGGCCACGCTCTCCAAGTGCTTTTCGCCGAACACCCTGTTGCTAAAGCCGTTTCGCCGCCTCACCTAGAAGGCCCGGTATCTTTTATTTTTGGAGCATATCGATCCCGAAGAGTATCGTGGGCTCGTTACATGCAACATATAACAGAAGTTGATGCGGAGAGCAATCATAGCAATCCTCGGGCGATGAAGCGCATGAGCGCGTGTAGGCTAGCCCGGATTAAGTCTGGGCCTCTTGACGCTAAGGCACTAGCGATATACCTGGCACATATCTACTAAGTAAATTGTCTATTTATTCTTACTAGTAGTTCTTTACAAGCTGGAAGTGCTGGCCAGGAGCCGAACTTGATTTTGTAAGTTGCTTAGACTAAATATATAAATATTATAATTATTAGTTGGCATAGGCTATGATTTTATTTGTTTTGATGAGGCTAAATTCGATGAAGATAAGGTTATGAATGAATGATTATATTTCAGGCAAATATGAAATGGCAAGAAACAAATCAGTTAATACTAATTTACTAAATTTAGTTGTATTTGTTACTTGGATTTTAATATTTGTGTTTTTGTTTTCAGTGGTTTGTTGTTGTTGTGTTTTTGGAAATTTATGTTTTGAAAGAAGTTTTGAAAGATAATGATATATTTGTTATTTATTGAATTAGTTATTATTGCATATTGGATTTGATATTTTTAAACTTTAGAGCCTCCGGCTCAGTCCGCCGACATTGAGCTTTCCCTTTTCTCCTTCTTCCTCTCCCTTGTCTCCCTTGTGTGTTTTGTCGTCCTCACTCCCTCCCTCTGCTCCCCATCCTCCCCATCCCCCCAAGCCTCTCTCTCCCCAATATCCCTCCCTCGTATGTATGCATGCATGTATACATGTGTGCGTATGTATGTAATGTAAAGTAAAATAAAGTAAAGTAATGTAATGTAATGTAATGTAATGTATGCATGCATGTTTGTATGTATGTATGCATGTATATGTATGTGTATGTATGTATGTATGTATGTATGTATGTAATGTATGTATGTATGTATGTATGTATGTATGAATGAATGTATTGTATGTATGTATTGTATGTATGTATGTATGTATGTATGTATGTATGTATGTATGTATGTATGTAATGTATGTATGTATGTATGTATGTATGTATGTATATATGTATGTATGTAATGTATGTAATGTATGTATGTATGTATGTATGTATGTATGTATGTATGTATGTATGTATGTATGTAATGTATGTATGTATGTATGTATGTATGTATGTATGTATGTATGTATGTATGTATGTATGTATGTAATGTATGTATGTATGTATGTATGTATGTATGTATGTAATGTATGTATGTATGTAATGTATGTATGTATGTATGTATGTATGTATGTATGTATGTATGTATGTATGTATGTATGTATGTATGTAATGTATGTAGGTATGTATGTATGTATGTAATGTATGTATGTATGTATGTATGTATGTATGTATGTATGTATGTATGTATGTATGTATGTATGTATGTAGTATGTATGTATTGTAATGTAAGGTAATGTAATGTAATGTAATCTAATCTGATGTGATGTGATGTATGTATGTATGTAATGTATGTAATGTATGTATGTATGTATGTTTGTTTGTCTGTCTGTTTGTCTGTCTGTCTGTCTGTCTGTCTGTTTGTATGTGTGTATGTGTGTATGTGTGTGTGTATGTGTGTGTATGTATGTATGTATGTATGTATGTATGTATGTAATCTATGTATGTATGTACGTATGGATGTATGTAATGTATGTATGTAATGTATGTATGTATGTATGTGTGTATGTATGCATGCATGCATGCATGCATGTATGTATGTATGTATGTATGTATGTATGTATGTATGTATGTATGTATGTATGTATGTAATGTATGTAATGTAATGTATGCATGCGTGCATGTATGTATATATGTATGTATGTATGCATGTATATGTATGTGTATGTATGTGTATGTATGTGTATGTATGTGTGTATGTTTGTATGTATGTATGTATGTATGTATGTATGTATGTATGTATGTATGTATGTATGTATGTATGTATGTATGTATGTATGTATGTATGTATGTATGTATGTATGTATGTATGTATGTATGTATGTATGTATGTATGTATGTATGTTGGTATGTATGTATGTATGTATGTATGTATGTATGTATGTATGTATGTATGTATGTATGTATGTATGTATGTATGTATGTATGTATGTAATGTATGTATGTTATGTAATGTATGTATGTATGTATGTATGTATGTATGTATGTATGTATGTATGTATGTATGTATGTATGTATGTATGTATGTATGTATGTATGTAATGTATGTATGTATGTATGTATGTATGTATGTATGTATGTATGTATGTATGTATGTTAATGTAATGTAATGTAATGTAATGTAATGTAATGTAATGTAATGTAATGTAATGTAATGTATGTATGTATGTATGTATGTATGTAATGTATGTAATGTATGTATGTATGTATGTATGTGTGTATGTATGTATGTATGTAGTGTATGTAATGTATGTATGTGTGTATGTTTACGTTATGTTATGTTATTGTTATGTATGTTAATGTTGATGTTATTGTTGTGTTATGGTAATGTTATTATGTATGTATGTATGTAGTAATGTAATTGTAATGTTATGTATGTATGTATGTATGTATTTAATGTATGTAAGAGATGTATGTATTGTAAGGTAATGTAATTGTAATGAAATGTAATGTAATGTAATGTAATGTTATTGTAATGTAAATTAATGTATGTATGTATTTTATGTATGTAATGTATGTAATGTATGTATGTATGTATGTATGTATGTATGTATGTATGTATGTATGTATGTATGTATGTATGTATGTATGTTATGTAATGTAATGTAATGTAATGTAATGTATGTATGTATGTATGTATGTATGTATGTATGTATGTATGTATGTATGTATGTATGTATGTATGTATGTATGTATGTAATTGTATGTATGTATATATTTAATTGTATGTATGTATGTATGTATGTATGTATGTATGTATGTATGTATGTATGTATGTAATGTATGTATGTATGTATGTATGTATGTATGTATGTATGTAATGTATTTATGTATGTATGTATGTATGTATGTATGTATGTATGTATGTATGTAATGTATGTATGTATGTATGTATGTATGTATGTATGTATGTATGTATGTATGTATGTATGTATGTATGTATGTATGTATGTATGTATGTAAGGTATGTAATGTATGTATGTATGTATGTATGTATGTATGTATGTATGTATGTATGTATGTATGTAATGTATGTATGTATGTATGTATGTATGTATGTGATGTATGTATGTATGTATGTATGTATGTAATGTATGTATGTATGTATGTATGTATGTATGTATGTATGTATGTATGTATGTATGTATGTATGTATGTAATTATGTAATGTATGTATGTATGTATGTATGTATGTATGTATGTATGTATGTATGTATGTATGTATGTATGTATGTATGTATGTATGTATGTATGTATGTAATGTATGTAATGTAATGTATGTATTGTAATGTATGTATGTATGTATGTATGTATGTATGTATGTATGTATGTATGTATGTATGTATGTAATGTATGTTTGTATGTATGTATGTATGTATGTATGTATGTAATGTAATGTAATGTAATGTAATGTATGTATGTATGTATGTATGTATGTATGTATGTATGTATGTATGTATGTATGTATGTATGTATGTATGTACTGTATGTACTGTATGTACTGTATGTATGCATGTATGTATGTATGTATGTATGTATGTATGTATGTATGTATGTATGTATGTATGTATGTATGTATGTATGTATGTATGTATGTATGTATGTAATGTATGTAATATATGTATGTATGTATGTATGTATGTAATGTAATGTATGTATGTATGTATGTATGTATGTATGTAATGTATGTATGTATGTATGTATGTAATGTATGTATGTATGTATGTATGTATGTAAGTTGAATAATCACGACCCCTTGACCCCCAAAGAGGTACCCCAGAAGGGTGTGCATGCATGTGATGTTAGAGGCCCCATTGACTGCATGTGTTTCAAGTGACATGTCGAATGGCAATGACCATTTGGCTCAAGATGCCCATCAGATCAAAACCAGGGTTTGCGCTCGCCTACCGGATTGGGGTTAATAAGGGTCCCGGTTTTTGGTTCGCTGTGTTTCTTTCCCTGTTGAGTGGTTATCAGCCGTAACTGCTTTTTGGGATTAGGCCCCCTCAGTCCGGTAGTCAGCGCACTTCGTGCATGGACCCGGCTCCGGCCTTCTCGGCCAGAGGACACAGGGGCGGGTGGGTATATCGCCGAAAGCTTTACTACGAAGCTTTCGACGAGCTCACCCGTTGGGCTCGGCGTGAGTTCCAGGTTGGGGTGGCAAGAGTCCCCTGGGAGGAAGCTTCGGACTTGCATCGGAGCTCCCTCCTGGCGTGGCAGGCCGATTTCACCGAAGAGAGATATCGGCACCTGCGGGACATCTACCCCGACCTCTACGACGCCGTCATCGCCCGAGGCCGCCACCAACCAATCCCAATCCACCAACGGGCGCAGGCCGCAGCTCAAGGCGCGGCAGGGCAGGCTCCAACACCAGCTCAGCCACAGCAACAGCCAAGCACCCCATCAAGTCCATCCTCCACCACAACTGTGTCCACCATCAAGGCTGCAGCTCCAAGCGCAGCGCAGACACAGGCAGCAGCGGGGCCGGGAGATCAGGCTGCAGCTACAAGCGCAGCGGTTCCACCAAGAACCACAACTGAGAGCCCGTCCCGACCTTCATCCTATCCACCTACAACTGCGGGTAGGGGAAGGTACACTGCTGCGGGGAGGTCCTCATCGAGGAGGAAGAGGACACCGCCGGCAAGGCGACAACCTTCCCTTGTACCGGCGCGGAAGGCGTCAACCAGACGCCCGAGATCCAGAACTCCCCTCAGGGCTGCAGCTCCATGCGCAGCGGGGTCGAGGACCAGGAGCTCCAGCTCTTCAACACCTCCGGCCCGTGCATCCCTGAGCAGCCGGCCGCTGATCTTGGCGCCGGCCAACTGCGCCTACCCGACAACCCGGGTGGACAGCGCAGGGATCTGGATCCTCCAGCACCGATACGAAGGTACCGCACGACCCACGCGTCGGGCGACGCATCCGGTGCCCTCGGACGACCCGTACGACCTCCCAGACTCGTATTGGCACCATCCGCCAAGGGCAGACTCCTCTTCCGACCCTCCAAGAGGTCACGGGAGGGCCGAGCACTACGACCTGAGTGCGTCGCCACCTCCAGAAAGGTCGGCTCAAGCCGTTTACTCAGGTCGTGCGGCCTTCAACCCGGACAGGGTGTACGAGGCTGAGCAGGTCAGCATCAAGCGGCCTGCCGCGACTCATCCACAGCACCCGCAACAAAGACCGCTCGGATTGTTTTTGCCAAGCGGGAAAGCCAGGTCAAGGCGCCCCCACAAAGCGTTCTCGACCAGGCAGCTGCGGATCGCGCTGCGTCGAAGGCCATCCCCCCACCACCGCTGAGAGCACCACCAGCACCCCCAGCACCAGTGCCAAGGGCTGCAGCTCAACGCGCAGCGTCGGTTCCAAAATCGATTAGTGGGGTGAGGCGGCCTGAGACACCGCCCAGAGCATACAAGCGGGCGCCACCCTCACCTGCGCCGCAGGTGAGGTACAAGTCCCCACCGGCTCCCAAGTTGCCGGTGAAGCAGCCGCCCACTGCAGCTGCCAAGGTCAGCAGGAGGCACGAGACCCGCTGGTCATCGCCCTCGACTGGTCATCGAGCCCGACGGTGCGCCCAAGGATTGGCTTTTGCGTACAGTATCCAAACTGTACAGAAGTCATTATCCGATCCAGTTTCGCATCATCAGTTATTGCCAGGCCCCGGGACACCCGGGAAAGCACCCTCCGACTTGCCACCCACTTTTCCGAGGTGTGCAACAACGCCATTGACGGCTTGGGCACACTCCCGTTCGGAGACGTGGTCTTGACCTGGAAACGGGTCGGAACATCTGGCAAGGCTGCAGCTTTAGCGCAGCTCGGGGCGTGCGCCATCGTGGACGACAACAACTCCATCCTCAAGGAGTGTCGCACTGCAGGAGCCCTCGGCGTAGGTGTCGATCGGCGAGACGCCAACAGGGCGCTCTACGACGCGCTGGACGAGCTCCACGAATACCTCGCTCAGCACCGACGCCTTCTCCGCCCTGCCAGGGTACTCGAGCAAAACGAGTATCTCGAGGAGGTTGGCCGCCGCCCGCAATCTGCAAGGGGCGGCCGAGGACTTTTTCGTTGACCTGGCACTGCCGGAGGCTGCAGCTCAAGCGCAGCAAGTGCACCGGTTTCCAACACCGGTTGTAGCATAAGTTTTCCAAAGGCCGCAGCTTAAAGCGCGGTGTGTCAGCAGACGTGAGCCTGACCTCGTGTGAAAGGTGCATCCGACATGGCATCAGGGATTTCCCCACCTTCGGATGATAGGTCAAGGTCAACCCCTGGGGGAGAATCTAATGAGGAAGACCCTGAACTAGGTGATATTTCGGGGTCGTAGTTCCTGTAGGTTCCAGGGCATCCTCATCAAGAGATAATCGTGGTCGTGATCGCAACACGACTCCTCCCCGTAGGACTCCCATTGTAGAGGAACCTGATTCAGACTCTACAGCAACTCCCCTTGTGTATAGCCCTCAAGTGCCAGCACCCGACCCATCTAATAACATGAGCGCTGCCGCGTTTGTGGCCGGATCGGCATTGCAACGTGCGCATCAAGCTTTGCTCATTGCTGATCAGGCTGCCAATGTTGCCCTTCACGAGCATCGAGCCGCGGACCAGGCCAGACAAAGGCTAGGGGAGGTTGCCGCTGTTGCGCAACAAAGGGAGCAGACCTTTAGACAACAGGCAACTGAACTGACACACCAAGCCCAGCAAGCAGTCGAACGAGCCCGTGCTCAGACAGCATTGGGGGCTGGAGGAATGGGGCTGGAGGAATGGGGCTGGAGGAATGGGGCTGGAGGAATGGGGCTGGTGGAATGGGGCAATGGGGCTGGGGGAATGGGAATGGGAATGGGAATGGGAATGGGAATGGGAATGGGAATGGGAATCAAAATGGAAATTGGAATGGGAATGGGATGGGAATGGGAATGGGAATGGGAATGGGATTGGGATTGGGATTGGGATTGGGATTGGGGTTGGGGTTGGGATTGGGATTGGCATTGGCATTGGCATTGGCATTGGCATTGGCATTGGCATTGGCATTGGCATTGGCATTGGCATTGGCATTGGCATTGGCATTGGCATTGGGATTGGGGTTGGGGTTGGGGTTGGGGTTGGGGTTGGGATTGGGATTGGGATTGGGATTGGGATTGGGATTGGGATTGGGATTGGGATTGGGATTGGGTTGGGATTGGG